>CM038144.1:278940583-279390583 GCA_021437245.1 Aegilops speltoides
GGTCCCTAGACTTGCTTGCCTGCCCGCGGGCGTGGCTCAAGAAGGGCCCAAGATGGCCTGTCTTCATCAACCTAAGTTCAAGACCTCGCGAGTGGCCTGGATTGCATGGGCGGACACAAGGCTTCTCAAAGGGCCTCACTGTGCAGGCTCGCGAGGAGGTGGAGAGATCAAGGCAAGGGTACCTCGCAAGGTGCTCATGACGCAAGCCATGACGATCAAGACCAGGCGGGCGACAGGTGGGCGCCAGCCCGCATAGTGTCCTCGTTTCCTCTTTGATGCAAAGGGGGCAAGCGCAGGCGCGAAGTACCGAGGCATCAGGCAAAGGTTTCCATATTGGTGGAACGAGACCAAGACCAGCAGAAAGGCAGGATGGAGATCACCGTGAAGACCAAGACGGCATCATCACCAGTGCCTTTGGCAGTCGAAGACCACCTTTAGTCAGGATAGCTTGTACTAGCTGTCCCCCTTCAAAATGGTCGTTGTTGGCTCCCTTCCCGCTCAATATTTGGGAAACGGACTAGGGACTCTATATATAGAGATAGCCACCATAGTAGAGGGGATCGAATCCTTCCCCGGCAGAACACCAGCACCACAAGAACACCTCTCGCAAGGTTGTTCTCCCTCTGTACTGTTCATCATCAGCCCAAGAGCCAATCCACCACACCACACATAGGAGTAGGGTATGACACCACAACGGTGGCCCAAACCTGTATAAATCTCGTGTACCTTGTGTTGTTCATCATGCTAGCTTAGATTCACGGTGAGGTTTGGGGCATGAATCAGTAGGGAGAAGATCTTCATGCACACCCTGGAGTTTGAACCTTAAGGGTTTTGCTGGAACCAGATATCCTCTAGCATCGCCTCCTTGGGGGTCGCTATAGACTACGATCGGATTGGGCTTAAACCCGATCAGAGAGAAATCAAATCTCCGCCGATCACCCATCAGATAGTGGTAGTAGAGGAGCAATACAACAACTCTCCCTTTATATTGACGACAAACTATGTTCGGATCTTCAAGCTCGAAGAGCCGGATACCTGTACGCGAAAAGACGTGCCCCGTCCTCCGAACCCAGAGCCAGACGGTGGACCTAAAAAATCGGTTGATATCTCGGAGCCCGAACTGTTAAGCTTGGATGTCTCTCAAACCCCGGATCCCAAATTGGGTCAGGGTCCGGATTCAAATCCACCCACCCACCCAGGTATATGCGATCTCATGTACATACAACAACAGTCTAAGGAAACAGTCCGTCACTTCTGGGCTAGATTCCTCCATGTTAAAAACAAGATTAGAGATCGCCGCGATGAAAATATGATCTCGGTGTTCTGCAATAATTGCATGGACGAGGGAATCCTCAATGCCATTAACCGCCGTCGCGTATTACACTTCGTTGACTTGGCAACCATAGTACTGCGCAATTTAAAGTGCCTGCAAAACTCAAGCAGCTTCCTAGGATCCACCAGTTTCCACTCAACCCCTTATTCGGGCAAAAAGGATGCACCCTCGTGGGTCGCCTGGTCCAATAATAAAGAAATTGAAGCCCATTACGGGGCGCGGAACCATTATGGAGGGATGGCTTGATAGGCCATGCAAAATACACACAACACCAGATAACATACCAAACCCACGGCCTTAGAGCATGTTGGATACTCCGGCAGGTGGCCAAGAGCGGCGAGGATCTCCTCACCAAAAATACCGCAAAGCAATACCCCATAGAAGACGATGACCTCAGAGTATTATCGGTCTTCGAGACTTTCGCCTCAAACAATAGGCGCAAAAGGGCACTCCGCGGCCTCGCCGAAGTCTGCCATGTAGCAGCAATAAACCCCTGGGACGACACGACCATAACATTCAATGCTGATGACAAACCAAAATTCAGGACAGCCCGGGCACCAGCCGCCTTGGTCCTCAGTATAATCGTGGATGTCTTTCGGCTTACCAAAGTGCTCATGGACGGCTGAAGTGGACTAAACCTCATTTACGAGGAAACCCTCATGAAAATGGAAATAGATGGGAGCCGCATTGAGCAAAGTAGCACGACCTTCCGAGGAATCAATCCCAGTCGGTAGGCGCGATGTGCAGGATAAATCACAATCGACATGGTATTCGGCACGCCGGAGAATTATCGGTCAGAGGAGATAACCTTCCGAGTGGCCCCTTTTAACGGTGGTTGTCACGCCTTATTAGGGTGAGATGTATTTGCACGCTTCCAAGCTATCCCTCATTATGGGTACATGAAGCTCAAGATGCCCGGGTGTCGGTGTACTAAGGTAGGGGTACCTCAGTACCCCAACTTGTGCACGGGCGGTCGCAGCTTCCCGTAGCTGGATCCACCAAATGGTTGCCGGAGACCATCCTCGCTCCATACCAAGCCATTCAAGAACAAAGTGTACAAGACAGAAGATCAAGACCCTGCAAGAGGAGCTTGCCGGGAAGGCCGCTCTGTGCTCAAGACTACATCACTCATGAAGTCCCTCGGCGAGAGGAGCTCGCCGGGAGACTAGAAGATCACATCACAAAGATACGCCGGGCGCTTATACGCCCGGCGAGGGCCCGGGAGCGACAAGACTACAAGCCCGACAAGCTCCCTGCCCGGCAAGATCAAGACCCTGCAAGGTACTTGCCGGAAGAGCTGTGCCGCGCTCCGCACCTCCAGTCATCCGCCCACGCTACGCCTTCAGCCCTCTCCAGAGACGCGTGGCGGATGGTCAGTGCTGCATGAAGGGTGCGGTGGCACTCCACGGTGGTGGCTTCATCGCCGTGGCAAACGGAGACGCAAGGGCGGAGCTTTTGGGGCGACGGCGACGGGCATTAAATGCTCTTGTCCCTCTCACAAAAGTAGGTAGAATCCATCGCTCAAGCTAATCAGAGTGTGACTGCTCCCTGACTGCTCCAACTACCACCTTTTTACATTTTTACCCTCTACCTTACGCTGACACCTGCGGTGACCCTTGCCCTATAAAAGGAGGCCCATGCACAATGTAGAGGGGGTTCCGATCATTCGCTACTCTCGGGTTGGGAGGATTAGCTACTCCTGGAGGATCGAACCTTGGCAACTCTAGCTACTGGATTCACTAGTTCCATACACCACACCACCATTCGCCGCATTCTTGAGCGAGATCAAATACAACACAAAGCAGCAGAGGGTTTTACGCGACCATCGCGTCCGGTTGGTAAAATCCGCCTGCACAAGATCGCCTCGATCCGCTTCTCCGCAAGATCCTCCGCCTCGCATCAACACACGAAGGGCCGCCCCGCCCCTTAGGTTTCGTCCCCCCATCGACCCACGACACCGGGCCCGATGGAATTGTCACTCTTGCCAGTGATCCGGACACAACATTCCGCGCCGAAAACAAAACCGCAGCCCTGGCCCTCAAGGCATTGTCTGAAACCCTCGCAGCCGAAGAGTTAACCACACCATGCTCCACTCTGGATAGGGATGATGTGATCCTTGACAAGCGACCCAAATCCACCTCCTTTAAACCAGCAGATGAAATAGTCAAATTTCAAGTCCACTCGACAGGCCCCAAGAAGACAACATCCATTAGGGCACAGCTGGACTCAACAGTTGACGCCGCACTGCAAGTGTTCCTACGCGAAAACTGGGACATATTCGCCCGGTAACCTTCTGATATGCCAGGGATCCAACGCAGGCTGGCCGGACACAGCCTAAACATACTAAAGGGACATAAGCTAGTCAAGCAAACACTGCGGTGCTTCTTCGAACCCAAACGGCAAGCTATGGGGGAGGAGCTAGCCAAGTTACTCGAGGCCGGATTCATCAGAGAAATAAAACACCAGGACTGGCTAGCAAACCTGGTGATGGTACCAAAGAAGGATAAATCCCTTCCCCCTCCCCCGCATCGATCAAATTATCGATGCTACTGCAGGACACGACTCATTGTGTTTCCTCGACGCATACTGCGGATAGCATCAAATCAAGATGAAGGAGTCCGATCAAGCCGCAACAGCATTTATTACCCCATACGGGCTTTCCTGCTTCAAAACTATGCCCTTTGGGCTGAAAAACGCCGACGCCACCTACCAATGCATGATTCAAACATGCCTAGAGAAACATATCGGCAAGACATTCGAAGCATATGTGGATGACATGGTCATCAAAACTAGACACGTCGAGTCATTAATAGACGATCTACGTCTCACATTCGACAACCTCCGTACATATGACATCAAGCTCAATCCGGAAAAGTGTGTTTTCGGCGTTCCCGCTGGAAAACTGCTGGGCTTCATCGTTTCCAATAGAGGAATTGAGGCAAACCCAGCTAAAATCAGAGCTTTGTCACAGTTGGTTATGCCAACAAACATTAAACAAGTCCAAAAACTAGTCGGATGTGTGGCAGCTTTAAGCCGCTTTATCTGCGGACTAGGAGAAAAAGCATTGCACTTTATCGCCTTCTCCGACGCACCGATCACTTCGAGTGGATGAACGTGGCAACACCAAACGTCGGTGAACCCATGTTATTATACATATCGGCAACACACCAGGTCGTGAGTGCGGTGCTCATCATCGAACGAGAGGAGGACTGACACAAATTCTCGCTTCAAAAGCCATTATACTACGTATCCACTATCCTCACACCATGCAAATACCGGTACCTTCATTACCAAAAAAGAGCATCCGCGGTCTTCATGGCATCCCGGAAGCCGCCACACTACTTTCAAGAGTGCTCAATCACGGTGGCCTCGGAAGTACCACTCAATGACAAAATAAACAACCGCGAGGCCATGGGCCGGATTGCCAAGTGGGCCATTGAGCTCCTCCCATTTAACATAACATATAGACCCGGCCAGGCCACTAAATCCCATGTACTGGCCGACTTCGTTGCCGAATGGACAGAGGCCTAACTCCCTAAAGAGTACGACACATATTCCAACTGGGTCATGCACTTCGATGGCTCTAAAATGCTGGTGGGCTTAGGAGCAGGCATTGTCCTAACATCCCCCACTAGAGATACAATTCAGTACGTACCCCAAATATTATACACGGACTCCAACAATGCAGCCGAATACGAGGCCTTATTGCATGGTCTTCGGATGGCTGTCTCCATGGGCATACAATGCCCGGAAGTGCCCGGGGATTCAAACCTCGCAATATCTCAAATACATGGAGATTTCGATGCCAAAGATCCATAGATGGCGGCTTACCATAACGCGGTTCTCAAAATGTCGGCTCGGTTCGAGGGGCTCGAGTTTCATCATGTGTCTCGTGAAAGTAATGAAGCGGCAGATGTCCTTGCTTGCATCGGTGCCAAGCGCAACCCCGTCCCACCTAACATCTTTCTGGAAAGGCTTTTCAAGCCATTCGTGGTCTGGCAAGGGGAGAGCGGCAAGACCAGTCTGGACCCGATTATAACCCCAGATTCCGAACACACCAATATCATCGGGGGCTCAGCCACCGTCGGCCGATCTTATCATGGCAGTCATTGCCCCATGGACCGAACCCTTCTTGGCCTAACTTAATTGGGAGAACTCCCTGAGGATCAGAATGAGGCACGCCGCATTGTCCGGCACTCGAAAGCTTACAAGGTTCACGACGGAGAACTCTACAAGAAAAGCGCTACCGGAGTACTTCAAAAATGTATCTCCAAGGAAGAAGGGCGGCAGCTCTTGGCTGAAATTCATGCCGGTCTCGGTGGTCACCACGCTGCGGCTCGGGCCCTTGTAAGCAAGGCCTTCCGGACAGGTTTCTATTGGCTGACGACCCGAGCAGATGCACAGGACCTTGTCCAACATTGCGTCGGATGCCAGCTTTTCGGCAACCAAAGCCATATGCCACCCACCGCTCTACAAACAATCCCCATCACTTGGTCTTTCGCGGTCTGGGGGCTTGATATGTTCGGACCCCTTAAAGGAGGAAGCCATAAGAAAAAAATATCTATTGGTCATGGTGGATAAATTCACTAAGTGGACAGAGGCCAAACCTGTGAAAACGGCCGAAGCCGGACTGGTGATAGGCTTCATATCCGGTGTTATGCACCATTATGGTGTTCAACACAACATCATGACTGGTAACGACTCCAATTTTACAACCGATGAGGTAAAAACCTGGTGTGTTAATCTGGGCATTAAGCTCGATTACGCCTCTGTCTATCACCCGCAAACAATGGTCAAGTCGAACGAGCCAATGGTCTTATTATGAGCGGCATTAAGCCCATACTAGTGCAGTCTTTGAAAGAATCAGACAAGCACTGGGTCGAGGAGCTCGACTCCGTACTTTGGGGGTTGCGGACCACACCCAATCGCACTACCGGCTATGCACATTTCTTCATGGTGTACGGTGCTGACGCTGTGTTACCCAACGACATTCTACATGACTCACCTCGAGTGCGCATGTACGAAGATAGAGAGGCCGAGCTTGATTGGCAGGACAGCTTAGATGCCCTGGAGGAAGAGCGCGATATTGCAAAAGCCTGTTCCACATTTTATCAACAACAGGCCCGCAGATATCAACGCAGAGAAGTACAGGCCAAGACTTATAATGTTGGCGAACTCGTTCTACGCTTGCCAGAGAAGAAAAAGGACAAACTCAAGCCCAAGTGGTAGGGTCCCTTCATCACTGACAAAGTTCTCACTGGAGGAGCGTACCGTCTGCTAGATGCATCAGACAATCGCCTAGAGCCGAACCCATGGAACGCGGCCAGACTCCGAAGATTTTATGCCTAGGGTCGAACTCTTCGTTCGTCTCCTTCTCGCTTTTTTTCCATTATTTATTTAGTTTTTCCTCTCTTTTCACTTTTCCTTTTTTTATCCTTAAAGCTCTTGTGCGGCTAAACCGTGCACCTACAACGTACACATCCTCAAATATGTACGTGCATTATACCTGGGGGCTTCTTGTTATAGAAGCTTATTATTATTATTTTCCAAGCATTAAGCTCATCACATATGTGTCTTTTCTTCGTATGTTCCTTTTCTTCGCCATTATATGCATCGACATGACTTATGTTTTAGCCAACCGGAGTTGCCTGGCTCCTGTGCTTATGCCCTACATTACCGTTATTTCATCTAGGGCATAAAGGGAGCACCTCTGCGATTATTACTGCCGGGTCATCCGGATGTGTACCTCAGACTGGGTGAAGCCGAAAGCTAGCGTTCTTAAGGAAATATTCGGTTAGCAGACTAAAGATGTTTTTTACTCATTACACTATGAACCCCTAGATGTTACGTATACTGCGATTTTTCAATCACAGTTCGGGCATACACGTTAGCGCATGCTCACCTAGGGAAAGGAACCCTTCACGGAACTATTCTCTCTGGAAGATGTTTCTTACAATCACAATGTAATATAACATACCTAGCCGGATACTTGTCTATTCAAGCAACTATGACCCCTACGCCTAGTTTCCATGCATACCCCGGTTTATTTTGCCGCTCAGGTATTCGAAAACACTACGCACCTTCGGGTCCAGAGGTTGAAGCGAAAAGGTCTGCCATGACAATTGTTTTACAATTCGGCTAGGGACAAATATGTCAAGGAAAGTATATAGTCACTTGGACTCAAAAATTTCCTCTTCTATGCCGTCCAATGGGTTGTCTAGCTTAAAATCCTGTTGAGAATATTTTCTGGCTATATTTACCTGGTCATATAGCAAACAAATGGGAATTTGTTTTCCATCTGACCCTAAAGGTCCGACCCGGGCCATATGATTTGGATCAAGCTTGGTATACCGTGTTTTCACCATGGCTCAGACCTCTCGCGCACCTTCCCAATAGGCCGATATTGTCCAAAATCAGAAACCCTGCCGCGCTCCCTTAAATAGTTATACAAGCTCCTCCATACTTCTTGTAGGGGAGGCCGATGGCCATAAGGACTTGGCAACACTTCGCATTGCCTGCCGAGCTCGCTCATGCATATGCAACAGCTCTTCTAGTATATCGCCCGAAGATCCGGTCATCTCCTCTTCGGGATGGCCAGTCAGCATACCTACAGACATAACTCTGTCAGTTCCTTTCCTCGCCGAATTATGCGGAGGTAAGTTTGAACACATACTAAATATGCCTCCTTGCAGCCTCTTATTTTCCTTTACGGAGTCAGCCAGCTGGGCCCGTACATCTTTCGCTTCGCAAATTGCAGGTGTTGAATCTGTCACGACCGGTTTTCCGGTATAAATTTCGAAAGACCGTCGTGCTCATCAGCCCTGTGATTATCTGTTAATGATGAGGTTCCAACTTGATACGTAAATTCCAAGCAAAATACAAAATATGTAGTACAAGACTATTCGGATCGTGAGTACAACAAATGGTTCTAGTGGTTGATGGCGAAGCGGTTTGTGGATCATGTCTATGGGACTCCATTTCCAACAGAACAGCCGACCAGGTTAACTCCTATCTTCCCGAGGCTGCTATCTCCGCTGCTCAAAGTTCCGGGCTGTCATCGCCGCTTCTTCTCTCAGGCAAGAAATCTGGCCAAGACAATAGCTGGAAAAGCCAGTGAGTACTTTGAATGTAGTCGCAAACATTATGAACACAGTATAACATAACGATGGTGTGCTGAAAATATTTTATGCTCATGACATTAGTCAAAATAAATAAATAAAATTCTGATGTGTGCAGGCGGTTATTTATGAAAATGCAATAACATAGTCGTAACTAAAATTTATGAAATAAATAACAAACAATGTTATTAGCATCAGCGCCTTAGCGACACCACATAAAGGGCTTTAAAAGAAATGCTATAGTCGGAAGGCCCGAGCGACACCACATAAAGGGCTTTAAAAGAAATGCTATAGTCGAAGGCCCGAGCGACACCACATAAAAGGCTTTAAAAGAAATGCTACAACGCAAGGCCTCGAGCGACACCGCATAAAGGGCTTTAAAAGAAATGCCTACAACAAAGGCCCGAGCAACACCACATAAAGGGCTTTAAAAGAAATGTTATTAAGGCCTCGAGCGACACCACATAAAGGGCTTTTAAAAGAAATGCTACACCGCAAGGCCCGAGCGACACCGCATAAAGGGCTTTAAAAGAAAACAATCATAGTGAATATCCCGGAGGTAGAACCATCCTGTGGATACTCGATAATAACAATAATATCACAGGTTAGTCAACAATAATAATAATCATAATTATCACAAGTCACAAGTAGTAATTCCCATTCGCTTAACAGTTTCCACCAAGACCGACACTAAGACCGACACTTGACCCATCCTGCATCGTAATCCTTAACCATGGACACGGCTATTCAATAGGTTTAATCTCAGCAGAGGGTGTACTTTACCCACGAGTAACGGATTTCTTTAGTCCATCGACTAATTTCGCTTCACGATCTTTTGTTGAAAACACACCTAACTTGCACACACCACCTTAACTCACACGTGTCTCGAATCACCCACGACACTGTTAAGCAAACTCTAAGTGAGGAGGCTACAACCTCGCAGTAGCATGGGATCAAATTTATATCGCAAGGCCTAAGGGGTGGCCTCCTCTCGTCCCAACCGAAACACCCATGCCCCCGACAGTGGCTCGCCTACCACTACAACCGTATCTTCCACCTGGCCTCTCAGACAAAGGTGTGCTAGAAAGAGGTTGACAACTTATCGAACTGCACTCTACTTGTCAGAGAACGAGTGATAGTACGTAAACAAGTATGGGGGTTACTGGCACAAGACTCGATCTATGGTCGACTCAGGAGGTTTAAGTATTCCCTGCATGATTAGCATAACGAATATATTTCAACCAAGAGAGTCACCGCTCATATCACCTTGCCATGCCATACTAGACATAACCGTCACGACGGAGACCGGCGGCAAACTCATGCCTACCCAAGGCAGAGGTTTTCCCGGGTTCCTGCCGGTATGCATGCAAGGCACATGAGGATGATTATCATCACAAGTGTGTTCATTTCCAACAGCATGGAAATCAATAACATGCACCCATGCATATGATCATATCACATGAAATAACAAGTTTCTCCAAAGTGAGGTGATGTTATAAACGTGTCATCGAACGCACAACAATATTATGCCGATTCGTAATGCTTGCCTTCGTGTCACGGAAGGCAGGTGCGTTTCAAACTCTTGAAATATTTCTCCTCTCTTCAAAAATCTTATTTTAGCAATATAAATGAATTAACACACAAAATAAAAACAGCACAAAAAGTTGTTGTGAAATTTTTCAATTAAATCTTAAAATAAACTAGACAATATTTGAGAGATGTAGGAAAAAGAATTAATTCATCTGGAGTTATATTTAAAAAGATATAGTCAGTCAAAGTTCTGGTCAAATCTGATTTTAAATAAAACAGAAAAAGAAAAACGTTTCAGAGGGAAATACGCTTTCGAAGCGGGAGAAACGTACTGGAGTAGATTACGCCTTCACTTAAACATGTGGACGGCGCGGTGAGACACTGACAGTGGGTCCAGGGGGCCCAGTAGTCAGGTTTGACTATTACTTTTCCTCCTTTCTCTGTCCCGAGCGGAGGCGGAGCTCCGGCGATCATCGCCGGCGACTGGCGGCTCCTCGCGGGGCCCTGAGGGCGGGGATGGATCTGCCACTCCAGGGCGGTCCTCCCGGTGGTCGCCAGGCCAGTGGGGATGGAGGGAGTTGCCGGCGGCGAGCTTCACGGCGGAGGAGGCTTCGGTGGCAGAGTGGTTTTGGGCCGAATGTGGTTCCCGATCAAAATCGAGTAGGGGTTGGGTTCTCGGAACGAAGGAGGTGTTCTTGGTGAAGAGAAATGGGAGGAGAGGCCCCGTGGTGCCGGGAGAGCTGGCTATGGCGGCCGCTGCTGCCGGAGGTGGGGAAGATGACCTCCCGGTCGATTGGCTGCCCCTAAGGGGTCCTAGGGATGGCTTAAGAGTCGCCGCGTTTCGGAAGGTTTCGGGCGCCTTTTATAGCGCGACGAGGTCGGCTCAGGGCGGTGGATGAGGACGCCGCGAACCGCCTCTCAGAGATAGCATGGCGCCGTGGCGGCGATTTAACGCTAGCGGACACGCTGCGATGAGTTTGGCTGTGCCGGGTGGTTGGGCGGCGCGAACAGAGCAGCGGTTATCGGCCGACGCCGCCGGCCGCCAAAAGTGCTCGGGCGGTGGCGTCAGAGGGTGCCGTATGGCGGGCTGGCGGTAGTGGTGAGGCGGAGGCGCGGCAGCTAGCTGCAGTGGTCATGAGTCGAACGGGTGCGGGTGAGACGCGCAGCTCGGTTGCACGCTGGCGCCAAACGCACGCTCGCTGCAAGGCTCGGGCGCACGGACGTGCTTGAAGAAATGCCATGCATGCCGCAGAGCTTGGGTGCGCGGGCCGCACTTAACAGATCCGTGCCAGAGCCACTGGGAGTCTAGTGGACATGTTAGTTCTATTAGGGGTGCAAGCTCCCAGTGCAATGTCAATAGTCATGTAAAAATAGATCATGCACTCTAGGTGTTCGACGAAATGCCACATGCACCTAGGCATTTCTTGGAGGGGCCAATTCTTCCAGATCAGTGTCTCTTTGGATGCACAAGAGGGTGGTGAGGTTAGTTGGTGAAAAGCACAAACTTGCTAGTGCAAGTTTTGCATAACTTCAACTGGACAGAGGTGAAGGGCATTATTTCATGAAGCGTAAATGATCCAATGAGTGCATGCTCTCGGACTTAGGGGTTTAGCATGGAGGACTACAAGTAGGGAAAAGAATCTAGGGCTAAAGGGCAAGCAAAAATATGGTTGCTGTACAAACCATCATGTTGGACCAGAATGAAGATGAGGTTGATCCACTCAAAACTTTCAAAGAACAACCCTGGATTTTTGCATATAATGGAATTATATGCTCCTACTGACATCCCAAAATTTTGGTGGAGGCTAGAAAGAAATATTTAAAAGTGTTGTAGTGCAAAACTGCCCACTGGACCAGCGAAGGAAAACAGGTGTAGCACTCAACATATGCAATGAATTAAATATATTATTGCACAAAAATGATTTAGAGACATCATATGACATCTCCAAATTTTGGTTGGATTTTTAGATAAATATATCAAATGGTTGCAGTTCAAAAAGATCTCCAAGAACTTAAAACAAGTCATTTTAATGAATAAAGCTCAGGGTGAAATAATTTAATAAATGATTCTACTGATTAAGAAAATGCTATACAGAGAGCATAGAAGTCCAATCTACTTTGGAAAGCTCCACTTGGAAAAAGAAAAAACTCATTAATAATAAAAGAAAAGGTTCTGAAATCAACAGAAAAAATTCCAGAATGAAAATTTTTAAAACTCCTGGCAAAATTTTAATATCAAAAACTTGGTTAAATTTTTGGGGTGTTACAATTACTACCCCCCTTAAGAAATAATCTCGTCCTCGAGATTTGCTAAGGGTTGTAAAACAAAAATACTTTTACTTGGTCAAAAGGTCATTTTACACATGCGGTAAAAAGAGGCTACAGTGAGAGGGCAATAAGTGGTGAGTAACTACAGTGTGGTACTGACTCCGTGTGGAAAAATCCATGCTTATGAAAACGAGCGATTTCTACGCTGGACGCCGTGAATTTAGAATAAATTCTAAATTTAGCAATACGTTGGTCATACCCGAGAGCACAAGTGCTCTCTCCGGTCGACAGTGGGGCCGGGCCCATTGTCGCCTCTCCTTCTTCCTCCGCTCTCTTCTTCTTCTCTCTCCGCTTTCCCGCTTTCTCCACCGGGCGACGCCTAGCGCAGAGGGCATCTAGGAAGTCAATCCTACTCGTCGAAGGAAGTCAATCCTGGTCGAACGGGGACTAGATCCACGGGGGATTTCGTGTTCACAGCTTCACTAGCCGACTGTGGGATACGGAACACTTCTCCAAATCGCCTTTTCCCGGGCCGTGGGGATGGGAGGAAGAGCTGGGAGCACTAGCCATGTTGGAATGGTTTCTCCTAGCAAGCTCTGAGGATTCCTCGCTTCATGTGGAGTGTATCTGAAAATCCCAATCTCTTTAAATAGACGCCTTTTTTACATGGTCAGGGTGATATGTGCAAAAATACCCCGACCTCTCGTATTCGCTCGACATGTGGCAGCTGAAGTCTTGAAAGTGTGGAAGCTAATGGGCGCGACATTAAATAGAAAGCCAAATACTTCTTTTTAAGTCAGGTACTTTGAGGTAATCGGAGGAGCAACCCGCCTTGCAACGCCGAAGAAAATCTGCGCTCCTGACACCTCATCATTGAAGCCTAGTTTAGGGGCTACTGAGGGAGTCCTGGATTAAGGGATCCTCGAATGGCCAGACTATGTAGCATGCGCCGGACTGTTGGGCTATGAAGATACAAGATAGAAGACTCTCTCCCATGTCCGGATGGGACTCTCCTTGGCATGGAAGGCAAGCTTGGCGCCCGGATATGAAGATTCCTTTCTCTGTAACCGACTTTGAACAACCCTAGTCCCCTCTGATGTCTATATAAACCAGAGGTCTTAGTCCGCAGAGGCAATCATAATCATACAGGCTAGACTTCTAGGTTTTAGCCATTACGATCTCGTGGTAGATCAAATCTTGTAATACTCATATTCATCAAGATCAATCAAGCAGGAAATAGGGTATTACCTCCATAGATACAGAACACTTCTCAAAATCGCCTTTTCCCGGGCCGTGGGGATGGTAGGAAGAGCTGGGAGCACTAGCCATGTTGGAATGGTTTCTCCTAGCAAGCTCTGAGGATTCCTCGCTTCGTGTGGAGTGGATCTGAAAATCCCAATCTCTTTAAATAGACGCCTTTTTTACATGGTCAGGGTGATATGTGCAAAAATACCCCGACCTCCCGCATTCGCTCGACATGTGGCAGTTGAAGTCCTGAAAGTGTGGAAGCTAATGGGCGCGGCATTAAATGGAAAGCCGAATACTTCTTTTTAAGTCAGGTACATTGAGGTAATCGGAGGAGGAACCCGCCTTGCAATGCCGAAGAATATCTACGCTCCCGACACCTCATCATTGAAGCCTAGTTCAGGGGCTACTGAGGGAGTCCTAGATTAAGGGGTCCTCGAATGGCCAGACTATGTAGCATGCGCCGGACTGTTGGGCTATGAAGATACAAGATAGAAGACTCTCTCCCATGTCCGGATGGGACTCTCCTTGGCATGGAAGGCAAGCTTGGCGTCCGGATATGAAGATTCCTTTCTCTGTAACCGACTTTGTACAACCCTAGTCCCCTCCGGTGTCTATATAAACTAGAGGTCTTAGTCCGCAGAGGCAATCATAATCGTACAAGCTAGACTTCTAGGTTTTAGCCATTACGATCTCATGGTAGATCAAATCTTGTAATACTCATATTCATCAAGATCAATCAAGCAGGAAATAGGGTATTATCTCCATAGATAGGGCCCGAACCAGGGTAAACATCGAGTCCCCCGCCTCCTGTTACCATCAACCTTAGACGCACAGTTCGAGAACCCCTCACCAAGATCCGCCGGTTTTGACACCGACATTGGTGCTTTCATCGAGAGTTCCTCTGTGATTCAAAGATAGGATCGATGGCTCACCTTGTTATCAAGGACAATATCACCTCCGGAGGAGCCCTAGCCTCGGGTCAAACCCTCCGGCTGGCCCATGCATAATCAATATAACGAGAGCTATACATAGGGTTTTACCTCTTCGAGAGGGCCTGAACATGGGTAAAAACTATGTCCCTACTCTTCATGTAATCATCTTGCTGAGATCACTAGCTCGGGACCCCCTACCAGAGATCCGCTGGTTTTAGCACCAACACCATTGGACCGTAGATGGACCGGAGGAGGCCACCATGGAGCCCTACAGCTAGGCCACACGGGTACCCCTGGTCTTGACACATGGTCGTGTGGGCCTGTCGGGCACCACCTTACGTTTATTCCTTCGCCCATAAATCCCAGATATCTGAGAAAAATCATAGAAAACGCCTGACACATTTTATGATGCGGAGTCGCCGCCACCTCTGTGTTTCCTCCGAAGAATTGATCTAGAGTCACTTTTCAGCTCCAAAGATGGGGACTCGTCATCATCATCACCAACCCTTCTCCAACAACAATCACATGATGCTTCCACGCATGTGTAAATATTTCCTCTGTAGACACATGGAGGTAGATGGGAACTTGGTGATAATTCTTATGTAATAGATGCCATATTATTTGGGTACCCGCAAACCAGAGTTTTGCGTCACTTCCTACCGAGACCAGCCATTTGACTATTGCTGGGCAATGTTACTTGGGCACTTTAGTGATACTGTTCCGCACAGTTATGATAGCATGCATATATCATCATTTCATCTCTTGTGTCATCAATTGTTCCCGCATATACATAATTCCTAACTTGGTTCGAGCATTTTTCATAAGTGGCCAAAGGAAAATATCACAAGATGGAAAAACTTTTAAGCAAAAGAAAAAGAAAAAGAAAGATCTTCTAAGCAAATAGCCATAGCATCACCACATTCCATATAATATTGCCATATTTGATCATCTTGGATCATTGTGAGGGACTCACTGGGAACCCTACATACATAGCATAATTGGGATAGAAAGTCGATACGTTTTGTCTCTTATAGGTTGTGCAAAGTTTTGTATCCGCCTATTTGTGCAATCATGCTATGGCTTTCTTGAGTTGTGCAACACGAGCTTTTTCTGTGGATTCCACATTTTGTGCTCATTTCTTCATTACATGACCCCAATTTTTTATCCGTGTGTGTGTTTCTGTGTGACACTCATGGCTATTGGTCTACTTGTTTCACTTGCGAATTTGTGAATCTCTTTCAACATTTTTAAATCTTTCTAACAATTGCATAAATTTTGTGCCACCATCCTCACCAAGCTACTCCAAAAGCTTTCCTTGTGTAGGTGTGAGATTGACAAGATCTGGTACCAATTGTGGTACATCCATAATACCATATTGGGTGATCATCGATCCATCTTCAACATTGGATAAGGTACATTTGGTCTAGTTCTTTCTTTTCTTCCACTCACAATTTTCTTGAGAATGATGGATCAGCTGAGCACTTCTACCGACCACTCTTTGATGAGCCAAAAGAAGAGCCGAACAGCTACGTTACCAAGAATAAATTGTTAGCTACACATAGATATTTGCATGAAGAAAATGAATCTTTGAGCGATCGAGCAAATCGCAATCGACTTGCGACAATCTAAACAAAGAACAAGATACTACCTCAGTGCCAAAATGGCAACCCAAATTGAGTACTTTCGAGCCATGATGGACAACCGTGCCTCCTCAATGACATCTTCATCAAGATGGAGCCACTCGAGTCGACACTCTTCGGATGCAAGTCTTCCACAAGTTCATTCACAACATCGTAAAGACCATGACAACCATCAAGCTCCACAAAATCCACTCCATGGAAATGGTTTCCAAGACCGCCTTCGAGAGCACGGACACCAATGTCACCAAGAGCACGCTCCACACCGAACAAGAACACTAAGATGATGATGCCCTCTGACAAGAACCACAACAACATGAGGAATAAGCCCTTGAAGCTCAATGTGCTACACGCGAAGCAACTCACGCCATAGCGCAACCGCCATGTGCGTGAATAAGAAGAGGACATCTGATGAGAGAGACAAGAAGTCACATGTCTTGAAGAGGACGAATAATTTAGGAATAGTGCTCAAATCCCACACCCTCAATGTCAATACAATCAAGCGGAGCATGAGGAGCAAGCGGTTGAAGACCATCCTCTACGACAAGAGCGACATCGCCATCGCCCCCAACACAATGAAGAGCAATGCTACGACAAGCTCAAGTTCAACATGCGTAAGTTCTCCGGAAGCAACGATCCCGAAGACTACTGAGGGAGTCCTGGATTAAGGGGTCCTCGGACGGCCGGACTATTTAGCATCGGCCGGACTGTTGGGCTATGAAGATACAAGATAGAAGACTCTCTCTCGTGTCTGGATGGGACTCTCCTTGGCATGGAAGGCAAGCTTGGCGCCCAGATATGAAGATTCCTTTCTCTATAACCGACTTCGTACAACCCTAGTCCCCTGCGGTGTCTATATAGACCGGAGGGCTTAGTCTGTAGAGGCAATCATAATCATACAGGCTAGACTTCTAGGGTTTAGCCATTACGATCTCGTGGTAGATCAACTCTTGTAATACTCATATTCATCAAGATCAATCGAGCAGGAAGTATGGTATTGCCTCCATAGAGAGGGTCCGAACATGGGTAAACATCGTGTCCCCCGCCTCCTGTTACCATCAACCTTAGACACGCAATTCGGGACCCCCTACCCGAGAATCGCCGGTTTTGACACCGACAACTACCTCTCATGGGCATTTAAGGTCGTCAAGATATTCCGTCTTCACAATTATGAAGAGGAAAAGAAGAATGCCATGGCCTCACTTGAGTTCCAAGACTACATTCTCATTTGATGGGAGAAAGTCATCGAGCGGTGAACACAAAAGGCGACTCACCAATCAGAACATGGAATCAACTGAAGGAAGTCATGCAAGTGCATTTTGTTCCTACACCCTATAGCCATGATCTCTTTAAGAACTTCCATCTCCACAACAAAGGCACCAAGTCCTTTGAAGAATACTACAAAGAGATGGAGATTGCAATGATATGAGCCAATGTCATGGAATATGAGGAGGAAACTATGGCCCATTTCTTGAATGGGACTCAACCACCCCGTCAAGAAAATCGCCGATTTCCAACCATACACAAACCTCCTCGAGATGGTGCACCAAGCTACCACGGCGGAGGGACAAGTGCAAGATGACCTCAAGTATGCCAAGTACTCTTCGAAGACCCACGGTTCATACACTCAAGCTTCAACAACTATGACACCATCAACCACAGTTAAAGCTTCAACAAGCAACGGTGAAAAGTCAAGCTACAAGAAATCCATGACATATTCAACACCTTTGATTCTTCCTTATACCACAAGCAACTATAATCCAAAGGCTTCACCATCAACTACTCCAACGGATGAGTCCACCAAGACAAGTTCCATCCAATGTTTCACTTGCCAAGGCCAAGGCCACAATACATACCATTGTCCAACATGGCACACAATGATTGCCAACAATGACGGCAGCTATGACTCCATGAGAAAAGAAGAAATGGAGGCGCTTGAGCATGTGGTCATGCACCGTGAAGTGAATGAAAATGAAGGCGCTCAAGTATTTCGCGACAATGATTCGTGGCCCGCTCTCATTGTCTCCAAGGTCTTGAAACTTCAACAGCAACAAGAGGAAGACCAACATTGCCAGATCTTCCACATCAAATGATAGAGGCAAAGGTGTCCCGATGTTTTGATCAGATAGCTATCATTTTCTATGGGAGTTGACTTTAACGATCCGACTATGAATGTGTGAGGCATCACGCCGTAGCAATTGCTAAACCAACTTCTGAGGGTTATTGACCACGTCGGAGCATGATCAACCTAGCGACGAGGGTCTATTTCCTGTGAGCAAACAAAGAATAAGTAAGAAACTGAAACTGCAATCTAGATATTGTGAATATAAGAGGTAAGCTTTATTAATCAAGTGGGGTTCTATGATGTCTTAGTCTAGTCGTTGAACACAAACGAAGTACGCGATTTGCGGCTATGGCATACTTAAATCTAAACAAAATCCAAAGTCTAAACGTGCCTTAGGGGGTGTATTTGTAGGGGGAAAGAGAGGGTATTTCATCCCCCCTTGCCAAGGTGGGACTAAAACACCTCCTGAGTTTTCCCCCTACAATACAGACACTAACAAAATAGCCGATAAGTAGTATTTCGAAATTACATGGGCCCGGCCAAAAAATAAGGTGGCGCCGCACCTACATTAAGCTATGATGAAATTTATGAAAGGGCATCTTGTATATTACGTCCATGGATTTGTACGTCATCATGGTGGCTCCAAACTATTGAAAACTCTACCAGAAACTCCGTTCTTGTTCCCCTTGCACATGGCATCATCTCCATGCTTGATCATGCTTCGATGTTCATTCTTCTTGTCCAAGCTAGTTCCTTCATTTGTAAGCAAAACAAATGTATCCAGTTTAAGTAGCATCATATTCTCATGAACATTAGAGTTGTTACCAAGAAGCAAAAACACATGGTAATTTAAATGGCATGCGCAAGCTCTAGTAATTGGTCGCATGTATGTACCAACAGGGTTTATGTGTGCAACTGTGGTGGTGATGTTCTCATCACCAAAGGGGGCATCAATGGATGTTCTATCAAGGGCATCATCGATGGTGGAAGTTGCCACAACTTGGCAAGCGATGAGCTACATTCCAAGCTAAAATTGGTCAAGAAGAAGCACCCTCGTCCCTACAAGGTCCGATGGCTTAGTAACTCTGACACCATTCAAGTGGAGCACACCGTTCACGTCTCCTTCAAGATTGGCTCATACGAAGACATCTTGGAGTGTTATGTGGTTCCCATATTCATATGCCAACTTCTCCTAGGAAGACCTTGACAATTCAAGTGTGGCATCATGCAAAACAGATGAACCAATCACTATAGCTTCAAGAGGAAGGGTAAGGAGTACATGGTTCGACCCATGTTGCTAAGTCAAGTGATCGCCAACAAGCAAGCTTCAACCCATCATGGACAGAGTAGTGATCGAGTGAACCACCCAAAAGAGAGTGAGCGCCATAAGCCAAAATCAAGGGACTCCCTGATGAACGACAAGAAAAAACTTAGTGGTATTAGCCACCAAAAGTGACATGAGGGATGTGAGTGAGAGACCATCGAGTATTCTTGACTTTGTACTTGTGTGCAAAGATGAAGCAGTGAGGACTAATACTTCACAAGATCTACCTTTGGTGTTTTCTCGTTTATTGCAGGAATTAGCAGATGTGTTCCTTGATGAAATACCTCTCGTACTTCCTGTTGTGGTACTAAGTCTGATAGTAAGAGTAGGTGGTACGTATGAGGAGGCAAGGCCCTAGCTACGGCGAGGTTGTACACACGATTTTACGAGTTCAGGCCCCTCTCAGAGGAGGTAAAAGCCCTATGTCTCGGTGCCCTGAGGCGGTCGACTGAAATATGGGTGTGTGTTACAGGGGGTCCGAACCCTTGTGCCAGAGGAGGGGGTGGCTTATATAGAGTGCGCCAGGACCCCAGTTGTCCCCCATTACAGGGTTCAATGTACATTAAGACAGGGCATTATTGGTAATGCTTGCTATAAAGAGCTATTAATTATCTTTAAAACTACGGAGTGGACGCCTGATCGTTGCCATCCTGAGTGACCCTAGGTCTTCTGTCCTCCGAGTGGTTTCTTGTATGGTCGAGTGACTTCATCTTAGTCAAATGGAATTGGAGGTATCCGAGTGAGGTAATTGGTCAAGTGGATTGCACTCCATGGTTACTTTAGTCGATATCTCTTTTTATACCTTGAATGTCCTTGATTCTAGGGTAGTGACCTTGGGTAGGGCATATAGGTCAGGCCTATGACCCTACCATAGGCCATGGTATTGTCATTAGCTCCTGAATGGATTGAGGTCCGAGTGAAAATAGTGTCGAAGTTGATCCTGTCCTGATTTTTATGCTTCGTGGGCATTCTTACTGAATTTGGGAATCTTGCTGAAACTTCAACTTCATTTCTGTCGCCTTGATAAATTCAGAGGTCGTCGAGTGAACTTATAGTAGCAGTCTTCGAGTGTTGATATGGTACGGAATCTTCGGCGCGATTGGTTACTCTGCGGTTCTAGGATCTCACGGGATTCAAAACTTGGGGAAGCGCGCAGGACGGAGCGCACCACAGTGAATGAGCTGGATAGAAAGGGGCGCCTCGATTCTCGCACCACCTTTTTCGCTAAGTATCGCGCGCGCGACTATTGCGGGATTTGATAGGATCGCTTGGGCCCATGCGTCAGCCACTCGGAAGTAGGCTCATAAAAGGCATCGAGGCCGATGCGTTTGCACAGTGCGCCGTATTCCCCTTCTTCTTCCTCTACTTCCCCATTGCGTCCTGCTCCACTCTCGACGCCGCCGCCCCGCCTGTGCGCAGTCTGTCACAATGGTTAAGGACAATACGGCGGCCCTGGAGTGCGCAAAGAAGGCAACGGCAACGACAAAGGGCAAGAAGACGAGTCGGGGGTCGTCGTCGAGGTCCGGTTTGCCGCCTGGCTGGATCCAGGGGGACTGGATTCGTTCGATGCTCCAGAAAGAAGATCTGGAGGATCTGGCCACCACGGGCTTGATCTTTGACGGGTCTTGGAGCCTGCCAGGGAATGAGATCGATCCTCAGCCATGGGAGGGTGAGTGCGTCCTCCTCGCAACTCATGTCGACCGTGGCATCTCTCTGCCTCTGCATCCCTTCTTCCGGGGTTTCCTAAACTTATCTGGTGCCCAACTTCACCATTTCTCTCCCAACACTATCACACATCTTTGCTGCATTTGTTTCTCTGTGCGAAAACTTCTTGGGTTGTAGACCGCATTGGGGTCTATTCAAACACATATTTACTTGTCGTTCCCAATCTGTGAAGAAGGCGAACCCGACTGATGAGAGGACGCCTGTGATTCAAATGTGCGGGGGTTTAGGGATACAAATGAGGGTTAGGAGTACTTCTCCCCCTATGACACTTCCCGAGTAGGTTAGGGGATGGCTATCAATCTGGTTGTACTGCCAACATATTCCGACTCCCGGTGAGTCGACCGGTCTTCCCCCCTTCACTCTAGATCAAGTCCAGCAACCTTCTTCATTAATCGTGTCTGTAGCGGAGAAAGTAGAGGTGTCCATGCTAGTCGAGCGGGTAGTCCAATTGGTCCGTGAGGGTGTGACTAGCATGGATTTATAGGAAGTATTTCTCAGTCGACACATCCAGCCACTCCAAGCTCAGGATCATCCAATGGGGAGGTATTCGGGCACCAATGACACCGCTCGGGTCCACCCAGAGGAGGTCGCCGATGAGACAGTGGCCCAGTGGCTGAAGGTCATTATTGGAAATAAAGACAACCCAGGGGGTCCAGAAGAGTTGTCCCATTCGATGCTGAAAGTGATCAGGAGAAGGTCTGATCCTTGTTACCGAGTGTCTTTTCATTCTGATTTGCAACCATCTGTTTGTTTAACTTCTTGCCTTGCAGATTTATACTGAGATGTACTCGATGCCGAATGGGGAGCGAGTCCAGGAGGGAGCAGAGAGCGCGGATTAGAGTGCCGACTGGCAATCCCCGGACGACGATGATGAGGAAGAGAGTGATGAGTCGGATGATGATGAAGAGGTCGACTCACCACCTCACAAAGAACGCCGATCCAAGCAGTCTCATGATCCTATAGGTGGGCAAAACAAGGAAGCTCCTCCAAGCACACAAGTGCAGAAACACACTCAGAATTCGTCTCCAGAGCCGTCTGAAAAGGTCGCCAAGCAGTCCAAGGTTGCCCCTTCAAAGCCTCGGAAGACCTTGCCCAGGACCAACATGGAGGTTCCCGTCGCTTCTGCTTAAGTGTTCTTTCTTTCTGCGCGTTACCGTCAACTCATTCCTCTGCTTGACAGAGTGAGTTCTGAATCTTTCAGTGCTGAAACTTCAGGGACCTCCATGGACATTGACAAGGCTCAAGATGATGAAGAAACTGAAGACGCGGCCACTTCCAAAGCGGGTAAGATTCTGTAATCTTGGGCTTATTTTGTCGGTTGGACTGTCAGTAGACTGAGGTCTTATGGTCGAATTTTGTGCAGCCTTGCAAGATGTCATTGAACTTCTAGATGACGACGAAGAAGTGCCCCACAATAATACGGGAAGGAGGGGCAGGACTTCGAGCAGGAGAGTGCCTGCAACCCAGGTGCCTCAGTCGACATCAGCGCCAGTAACAATGAGCAATCCGGAGATCAGATTCAGGCCTCTTTTTCTTTTGCCAATCCTGTGTCGACTGACCGTCCTTCGACGTCGATTTCTCAAGTCCCTGCTCCGTCCATGCAACTCCATGCCTAAGATCCTCTTGCTGCTCCGGCTGTTCAACTAACTCCTCTCTTTGTTACCCATCGTATTCCAGAAGACTCGGTGGGTGCTACTAAGGAACCTATACTCCAAGCAGGTTTTATGATGGACCAAATGAAGGTGGTGCATGAGGCTGGCAAGGCTGCCTACGATGCCAGCTTTGCTCTGCAGATCAATGTCAAGGTGAGTTGATTTCCGAGTGAACAAAAACTACTATTTTATTATCCGTAAGATGTCTATGGATGAGCATTTTGGAACCATTTATGTGCATCTATCATGATTCTGCACTTTATGTCCATTCACCCACTGGGTGTTTTAATTTTAGTTGAATAGTTCTTCCACTTGAGTCAACCAGGTCGAGTCGAGTGTATCTCTGAACCAGTGGGGGCACGCAGAGTGCACCCACTGGGTGTAGTCCCGGAGGTCGCTGTTGAATGTTTGATTTGATGGGGGTCTTTATCAAATGTCTCTTTACAGTTCTTTCACTCAGTGGAACAGATTGAGCCGAATGGGATCCAGACTAGTGGGGGCACGCAGAGTGCACCCACTGGGTGTAGTCCCCGAGACCGTAGTCGACTACGGGCAGTCGGCTAGGGTCTGAGAATCTCTCTTCTTTTTTTTCATACTCGTGCTGGGCAGATCATGCTGAGTGGTAAATAGGACCAGTGGGGGCACGCCAAGTGCACCCACTGGGTGTAGTCCCAGAGAGGACTGTTGAATGTTTGATTCGCCAGTAGTCTTAGAACACTTTCTATTGCAGTTTTGTTGCGATTGACTTTTGTTTCTGTCGACTGACGTGTCTTATTTGTTGACTGTAGAAATCTTGTGAGCTCGGGGCCTAATTTGCTGAGTTGGAGAAGAAAGATCAATCTCAACCTCGATCTGGACCTGGCCAAGAAGAATCTTCAGAAGGCCAAGAATGATGCTGCTACTATGGGAGGTAATGACTCGTCGACTGTCCACCTTATAGTTTTTCCCTTTTAGTCTTTTGAACCGAGTGACTCCACTCGAATAGATGTGCATAGTGAAAACCGTCAACTCCAATCTCGTTTGAAGAATGTTATTTCTTTAGTAAAAATGAATTTGGATCTGGAGCAAAAGGACCTTGATCTTACCGCGGCGCGGAGGGAGGCGCGAGAGAAAACAGGACTTGCCGACAAAAAGCTGGCTTCAGTCAGCAAGTTGGAAGAGGAAAACGCCCAGTTGAAGACTGTTGTTAATGAAGCCAACAAAGAAGGCGCGCAGCTGAAGAAGGACAAGGATGCCCTGTCTGGCAAGGTAGGAGATCTCATTCAAAAGAGGGGTGAACTGGAGGCTTATCTGGGAAGACTCTCCGAGAAGATGCTCCTGAAGCTTGAAGGTACTTTCTCTTGTCTGACTGATTTGCAACTGTTGACTCATCATTCAACTACTAACTCAACATTTTTCCAGGTGTGCACAATTTTGTCAAGACTTTGAGGGTGAGACTTGGCGGATCAAGACGGACTTAGACCCCATAAACTCTCCTGTCAAGGATGAAGTTGCGATGAATGTGCTGTGATTGGAGTCTCGTATTGCCAGTGCTATGGATTATCTTGCTCGTCTGAAGGTGGCGGTGTCATGGATTGACACGGAACTCTAGCCCCGAGTGGAGTTCCAGAATGATCTCGAGTCTCTGATGACTAGACTCAAGGACATCCCTGGTCGAGTGCAAGAGTGGAAGCAATCGTCTGCTCGATGTGGCACTGATGTGGCTCTGTCCCTGGTCCGAGTCCATTGCAAGGAGGTCAAAGAAGACAAGCTGGCGGCTCCCAAGGTTGCCAACACCAAGAAACTCCAGTTCCATTCCTTCATGGAGACCTTCCTCGATGTAGCCACTCGTATTGCAGACGGCGCTGACCTTGACAGCTTCGTCGAGCCAGCAAGCCCTCCTCCTGCTAAGTGAACAAATTTAACACCTTTATTTGCCTTGGAGTGCCGAGTGATTTTGTAAAGATTAAACTCTTTCAGGCCTGATGCCTCAGTACTTCTGCCCGTGGTTCTGAACTTTGCTGGGTTTATCTGAACTTGGTTTTCTTTGAATATGGTCGCTTTGTCTTTACCACTTTTAGATCTTTTAACTCTGAGTGGAGCTTGATTTCTCACTCGGAATTGATGTTTTACATGTGACGCAGCTCACCTCGTCGTCCTTGCGGATCAGGATGGAGCAGACGTTGTACTTGTGACGCAGCTCCGACGATGCGCTCGACTGGCACCTCGTCGTCCTTGCGGATCAGGATGGAGCAGACGTTGTACTTGTGATGCAGCTCAGAGGGTCTTCATGACTTAGGCGGGAACGGGGCCGCAGCTAAGCCTCCGAGTGTGAGGGTTGCTCATAACTCGGAGTGGTTTTTCAATTTAGGCGAGTACGGGGTTGCAGCTAAACCCCGAGTGGGAGGATTCCTCTCCACTTGGAATGGTTTTTAACTTAGGCGAGTACGGAGTCGCAGCTAAGCCCCCGAGTGGGAGGATTGCTGTCCATTGAGAATGTTTTTTTAACTTATGTGAGTACCAGGTCGTAGCTAAGCCTCCAAGTGGGAGGATTGCTCTCCACTCGGAATGGTTTTTTATCTTAGGCGAGTACAGGGTCGTAGCTAAGCCCACGAGTTGGACGATTGCTCTCCACTAGGAATGGTTTTTTAACTTAGGCGAGTACGGGGTCACAGCTAAGCCCCTGAGTGGCAGGATTGCTCTCCACTTGGAATGGTTTTTTAAGTTAGGCGAGTACGGGGTCGCAGCTAATCCCCCGAGTGGGAGGATTGCTCTTCACTCGGAGTAGTTTTGAAATTTAGGTGAATCAGGTTCGCAGCTAAGCCTTCGAGTGAGAGGGTTGCTCTTCACTCGGAGTGGTTTTCAAACTTAGGCAAATCGGGTTCGTGGCTAAGCCACCCACTGGGGGATTTGAACACATGTCTTTATGTGAAAACAATCATTAAGATACTGCAAAAATCTTGTCTTTGATAAGCAAACTGAAGGATTCTTATTACAACTTGTTGATCAGAGTTATTTAGGTATAGAGATGGCGGAGCAGCTCCGCATTCCATGAGCATGGCTCATCTTCTTTATTGGCTATGTTGTAGAGGTGATACGCCCTGTTGTGGAGCAGCTTGGTGATGATGAAGGGACCATAGGACGGAGCGAGTTGTTGAGGTCGTTTCTGATGCACTCGGACCATAAGGTCTCCTTCCTGGAATGCTCGACCTCTGACATTATGGGCATGGAATCAACGTAGGTCTTGTTGGTAGATGGTCAACCAGATCAGAGCCATCTCACGTTCCTCCTGCAGGAGGTCAACTGCATCTTGGCATGCCTGTTCAACATCAGCTTCTAAGAAGAGTTCCACTCGGGGAGCGTTGTGCAGCAAGTCACTTGGAAGCACAGCTTCAACACAATACACCATGAAGAAAGGGGTTCGGTCAGTCGACCAGTTCAGAGTTGTTCACAATCCCCATAAGACGGACGACAACTTAGTAACCCAAGCTCCAGCATCGTGCTTGAGGTCGCGCATCAGTCGGGCTTTCAGCCCTTGAACGATCAAACCATTTGCCCTTTTTGCTTGCCCTTTTGACTGCGGGTGCGCAATAGATGCGTAGTCGACCCAAGTGCCTTGGGAAGCAGAAAAGACCCTGAACTTATCAGAATCGAAGTTGGAGCCGTTATCTGTGATAATGCTGTGAGGGACTCCATAACTGAATATCAACTCCTTGATGAAACTGATAGCAGTGCTTGAGTCAAGGTTCTTGATAGGCTTGGCTTCGAACCATTTGGTGAATTTGTCGACTGCCACGAGCAAATGAGAGAAACCACTTCTGCCATTCCTGAAAGGTCCAACCATATCCAACCCCCATACTACGAATTGCCAGACGAGTGGAATAGTCTTCAAGGCGGATGCAGGCCTCTGAGACATGTTGGAGTAGAACTGGCAGCCTGCACACTTGTCGACTATCTTTTGCCAATTCATTTGCATGCAGCCAATAGAATCCCGCTTAGTATGCTTTGGCCACGATGGTCCAAGAGGACGCATGGTGACCACAGGTCCCCGAGTGGATCTCATTTAAAATCATTCGACCTTCTTCTGGGTGATGCAACGCTAAGCCACTCCTATGACACTTTCCCTATAAAGTTGCCCTCTTATCACGGTGAAAGATTTGGATCGATGGATGATCTGGCAGGCCGCATCTTCATCTTCTGGGAGTTCCTGCCTGAGCAGGTACGCGATATATGGCACCGTCTAGACGGGCGTGATCACTAAAACTTCCATGACCAAGTCGACTACAGCTGGGACTTCAATCTCAGACGGATTGGTTGAACTTACCAGTTCTGGGGGCTCTTCCTTGAAGGGGTCTTCTTGTACTGATAGGGTGTGAAGATGCTCCAAGAACACATTACTGGGGATAGGTTTCCGAGTGGAACCTATCTTCGCTAGATCATCAGCAACTTGATTCTTGATTCGGGGTATGTGGTGGAGCTCCAACCCCTCAAACTTGTTCTCTAGCTCTCTTACTGCTTTGCAATAACCAGTCATTGCTGGACTCCTGATGTCCCATTCCTTCATTACATGATTAACCACTAAGTTTGAGTTGCTGTAGACCATCAAGCGTTGAACGCAGAGTGAAATGGCTGTCGGTGTCAAAACCGGCGGATCTTGGGTAGGGGGTCCCAAAATGTGCGTCTAGGCGGATGGTAACAGGAGACAAGGGACACGATGTTTTTACCAAGGTTTGGGCCCTCTCGGAGCAGGTAAAACCCTACTCCTGCTTGATTAATATTGATGATATGGGTAGTACAAGAGTAGATCTACCACGAGATCAAGGAGGCTAAACCCTAGAAGCTAGCCTATGGTATGATTGTTGTTCGTCCTAAGGACTAAAACCCTCCGGTTTATATAGACACTGGAGAGGACTAGGGTTACATAGAGTCGGTTACAATGGTAGGAGATCTACATATCCGTATTCCCAAGCTTGCCTTCCACGCCAAGGGAAGTCCCATTCGGACACGGGACGAAGTCTTCAATCTTGTATATTCATAGTCTTGGAGTCCGGCCAATAATGATAGTTCGCCTATCCGGACACCCCCAGCCTGTGGCTCCTCAAGAGTCCCCGAACCAGGCTTCAATGACGATGAGTCCGGCGCGCATATTGCCTTCGGCATTGCAAGGCGGGTTCCTCCTCTGAATAATTCATAGAAGATTTTGAGCACCAGGATAGTGTCCGGCACTGCAAGATAAATTCCACATACCACCGTAGAGAGAATAATATTTACACAAGTCCAATCTGCTGACGTATTTCGTGGCATGACGTCACACCACGGCCAAACCTTTACTTGAATTGTTTTTATTGTTCCACCTCAGCGCGTTTAACGAAGCGGTTTCCTTGGCACGGCTTGCCAAAGCACAGATCGTGTCCCCTTATTCCGGGATTCTCATCAATACGGACGTGGGTAACCCAAGCGCGCCCATTGGCACGCCCCCTCCATCGAAGGCGAGTCCCAAACGGTCATGAGGACGGCTCTTGGTATTCAACCCCTTTATAACGAGACTAAGGCCTGTTCCTTTTCTTCAATATTCAATCGAATCCGCCCCTCGCCCCGAGTTCCAACGCCCAAGGCTCCAGATTCAGGCGCTTCGGACCTTCGACAATGTCCGGCTCCGACCTACGAGGCGAGTGGATGCCTTCTTCCGTCACGGAAGAAGATGTGCTAAAGCTGAGAGACGCCAGGTATCTAACTGGCGAAATTTCGCATAGGCTGCCGGCCAAAGGGCAAGTCATTCCTACTCCCGAGCCTGGTGAGAGTGTGGTGTTCGTGTCTCACTTCCGTCGGGGTCTAGGCTTCCCGATGGATCCCTTCGTGAGGGGGCTCATGTTTTATTGGGCTGGAATTCCATGACATGGACCCGGAGTCCATCCTCCATATCTCATCGTTCATTGTTGTATGCGAAGCCTTCCTCCGTAGTACCCCTCACTTCAGATTGTGGCTCAAGACCTTCAATGTGGAGCCGAAGGTGATTGAGGGGCGGCAGGTAGAGTGTGGAGGGAAGTTATAAGCAAGAGGGCTGACGCTCCATGGCCCGAGGGCTTTTTTCAAGAGGAGCTTAGTTTGTGGCAACAGGAGTGGTTCTATATCACCGCTCCCTGTGGGCACTAGATGGGTGGCACCGCCGCCTTTCGCTGGCCTCCACAACACCTGGCGCAGGGTCAACAAAGGGCTTGACTGGGGCATCCAAGGACGCACTCATCGCTGTAAAGGCATATTCGAGACCTCCAAGAGAGGGAGATCAATCTGGTTGTAGTGGCGCAGGTCATGCTTATTCGGCGCCTTCTACCCTGCAAACCTCACCCCCTCCGCCTGTGGGAATTCAATTCGGAGGGACCGCGAGCTCTCCAACACTTCATGGGTGCGACGCCCGTGGAGATGTATAAACTATTCTTCGGATCACAAGAGATGTGTTCGGACTTCACCAAGGACGCAGGTCTGAGCTGCAATCATCCGGATACTCAAGTAAGTAGTCCTGTGCCCGGACATGCTATCCGTACATTTATCGTAAACTTGCCCTTTAAAGAGTTGTCCCTTGAACAGGAATGGATAGCAAAAGCAAAACTAATAAGGTGTCTGGCCCCCCTCCCTGAGACCACGCCGGATCCTGTGTTAACCAAGATGCTGGAGGCTGCGCCTTCGGAAGAGGGCGAAGGAGGCTCTCAAGGAAGGGGGGGTCGAGAATCCCTCCCTCCCGGGGGAGAAGAGGACCGCTTCTGAAGATCCGAAGGCCAAGGCCTCAAAGTGGGGGAGGAAATCTTCACCAGAGGGTCCCGCGCCGGGAGGGGCCCCGGCCACATTATTTTCCCCAAGGAAATCAGCCCTCTAGCGAGCCGTAAGTGGAATGGGGATTTTTGTAATAAGGGACATCCCTGTTTTTATTTCTAAAGATAAACGAAGTTATTACCTTGTAGTTCGGATCTCACCCCTTCTCAGCAGAGCTCGTCTTCGGGGGATCTTCGTCGGGAGATGATGGAGAGCGAACGCTTCCATCCGCCGCGACCTTCAGCGGGCGACGACCCCGAGGTGTCATCGCGAGGGTTTTCTGAGTCCGCAGGCCGGAAAGTTCGCACCAACCGTGTACGGTCGGAGGAGCCAAGGATCTGCTCGGCGGGCGCCTATTCGAAGATCACCGTGACGCTAATGAGTACGGTGATTGAAAGGATTTCATCCGCTGAGAGCGGGTTGCATGAGGCCGTCAGAAGTTTACTGACGGGGTTTGAGGTACACGAAAATGATATACCTTCTGACAGTTTTGCACATAGAATGCGCCCTGTATAGATAGTAGCCAACTCGGTACGTTGTCAAAAGCGACAGCGTGCCGAGGATCATAATCTCAGTTAAAAGATGTCACCTTTCTTATTCAGGTGGCGGAGCGTTCGGTGGCCAGCCAGACTGATAGATTTGCCGAACTGAAGCGCCAACTTGACGTTACGGATGCGGACGTCGCGCTAGTCAATAAGCGACTTGACGAGTCACAAGGTGTGTGGCTTCTCCGCGGACACCTGGTAAGGGAGCTTGACGCCCGTGCCTTACTACATGTTTTCTTAATGCAGATGGTGCCGCTGCCATGGAGGACATTCGGGCAGAGCTCGCCCGAGCCAAGGAGCAAGCCAGAAAAAGTGATGCGGCTGCCTTGAAGGCGGCCGAAGAGTTAAAAGCCTAATAGGCTGCTCATTGCCGAAGCAGGGAGGAAATGGCCAAGATGGCCGTGAAGCTGAAGGATGTTACCAACCGCTGCGAGTTTCTCAAAAGGGAACGCCGAGTTAAAAGCCTAACAGGCTTTGTGGCATGACGTCATACCACCACCAAGCTTTTACTTGAATCGTTTTTTATTATACCACCTCAGCGTGTTTATCGAAGCGGTTTCCTTGGAACGTCTTGTCGAAGCAGAGATCGTGTTCCCCTTATTCAGGGATTCCCATCAATACGGACATGGGTAACCCAACCACGCCATTGATGGTGGCGCTTGGGAGATAAGTTTAGTTTACTGAGGTCGGACGATAGTCTTCGGCCCGCCCATATATAAGGGATAAGGATCCACCTTTTTACCCACGCCTTCTTCCTCCTTTGCTTATCCATCTCACAAGACTCGAGCTCCAAAGGCCCAAGGTCGCACATCTCGCTCAACCTTCTCCACCATGTCCGAGGGAGGCAAGTGGATGGTATCCTCCATCACAGAGGGGCACATCGAAAAGTTGCGCTGCACCGGATACCTCTCCAAATGACATCACAGATCGGCCGCCCGACAAGGCAGCTCATCCCCATCCCCATGCCCTATGAGAGGGTCGATTCTTCCCACTTCCTCCGCTGGACTGGGCTTCCCACTTCATCCCTTCGTCCGGGCTCATGTACTACTACGGCTCGACTTCCACGATCCGCGCCAAACTTCATACTCAACATCTCGGCGCTTATCGTCGCAGGCGAGGCCTTCCTTCAGATCCAGCCCCACTTCGCTTGTGGCTAAAAACCTTCAATGTGAAGCCAAGGTAGTGAAGGGCGCCCAAGCGAGTGCGGAGGTGCCATGGTGGGCAAATGCCCAACGCCCTTCGCTCGAGGGCGCCTTTGTGGAAACCATCAAAGGGTGGCAATCGGGTTTACTATATCACCGAGCCGGGACCCTAAATGGGCAGCGCCCTCGAAGTTTAGATCTGGTACCCCATGCAGCTCACCTCCTAGAAAGAGAAGGGCTTGCTATGGGGCAGTTCGAGGAGCCGACCAAGTCCAGCCCTGCTCTGCACTCGTGAACAAGAAGCTCAAGCTTGTTAACGTGATCCAGGTCATGCTCGTCCACCGGATTCTCCCTTGCCAACAACGGGCCTTCAATCTGTGGGAGTTTGATCCGGCATAGCACCGGACCCTGAGCGGGCTCTTCGACATGACGTACGAAGCTGCCTGGAAGGTGCTGTTCAAGGGTGCAGAAGCCCCCGCGTCCGCGACTGAGGACCGCGGATTCAGCACCAAGCGCCCGGCCGGTGAGGTAAGATATGTTATCCTTTATGGGACATTTATTTCTTTCATAGTTTGACTCTATTGTGGGATCTAAAACTCCCGATGCCTTTAACAGGACTGGCAGAGGACGTCCGGACAGGTTAACTATCCGGCTCCCCTCCCCGAAGACCCAGTGGATACCCGTTTAGCGGGACTGCTAGTCCCGACACTTTACGTGGTGCCGGAGAAGAAGGCCAAGAAGAAGGCCACGGGAACCCGAAGGCGAGGCGGACTCATCGTCCGATGACTCCGAGGCGGACTCCTCCCCCGAAGGCGAGGAGGAGGAAGAAGGCTCTCCCCAGGAGGGGGGAGAGAGGAAGAGGAAGGCTTCCCCAACGGGGGAGGCCGAAGGGTCCAAGAGAGGAAGGACCCTTCCTCGACAGCCCTCGCCAACGCCAACGCTGGCGACTTAAGGGTGGTCCTCAAGGGCCAAGCCTCCGGCAAGATCGTAAGTATCCGGATCCCTGAGTGATTTATAATTTCTCTTTTGTGCCACATAGTGTCCTTCTAATGCCGCCCACTACCTTTAGTCCGCCGAGGATGATCTTCCCGCTTATCGAAGGGTCCTTGGCTCCGCCGGATGTGGATTCCATTCCACCGCCCACCCCTCGTGATGCTAACGACGCCGAGGTGGGATCCCGTGAGAGGACCCATCAGAGGAGGCCCGGAGGTGCCGCAAGGCAGCCTCCCGGACTTTGGCGCCGAGTCCGTGCTGTAACCCGCAGTGGTTCCGGAGTTCGACAGCGCCTTCGTAAGAAGGGCAAGATTGCGGACACCGCAGCCTCCGGCCCAACCGGAGGCGCCGGACAACTTGTTGGAGGCGCCAACGACACTTCCATCGATTTAACACCGACCGTTATGAGTGCGGTGATTCAAGGTGCACTTCGCCAAGAGCGGGCTGACTGAAGCTTGTAGCAGCCTTCTAACAAGCTTTGAGGTAAGAAGTTTTAAAATATGTAATGTAATACCACATAGACAAGAGTTTTTGATGCTCGGCGGTGTTCGGAAGGAAAAGCCGGACCGAGGATCTAAAAAGATATACGCAGGAGTTCTAAAAATCATGTCAATATGGGTTTGCAGGTTGTGTTGCCGACCTCCGCCAGATTGATCATGGAGGTCGGTGCTTTGAAGCAGACCTCGAGCGGACTAAGAACGAGCTCGATCTTGCCAAGAAGCAGCTCGAGGACAAAGAAGGTGAGGAACACCAGATAAATTTGTACCTTATGTAAAAGGATTTTGGCTGCGAGAAATAACTAGGATAACGTGGTACCGCAGGGGCCACGAACGAGTTGGCGAATTTCGAAGGAGGCCATGTCCGTGGGTCAACGGAATGCGCCATGAGCGAGCGGAGCGAGAGAAACAGGAGGCGCGGGTGGCGGAAGTGCGGAAAGAGCCTGTGCTCTCATGGAAAAGCATGAGAGTTTGGAGCGCGACTCAAGACTCGAGAGTCCGAGCTTGCCTCGGCTCGTGAAAGTGCTAAAGCCACTAAGACGGAGGCCCATAAGGCCTCCAAGAGGTTGAGGCGGTGAAGAAAATAGCGGCGGTAAGGCATTTTCATGCAAAGCAAGCATGTGAATGTGAATTACCCGTTATTTACCCGAATTCGAGCTCTCTGTATGCTTGCAGATTTGCCTCGCAGCGGTCCGATGCGCCAGATTCTACCGGCCGAGGAGGGAGCTTAACGGAGAAGGTCTTCGGTCTCAAGAAGCCGAGGCCGACATCCGGTGTTTTTAGCGACCAGCTCAAGCAGCTGGTCGAGCTCCACAAGGTAGCCGAGCAGGCCATGAAGGGCCTCATTGTCCGGGTTTGTGGCTCGAGGAGGCCATGCCCGGGAGCTACTTGCCTCAGGCGGCGGCTGGTGGATGCGTGCCCTCGGTGGAAGTCACAAGCGCCCGCCTGCATTGAAGGTGCTGCCGAGCCTTGCCCGTGCAAAGGTGCACTAGGGCAGGCTGGATGCCGAGAGGCTTATCACGACGCGCGGCCAAGCGGGCAAGGAGTATCGCATAACCAAATGTACTATAAGAGTGTCTCAAGGGTGCCCGCAAGATTGCGGATGAATGCCCCAAAGATGTAATTTTTTAGTAGACTCGCAATGTGTTATCCTGCGCGCTGAAAACTTTATTCATATGTTCTAAGCAACGCTTATTAATTTAAAATATTACCTTCGTGGTGGTCGCTTATCAAACCGAGAGATGGCAAGTTGTCGGCTTCAGCCCCCATGCCACGAAAGTGCTGGGGTGTTCGCGATAAACTTGAGCGCTCTTGTTCCCATTTTTGGGTCCATCTAGGAGGCGCCAACACAACGTAACAAGGCAACCGGACTTATAATGCTTGAACACTCTCACTTAGCCATAGAATTTATAATTTTAAATTTCGCGAAGCTCCCTAGTGTTCGAAGACCAATTGGGCGCTATCCACGCCTGGGCCGGACACAGCCGGTTCCTCGCCTAAGCGGCATAAGTCTTTAGGGACTCAAAAGACCTCTCGAACAGCGACCAGCTCTCGCCTTATCATGACGGCCAGTTTTAGCTTTCCATCGAGGCGCCGCCCAGCTCAACCGGGCGCAATCGCAGAAGCTTCTCCAAAGCATACTGCCGGTGTCAAACCGCGGATCTCGGTAGGGGGTCCCGAACTGCGCGCCTAGGCGGATGGTAACAAGAGACGAGGGACACGATGTTTTTACCAGTGTTCGCCCTCTCGATGGAGGTAAAACCTCACGCCCCGCTTGATTAATATTGATGATATGGGTAGTACAAGAGTGGATCTACCACGAGATCAAGGAGGCTAAACCCTAGAAGCTAGCCTATGGTATGATTGTTGTAATGTATATTGTCCTACGGACTAAAGCCTTCCGGTTTATATAGACACCGGAGGAGGCTAGGGTTACACAGAGTCGGTTACAATGGTAGGAAATCTACATATCCGTATTGCCAAGCTTGGCTTCGATGCCAAGGAAAGTCCCATCCGGACACGGGACGGAGTCTTCAATCTTGTATCTTCGTAGTCTTGGAGTCCGGCGGATATTGATAGTCCGGTTGTCCGGACACCCCTAGTCCAGACTCCTCAAGAGCTCCTCGAACCACACTTCAATGACGATTAGTCCGGCGCATAACGCTCGGCATTGCAAGGCGGTTCCTCCCTTGAATAATCGAGAGAAGATCATGAACACCAGATAGTGTCCGCTCGCAAAATAAATTCCACATTCCACCGTAGAGAGAATAAAATGTACACTTAGTTCCATCTCGCCGACGATTATGCGGCGTGACATCACACAGCCACCAAGCCTTTGTTTGAATCGCTTTTTACTATACCACCTCAAAGACGCTTAGCGAAGCGGTTTCTTGGCACGCCTTGTCGGCAGTAGATCGTGTTTCCTTATTCCGGATTCTCATCAATACGGACGGTAACCCAACCGCGCCATTGATGGTGGCGCTTTGGGAGATAAGCGAAGTTTTACCAGCCGTGAGGGACGATAGTTTCGCTCACTATATATAAGGGATAAGGATTCACCTTTTCACCCACGCCTTCTTCCTCCTTTGCTTATCCATCTCCGCAAGACTCAAGCTCCAACGCCTAAGCTTATGATCTCGCCGACCTTCTCCGAATATGTCCGGAGCGGAGGCAATGGTTGGCCTCCACCACTAAGGAGGAGGACATCACCAGCCGCGCAGCCGGATACCTTCCGGCGATATCGCAGATCGGTCGCCTCGACGAGGGCAGCTCATCCCTACCCCCGGCCTCATGAGAGGGTCGCCTTCCTCCCCACTTCCTCCGCTGGATCGGGCTTTCCGCCCATCCATTTGTCCGGGGCTCATGTTTTACTACGGCCCGATTTCCACGATCCGCGCCAACTTCATCCTCAACATCTCAGCGCTTATCGTCGCAGGCGAGGCCTTCCTCGTGATCCAGCCCCACTTCGCCTCAGGGCTCAAGACCTTCAACGCTGTCAAGGTTGTGAAGGGCAGGCAAGCGGAATGCGGAGGCGCCATGTTGGGAAAATTGCCTAACGCCCCTTGGCTCAAGGGACCTTCGTGGACTCCGCAAGGGGTGGCAATCGGGTGGTTCTACATCACCGAGCCGCAAGAAACCCACATGGGCGGCGGCCCCGAAGTTTAGATCTCGCATCCCCACGCAGCTCACCTCCCGGAAAGAGAAGGGCTTGCAGTGGGGCAATCCGTGGAGGTGACGGACTCCGAGCATGTATCAAGAAGATGGTGAGCAATAGGGTCAGCTGCCGACGTGGTCCAAGTCATGCTCATCCGCGGATCCTCCCATGCCAAGAACGGGCATTCAATTTGTGGAGTTCAATCCGAACAGCACCAGCGCTAAGCGGCTCTCCGATACAACATACATAAGGCGCCTCGAGGGTGCTGTTCAAGGCGCCGGTTCAAGGCCCGCGATCAAGATCATGGATTCAGCTCGCAGATCCAACCGACGAGGTAAGTGATTCAACCCCATTACGGGACACTTGTGATAATTATATTGACTCTAGTGAGGTTTCATTCTGCCTCTTCCTTTGACAGGAATGGATGGAGAAGGCCAAGCTGCTTATCAGCCCGACTACCATGCCAGAAGACCCAGTGGACACCCGCTAGCAGAGTTGCTGGTTCCGCACCGCACGTGGTGCCGGAGAAGAAGGCCAAGACAGGGGCCGGGACTCGAAGAGTTCTCAGAATCAAAGGCCCGACGACGACGAGGACTCCTCCCCTGAAGACGAGGAGGAGGAGTGTTCTCTCCCGGAGGAGGGAGAGAAGAAGAGGAAGGCTTCCCCAATCGGGGAGGCCGAAGGGTCCAAGAGGGGGAGAACTACCCCCCTGGACAGTTTCGCCAACACCAACATTGGCGAGGATGAGTGGCCTCCAAGGGCCAGGCGTCCGGCAAGATCGTAAGTATCCGGATCCTTGATGTGTAATTTCTTTTATGTCGCGTAGTGTCCTTCTAACGCTGCATTCTGTCCGTAGTCTGGCCGATGATGATCTTCCCGCTTCATCAAGCGGGTCATTGGCCCCATTGGATGTGGACTCACTTCCGACCGCCACTACCCCCCGTGGCGAAGACGCCGAGGTGGGATCCCAGAGAGGGACCCATCAGGAGGAGGCTCCGGAGGCGCCGTCAGGCAGCCTCTCGGACTTTGTGCTGGACTCTACATCAGAACCCGCAGTGGTTCCAGAGTCCGGCAAGCGGCCCCTTCGAAAGGAGGGTAGGACCACGACGCCAGCGGCCTCCGTCCAACCAGAGGCGCCGGATAACCTATTGGAGGCGCTTAAAGGCACTTCCATCGAGGAAGAACACCGCACTATCATGAGTGCGGTGATTGAGAAGGTCCAGCTCGCTAAGAGCGGGCGGACCGAAGCCTGCAGCAGCCTTCTAACAGGCTTTGAGGTAAGAAGTTAGAATTGTGTAATGTAGTACCAAGATAGACAAGAGTTCTCGATGCTCGGCCGTGTTCGGAAAGAAAAGCCGACCGAGGATCTATCAAGATATGTGCAGGGTTGCTAAAAATATGTCAATATGGGTTTGCAAGTTGCGCGCCGACCTCGCCAGACTAACATGGAGGTCGATGTGTTGAAGAAGGATCTCGAGCGTCCGAGCAAGAGCTCGCCATGCCAAGAGGCAGCTCGAGGAAAAAGAAGGTGAGTAACACCACTTTGAATTAGTACCTTATGTAAAAGGATTTCGCTGCAATAAAATTAACAAGCATAATGCGGTATTGCAGGGCACTAATGAGGTGGTAGCCTGAAGGATAGCTGTGTCCGCGTCGAACGCAAGGCGGCCATGAACGGGCCGAGCGAGAAAAGCAAGAGGCACGGTGGCGGAAGTTCGGCAAGAGCCCGTGCTCTCATGGAAAAGCATGAGAGTTTGGAGCGTGACTCAAGACTCAAGAGTCCGAGCTTGCCTCGCCTCGAAAGTGCCAATTCCGCCAAGGCCGAGGCCCGTAAGGCCCTTCAGAGGTTGAAGATATGAAGAAAATAGCGGCGGTAAGGCATTTTTCATGCAAAGGTGCATGTTAATGTGAACTACCCGACACTTACCCGCATTCGAGCTCTCCAGGCATTTGAAGATCTCGCCACAGAAGGCGCCCGATGCCGCCAGATTCTATTGTGGCGAGGAGGGAGCTCGACGGAGAAGGTCTTTTGGTCTCAAGATGCCGAGGCCGCCACCCGGTGTTTCAAGCGACCAGTCAAGCAGCTGGTCTAACTCCAAGGTAGCCGAGGAGGCCATGAAGGGCCTCATAGTCCGGCTATGGCTCGACAGGCCATGCCTGGAGCTACTTTGGCCTCAGGCGGCGGCTGGTGGATGCATGCCCTCGGTGGAGGTCATCAAGCGCCCGCCAGTATTGAAGGCGCTGTCGGGCCCTTGCCCGCACAAAGGTGCATGGGCAAGTTGATGCGGAGAAGCTTCACGGATTCACCGCCACCGGCAGGAGTATCGACGGAGAAGTATTATAAAATTGTCTCAAGGGAGCTCGCGATATTGCAGATGAGTGCTCTCGAAATGTAATCTTTGAGTGAACTCGCTATGTATTTAGCATGTGCGCCGAAAACTTCGTTCATATGCGCCATGAGCAACGCTTGTTTGATTTAAAATATTACCTTATGTGCGGCCGTTTATAAAATCTGAGAGATGGCAAGTCTTTGGCTTTGGCCCCCAAGCCGCGAGTGCTGGGGTGTTCGGGATAAACATGAGCACTCTTGTTCCCATTGTTGGGTCAATCGAGGGAGGCGCTCAACACAACGATCAAGGCAACCGGACTTATAATGCTTGAACACTCTCACTTAGCCATGGAATTCTATAATTTTAAATTTCGGCGAAGCCCCTGTTATTCGGAAGACCGAACCCGGGGCGCTATCCACGCCTTCTTCGGACATTGTCCGAAATCGTCAAGCGGCGTGAGTCTTTAGGACCCGAAAAACCTCTCTAACAGCAACCGATATCTCGCCTTATCATGCCGCCGTTTTAGCTTTCCATCGAGGCGCCGCCTGCTCAATCGGGCGCAATCGCAGTGGTTCTCCCAGTGCTACCTTAGCCGACGGAACGGAACGTAAGGTACCAAAACATGGGAGCCGGGCAAACCCAACTATTGACCCAAGACATGATTCGGAGCCAATTCATATAATGCTATAAGTTCGGGGTGCCGCACTTATGAAAGTGTTCGGACTTATCACACCATATAGTGGGGAACATAAGCCCCCGGTGTATTATGCCGTACCAAAACATATGGGTGCAAGATGTCATATAATGAGCATATATAGAAAAGATAATGCAATTGCAATAAAAAGGTGCTGCATTGTTTATGAAAGAAAGTCTGCTAGTAGAGCGGACTGATACAAATAGTGCGGTAAGCAAGGGATTTGGACTAAGTAAACATGTCCCCCTCCAGGGATGAGCTGCGGTCTTGGTGTGTATAATCAAATTTAATGCTCGTAATTGAGACCACCTGAGTGTTCGTCACGGCCTTCTTCAGTCCCTGACTGTTGCGTCATGAGTTCAGCAGGTTCGCCGCCGGACAAGGCTTCTGGTTAACAGAGTCCTGCGTACATAAAAGAAGAAAAATAAGAAAAAGGGGGGCACACTTGTGAGCCCCCCAGTGGTCGAATCGCACTGGGTCCGCTATGATCGTGCCCTCCCTGCGCCCATGGTATCTCCAAAGCGTAATGATGTACGCGGAGTGTTATTCTTGCGATTATACGCTGGCGAGGGTTGGGGCCGACATTACGCATGCTCGATCGCGCTTAGACGGTCTTGGTTTGCATTGTTCGGGCGCGCTTTTGTCAGATCCGCCGCTTAACGGCCGGACTCGAGAATTGCCTTAGAAGGCTGCTCGCATTTCGCCGTGAGAGCCGCTGTGTGTTCCTCCGCTCGAGGGAGCATTCCAGATACTATTGACCGTGATGACTCCACGAGGGCCTCGCATCTTGAGCTTTAGGTATGCATAGTGCGGCACCGCTGAATTTGGCAAACGCGTTCGTCCGAAAGAGAGTGATAGCCGCGAACGGGACTATATCAAGATTGACTCTTCGCCCGAAATTATCCGGGATCCAAGACCACTTCCAGCAGGATCGAGCGTGCAGCTGGCCTCCACTCCGGTATGACACCTTTAAAAGTTGTCTTGGTAGGTTTAATCCTTGATGGGTCTATGCCCATTTTATGACCGATCCTCGATAATATTTTTCTTTGTGAAGAACCGTGTCCGTAATTGTCCGGCCGATTCGTCTGCTGCCGAATGATGTGGCTTACGCCATCGGTATCCGTGGTCGCATATATGTGCCTTGGAAGTTATCAAGGAATGCGGCCTGTGTCTTCCCAACACCCAATTGACTCAAGGGCAAGCTGTTAAGCCAATGCCGAGCTGGTCCTTTTGCTTGAGGGAGGTACTTGATGGCGGAGATCATCGCCATGGGCCATATGGATGTGGAGAAGATAATCTTCGATCCAAACCGCTGGGTCTGTTGTGCCATCGTAAGATTCGGCGTTTACGGGTTTAAACCTTCGGGATCCGGCGATCCATTACGCCGCTCGGTGAAGCATAGCGGTGTGCGGCGCTCAGATTGAGTGATATCGTGACGCAGCTCGAGAGAGCGCTGCCTACTGTGTTCGGCCCGGCTGGGGTCATTGTATCCGGCACGACGGTATTCGTCGTGAGTCGTAAGGCGCCCACATGATCCATAGATGGATCTGGATTGCCTTGCTTTGTCCTCCAATATGTCTTGCAAGTCCGGCGCTCCTCTTGGCTTCAGACTTTTGGAGCGATGCCGGGTATGGTCTTGGCTGGAGGCCTTGATGCTTTCTTCGTCACGCACCACGGGTGGTCGGTCAGCCATATCGCGGCGCTTGGTGACGGAGGTACATATGCTTCCTCCTCTAATCGGGAGCAGCTTATGCCTTGGGTAACTTTTGAGGACGCTCGAGTTTATAATCTTCGCCGCGAGGACCTCGGTCCATCGATCGCCAGCAGGTCCCGATCAGCTTGAAGATGTTGCTGCTTTTTCTTTAGGCTGTTTGTCGTGGCGATAAGCCCGCGCTTGAAGCGCTCTTGTTCGACGGGATCTCGGGCACGCATTTAATTCGCCATCGCTGAGGCTTGCTTCGCCTTTGGAGGGAGGCATATAGTTATGATCCTCAACCTCTCGCCTCGCCGCCTCTCCCGAGGGCTTGCTTCGTGATCCTCCTGCTTTCGCCTTGCCGAGGGGATTGTCTTCGCACTCTCTCGAGTATTATTATCTCCTCGTGCCGAATCTCCATTCTTGCTGTGGCGGGATTTAGAGCGGCGCCACGACGCCGGTGTTTGGGCTGCTTTTTTAGAGAGTCTCCGTCACGCTTCTTCGTCTGCCCCCGCCTTTTGGGGTGTCCACCATATATATGTCGAGGGGAGAGGAGTCTTCCAAGGTTCTCGGGCATCGGTTCTTTCGCCTCAAAGATCGCCGTCCATAGCGCCGATGTCGCCGGAGTCGTAGTCTAGCATGTCGGGTCGATCATCGACAGTGGCTACAAAGTGGGTGGTGGTGGGCTCAATTTCTTCGTCGTCCAGATTTCCAACCATCCCGCCATAGTCCGCCAGACTCTCCCGATAGCGAGAGATGCTTTAGTGAATTCAAGATATCGCCAAAAGGCGAAAAGTGTTGGAAGATGTCCACGGCGGTGAATTTATAACCGCGCCTAATCCGGATCGATTGGTTGGGGCGCTGGAGGTTCGAGTCCGTGAGGAGTCCGCGCCGGAATCACGAAGTTTCGCAGGGACAAAATTAGTGTTCGGATCCATCGCCAGATGTTGAAGCCCCTGTATGCATCTATCCATCGGCCTCGATCCGGGCGATCGCTCCGCCTAATGGTCAAGCGATCCGCAGGCGCCACCAAGGCACTGCTCGTGGCAGAGCTAAATCATGCCCGCTGCCACAAGGCGGCGCGCTTGGTCAGGCTCGAGTCCGTCAAGATCAAGTCTCCGCGACATCAGCCGTGAAGTTTAAGTTTCCAAATCTGACTCGACGCCAGGGGCGAGCTGATTCGCCGAGATGGCCAAGTGAATTGAGACCGCAGGCTAAGCCGCCGAATATGAAGATCTGTCCGGGAGAAAAGTCTCACCTCGACAGCGTTGTTGGTTGAAGATGCCATCGCTTATCGGTGACGCATACGCAGGAACTCTCAATGAAAGCACCAATGTCGGTGTCAAACCGCAGATCTCGGGTAGGGGGTCCCGAATTGTGCGCCTAGGCGGATGGTAACAAGAGACGAGGGACACGATGTTTTTACCCAGGTTTGGGCCCTCTCGATGGAGGTAAAACCCCACGCCCCGCTTGATTAATATTGATGATATGGGTAGTACAAGAGTGGATCTACCACGAGATCAAGGAGGCTAAACCCTAGAAGCTAGCCTATGGTATGATTGTTGTAATGTATGTTGTCCTATTAACTAAAGCCCTCCGGTTTATATAGACACCGAGGAGGCTAGGGTTACACAGAGTCGGCCATAATGGTAGGAAATCTACATATCCAGATACCAAGCTTGCCTTCCACGCCAAGGAAAGTCCCATCCGGACACGAGACGGAGTGTTCAATCTTGTATCTTCGTAGTCTTGGAGTCCGGCGGATATTGATAGTCCGGCTGTCCGGACACCCCCTAGTCCAGGACTCCCTCAGCTACCTTAGCCGATAGAATGGAACGCAAGGTACCAAAACATGGGAGCCGGGCAAACCCAACTATTGACCCAAGACATGATTCGGAGCCGATGCATATAATGCTATAAGTTTGGGTGCCGCACTTGTGAAAGTGTTCGGTCTTATCACACCGTAATGTGGGGAACATAAGCCCCTGGTGTATTCGGTCGTACCAAAGTGTACGGATGCAAGATGTCATAAATGAACATATATGTAAAAAAAGGAATGCAATTATGGGCAAAAAGCGCTGCATTGTTTATTCAAGGAATGCTGCTATGAGTGCAGAACGATGCAAATAGTGCGGTAAGCAAGGGATTGGACTATTTAAACATATCCCCCTCCAGGGGTGGGTGGTGGACTGGTGTATTTAACAAATTTAATGCTCGTAATGGAGACCACCTGAATGTTCGTCGTAGCCTTTGTCCTTCCCTGGCTGTAGGATCGTGAGTTCGGCAGGTTTACCGCCGGACGGGTTCTCTGGTGGACGGAGTCCTGTGGATAAATAGAGAAAGGAAAAAAGGAAAAAATAAAAAGAGCGACACACTTGGGAGCCCCTAGTGTGGTTGGGCCGCACTCTGGGCCTGTCGTGGTCGTGCCCCTCCCCCTATGCCCATGGTATCTTTAGAGCGTAATGATGTACGCGAAGAGCTGGTCCTGCAATCATGCAAGGGCTGGGGTTAGCTGCATTGCCACGCTGCGTTCTGGAACGTGCTGTGGTCTTGATGTATGGTACCGGCGCGCTTGGCCATGTCCGGTCGCTTAACGGCCGGACTCGAGAATTGCCTTGAGAGGCTGCTCGCATTTCTTCCGCGAGAGTCGCTGTGTGTTCCTCCGCTCGAGGGAGCGCTAGTGTTTCCGTTGACCGTGATGACTCCATGAGGGCCTGGCATCTTGAGCTTGTGGTATGCGTAATGCGGCACCGCGTTGAACTTTGCAAACGCGGTTCGTCCGAGCATAGCGTGATAGCCACTGTGGAACGGGACTATGTCGAAGATTAACTCCTCGCTTCAGAAATTATCCGGTGATCCGAAGACCACTTCTAGTGTAAGGGAGCCTGTACAATTGGCCTCAACACCTGGTATGACGCCTTTGACGGTCGTCTTTGTAGGTTTAATCCTTGAGGGGTCTATGCCCATCTTGCGCACTATATCCTGATGAAGCAGGTTCAGGCTGCTGCCACCGTCCATCAGGACTCTAGTGAGGCGAATCCACCATGGTGGATACTAGTGGGGTGGTCCCTTCGATCGAAAGTGATCGGGCAAGAGGACCATGGATTGAACTTCGCGGCGACTAGCTCCATCGCATATACGCCCTTAAGCGCACGCTTCCACCCTCTTGGATATGTGGGTTGCGATATCATGTTTACCGTCTGCACTTGTGGGGGAAACCTTCGTCTCTTCTTCGTCGGGCGGTCGGGTCTCCTTCGCCATCGCTGTAGCCCTTGTCACTGTTTTCGCAATTAACTTGCCTGCTCGCTTGAATACCCAACAATCCTGCTGGTGTGGTTAGCTGGCTTTTCGGGTGCCATGTATCCGCAAGAGCGGACGAGTATTCGGTCCAAATTGACGGACACGGAGTTGTTCTTTGAATGGCTTCTTCCACGACCGGTTTAGAGCCTCAATCCGGCGCTGACCGCCAGATCCTCGTTATCGCCGTTAACGCAGCATTTTTTTTGTTGCGACGCGACCTGCAATTGCGGTCCTTGCTGTCCGGACTGCCAGAACTTTTGCTGAGGTTGTTACTGCGAGCTAGCCAGCTCTCCCGCACAAAAGCGGGTCATGAGTGATGTGAGGGCTGCCATGGATTTCGGCTTTTCCTGTCCTAGGTGCCGGGCCAGCCACTCGTCGCGGATGTTATGTTTGAAGGCTGCGAGGGCCTCTGCATCCGGACAATCGACAATTTGATTTTTCTTTGTGAGGGACCGTGTCCAGAATTGTCTGTCCGATTCGTCTGGCTGCTGAATTATGTGGCTTAGGTCATTGGCGTCTGGTGGTCACACATATGTGCCCTGGAAGTTGTCAAGGAATGCGGCTTCCAGGTCCTCCCAACACCCAATTGATTCTGCTGGCAAGCTGTTAAGCCAATGCCGAGCTGGTCCTTTAAGCTTGAGTGGGAGATATTTGATGGCATCGAGATCGTCACCACGGGCCATATGGATGTGAAGGAGATAATCTTCGATCCAAACCGCGAGGTCTGTTGTGCCATCGTAGGATTCGATGTTTACGGGTTTGAACCCTTCAGGGATTTGATGATCCATTACTTCATCCGTGAAGCGCATCGGTGTGGGCGCCTATATCGGGAAATATCACAACGTAGCTCAAGAGAGCTTTGTCTGTTGTGTTTGGCCCGGCCGGAGTTGCTGTATCCGGCGTGACGGTAGTCATCGTAGATTGTGGTGCGCCCACATGATCTGTAGATAGATCTTGATTGTTTTGCTTTGTCCTCCAATATGTCTCGCAAGTCCGGCGCATTCCCTCGTGGCTTCGTACTTTTTGAGCGATGCCGGGGTACGGTCCCCGATGGAGGGCCCGATGCTCTCTCGTCCGCGCCACGGGTGGTCGGTCCGCCAGACAGCGCCGGTGATGAAGGTTTGTATGCTTCCTCCTCTAGTCGGGGCAGCAGCTTGCGTTTTGGATAGCTTTTGGAGGGGCGTTCGAGTTCATACTCTTCGGCCGCGAGGAATTCGGTCCATCTGTCGGCCAGCAGGTCTTGATCAGCTTGAAGCTGTTGTTGCTTTTTCTTTAGGCTATTTGCCGTGGCGATAAGCCTGTGTTTAAAACACTCTTGTTCGACGGGTCCTCGTGGCACGCATTTAATTGGCTGTCGTTGAGGCTTGCCTCGCTCCGGAGGGAGGTATGTAATTGTCATCCTCATCTCCTCATCTCGCCGCCTCTCTTGAGGGCTGGCTTCTCCGCCCTCCGTGTTGAATCTTGCCGAGGGGTTGTCTTCGCACTCTCTGGGTGTTATTGTCTCCGTGCCGGAATCTTCATTCTGCCGTGGCGGGATTTAGAGCGCGCCACGACGCCGGGCGCTTAGGGCTGTTTCTTAGAGGAATCGCCTCCGCTTCTTCGCCGCCCCCATCCCTTGGGGTGTCCACCATGTATATGTCGATGACGAGGTGGTCTTCCAAAGGCCCGTAGGCGCTTAGTTCTGATCGCTCCGTATCGCCGCCCATACCGCTGATGTCCTCGAGTCGTAGCTTCAGCATGTCTGCTAGATCGTCGACAAGGGCTATAAAGTGGGTGGTGGGTGGGCTTTGAATTTCTTCGTCGCTCGCATCCCAACCATCCCGACCGCAGTCCGCCATGGCTCTCCGATAACGAGACACTTTAACGAAGTTCAGATGTCGCTGAAGGGCGAAAAGCCGAAGATGTCCGCAGCGATGAACTCCATGACCGGGCGCCCAATCGGATTCGATCGGCAGGGACGAGGAGGTCGGGGTCCGCAAGGAGTCTGTACTGAGTCACGAGCTTTGTAAAGGACAAGGTCGGTATTCGCCCATCGCTGTGGAAGTTGTAGCCCAGAGGCGGTGTCCAGCCACTGCCCTCGATCCGCACGGTCGGGTTCAACTATGGGTCGAGCGACTCATGTGCGGCCTCCAAGGTACTGGGGCGGCAGTAATCCAAGTCATGCCCATCGTGATAGTGCGGCACGCCGCCTGGGCTCGAATCCATCAAAGATCAAGTCTCCGCGGTGTCGCAGTGAAGTTTAGGCTTCCAAATCTGACCTGATGGCTGTGGGCGAGCTTTCGATCGCTTCCAGATGGCCAAGTGAATTGGCCCGCAGTGCAAAGCCGCCGAACACGAAGATCTGTCCGGGGAGAAAAGTCTCACCCTAGACGGCATTGTTGTTGATTGAAGAAGCCATCAAGCCTATCGATGACGACACAGAGGAACTCTCAATGAAAGCACCAATGTCGGTCTCAAAACCGGCGGATCTCGGGTAGAGGGTCCAAAACTGTGCATCTAGGCGGATGGTAACAGGAGACAAGGGCACGATGTTTTTACCCAGGTTCGGGCCCTCTCGACGGAGGTAAAACCCTACTCCTGCTTGATTGATACTGATGATATGGGTAGTACAAGAGTGGATCTACCACGAGATCAAGGAGGCTAGACCCTAGAAGCTACCCTATGGTATGATTATTGTAATGGTTGTGTCCTACGGACTAAAACCCTCCGGTTTATATAGACACCGGAGAGGGCTAGGGTTACACAGAGTCGGTTACAATGGTAGGAGATCTACATATCCGTATCGCCAAGCTTGCCTTCCACGCCAAGGAAAGTCCCATCCGGACATGGGACGAAGTCTTCAATCTTGTATCTTCATAGTCTTGGAGTCCGGCCGATGATGATAGTCCGGCTATCCGGACACCCCTAGTCCAGGACTCCCTCAAGTGTGTTGAATACTAAGAAAAGTTTGATACTTGATAATTGTTTTGAGATATGGAGGTAGTGATATTAAAGTCATGCTAGTTGGGTGATTATGAATTCAAACAATGCTTGTGTTGAAGTTAGCAAGTCCCGTAGCATGCACGTATGGTTAAAGTTGTGTAACAAATTTGAACCATGAAGTGTACCTGGCTTGTGCATCCTTATGAGTGGCCGTCGGGGACGAGCGATGGTCTTTTTCTACCAATCTATCCCCTTAGGAGCATGCGCGTAGTACTTGATTTTTGATGACTTTTAAATTTTTTCAATAAGTATATGAGTTCTTTGGACTAATGTTGAGTCCATCGATTATACGCACTTTTACCTTTCCGCCATTGCTAGCCTCTTCGCACTGCATTGCCTCTCTCACCTTGAGAGTTGGTGCAAACTTCGCCGGTGCATCCAAACCCCGTGATACAATACGCTCTATCACACATAAACCTCCTTATATCTTCCTCAAAACAGCCACCATGGCTACCTATTATGGCATTTCCATAGCCATTCCGAGATATATTTCCACGCAACTTCCATCATCATATTCATGACATACATTACTTTTTTCATATTGCCATTGCATGATCATGTAGTTGACATCGTATTTGTGGCAAAGCCACCATGCATTAATTTTCATAGATGTCACTCTTGATTCATTGCACCATCCCAGTACACCGCCGGAGGCATTCATATAGAGTCATATCTTGTTCTAGTTTCGGGTTGTAATTCATATGTTGTAATCAATGAAAGTGTGATGATCATCATTATTAGAGCATTGCCCAAATAAAAACAAAAACAAAAAGAAAGAAAAAAAGAAAGGCCAAAAAAAGGCCCGAAAAAAGAAAAAAAAGAAAAGAAAAAAGGGCAATGCTACTATCTCTTTTTCCACACTTGTGCTTCAAAGTAGCACCTTGTTCTTCATGTAGTGAGTCTCATATATTGTGCTTCAAAGTAGCACCTTGTTCTTCATGTAGTGAGTCTCATAAGTTGTCTTTTTATACTAGTGGGAATTTTTTTCATTATAGAACTTGGCTTGTATATTCCTACGATGGGCTACCACAAATGCCCTAGGTCTTCATGAGCAAGCGAGTTGGATGCACACCCACTAGTTTTCTTTTGTTGAGCATTCATAGCTCTAGTGCATCCGTTGCATGGCAATCCCTACTCCTCATCTTGACATCAATTGATGGGCATCTCCATAGCCCATTGATTATCCTCGTCAATGTGAGACTTTCTCCTTTTTTGTCTTCTCCACACAATCCCCATCATCATATTCTATTCCACCCATAGTGCTATATCCAGGGCTCACGCTCATGTATTGCGTGAAGGTCGAAAAAGTTTGAAATTATTTAAGTATGAAACAATTGCTTGGCTTTTCATCGGGGGTATAGAAGTTGGGAACATCTTTGTGTGACGAAAATGAAGCATAGCCTAACTATATGATTTTGTAGGGATGAACTTTCTTTTGCCATGCTATTGTGAGAAGACATTATTACTTTGATTAGTATGCTTGAAGTATTACTATTTCTTTTATCAATATGAACTTTTGTCTTGAATCTTATGGATCTGAATATTCATACCACAATTAAGAAGATTTACATTGAAATTATGCCAACTAGCACTCCGCATCAAAAATTCTTTTTTTTATCATTTACGCACTCGAGGACGAGCAGGAATTAAGCTTGGGGATGCTTGATACGTCTCCAACGTATCTATAATTTTTATTGCTCCGTGCTATATTATGTACTGTTTGGGCAATATTGGGCTTTATTATCCACTTTTATATTATTTTTGGGACTAACCTACTAACCGGAGGCCCAACCTAGATTTGTTGTTTTATGCCTATTTTAGTGTTTCGAGGAAAAGGAATACCAGACAGAGTCAAAACGGAACGAAATCAACTAGAGAAGTTATTTTTGGAAGGAAATCAACCCAGGGAACTTGGAGTGCACGTCCGGGGAGATGCGGGCTGCCCACGAGGGTGGAGGCGCGCCCACCCCCCCGGGCGCGCCCCCTACCTCGTGGGGTCCCCGTAGCTCCACCGACGTACCCCTTGCACCCATATATACCTGCGTACCCTAAAACTTCCAGAACGGAAGATAGGATCGGGAGTTCTGCTGCTGCAAGCCTCTGTAGCCACCAAAAACCTCTCGGGAGCCCTTTCCGGCGCCCTGCCGGAGGGGGAACCCATCACCGGTGGCCATCTTCATCATCCCGGCGCTATCCATGATGAGGAGGGAGTAGTTCACCCCGGGCTGAGGGTATGTACCAAGAGCTATGTGTTTGATCTCTCTCTCTCTCTCTCTCGTGTTCTCTCCCGTGTTCCTCTATGGCACAATCTTGATGTATCCCGAGCTTTGCTATTGTAGTTGGATCTTATGTTGTTTCTCCCCCTCTACTCTCTTGTGATGAACTGAGTTTCCCCTTTGAAGTTATCTTATCGGATTGAGCCTTTTATGAGAACACTTGATGTATGTCTGGGTGATCAACTTGCCGGTTTCGTGACATTGGGAACCTATGCATAGGGGTTGGCACACGTTCTTGATTCTCCGGTAGAAAATTTGGAGCACTCTTTGAAGTACTTTTATGTTGGTTGGATGAATCTGAGATTGTGTGATGCATATTGTATAATCATGCCCGCGGATACTTGAGGTGACAATGGAGTATCTAGGCGACATTAGGGTTTTGGTTGATTTGTGTCTTAAGGTGTTATTCTAGTATGAACTCTTTTACAGATTGATCCTAAAGAATAACTTTGAGGTGGTTTCATACCCTACCATAATCTCTACGTTTGTTCTCCTCTATTAGTGGCTTTGGAGTGACTCTTTGTTGCATGTTGAGGCCTTGTTATATGATCTATCTATGCTATTCTTGTTGAGAGAACTTGCACTAGTGAAAGTATGAACCCTAGGCCTTGTTTCCTGCCATTGCAATACCGTTTACGCTCACTTTTATCATTAGTTACCTTGCTGTTTTTATATTTTCAGTTTACAAAAACCTTTATCTACTATCTATTTTGCACTTGTATCACCATCTCTTCGCTGAACTAGTGCACCTATACAATTTACCATTGTATTAGATGTGTTGGGGACACAAGAGACTTTTTGGTTGCAGGGTTGTTTGAGAGAGACCATCTTCGTCCTACGCCTCCTATGGATTGATAAACCTTAGGTCATCCACTTGAGGGAAATTTGCCACCGTCCTACAAACATGTGCACTTGCAGGCCCAACAACGTCTACAAGAAGAAGGTTGTGTATTAGACATCACGGTGGTATGTGGAATTTGTTTTGCAGAGCCGGACACGATTCTTGTGTTCGAAATCTTCTATGGATTATTCGGAGAAGGAACCCGCCTTGCAATGTCGAAGACAATCTGCGCGTCGGAATCATCGTCATTGAAGTCTGGTTCAGGGGCTATTTAGGGAGTCCTGGATTAAGGGGCCCTTGGATATCCGGACTATATACTTTGGTCGGACTATTGGACTATGAAGATACAGGATTGATGACTTTGTTCCGTGTCCGGATGGGACTCTCCTTTGCGTGGAAGGCAAGCTTCACAATTCGGATATGTAGATTTCCTTCTCTATAACCGACTCTATGAAACCCTAGCCCCCTCCAGTGTCTATATAAACCGGAGGGTTTAGTCCGTAGGACAAGAACAATCATAATCATAGGCTAGCTTCTTGGGTTTAGCCTCTACGATCTCGTGGTAGATCAACTCTTGTAATACTCATATCATCAAGATCAATCAAGCAGGAAGTAGGGTATTACCTCCATCGAGAGGGCCCGAACCTGGGTAAACATCGTGTCCCCTGCCTCCTGTTACCATTAGCCTTAGACGCACAGTTCGGGACCCCCTACCCGAGATCCACCGGTTTTGACACCGACAGGCATGCCTGATGGTTTCCATGCGAAGATGTCCCAGTTCTCACGTAGGAACTAGATGAGTGCTTCTTCCTATTTGCCGTCGAGTGTTGTTGAGATATGACTCAGGGCAGCATCGAGATCGGTCAGGTCAATGTGAACCAGTTTAGTTTCACCAGATAACTGAAATGCAGACTCTGAAGCAGGCCTCTTGGCATGCAACAAATCACTCGGATCTGCATTCTTCTAGTATTCTTGCATTTCTACCGCTGCCATATGTTCATCAGTGATCTTTGAGCCCTTCTGGAGGCAATGTTCTTCTCTATGCCGATTTCCAGTGACTGTGATCACGCCTCTAGGGCCAGGCATCTTCTACTTGAGGTACACGTAACACAGTCGAGCCATGAAACGAGCATAAGCAGGTCTGCCTAGAATAGCATGATAGGTACTGTAAAATCCACTTCCTCAAACGTCAACTTTTCCTTGCGTTAATTCTTTGAATCACTGAAAACCACATCAAGAGTGATCTGACCGAGTGAGTTGGCTTTCTTTTCTGGGATGACATAATGGAATCTCATGTTGCTCTCACTGAGCTTGGACATTGGAATGGCCATCCCTCGGAGGGCCTCAACATAGAGTCTATTCAAACCACTGCCACCGTCCATCAAAACCTTGGTCAGTCGAGTGCCCCTAATGACTGGGTTAACCACCAACGCTTGCCGCCCAGGGGTAGCAACATGTGCTGGGTGATCGGACTGGTCGAATGTAATACGGGTTTTTGACCATTTCAAATATGTCGTTGTTGCCGGAGCAACCATGTTTACTTCTCTGTTAATAACTTTCAGTCGACTTTTGCTCTCAAGGTCAGTAAAAATCACCAATGTGGCATTGACATTGGGGTACATATGAGGAGGCAAGGCCCTAGCTATGGCGAGGTTGTACACACGAAGCCATTTAGTTCGCCCTCTCAAGGAGGTAAAGCCCCACGCCTCTCGGTGCCCTGAGGCGGTCGACTGGAATATGGGTGTGTGTTACAAGGGGTGCGAACCCTTCTGCCAGAGGAGGGGGTGGCTTATATAGAGTGCGCCAGGACCCAAGCCGTCCCCCGTTATAGGCTTCAATGTACATTAAGACAAGGCATTACTGGTAAGGCTAGCTATAAAGAGCTATTAATGATATTTAAGACTACGGAGTGAACGCCTGACAGATGCCTTCCTGAGTGACTCTAGGTCTTCTGTCCTCCGAGTGGTTTCTTGTATGGTCGAGTGACTTCATATTGGTCAAATGGAATGGGAGGTACCCGAGTGAGGTAATTAGTTGAGTGGATTGCACTCCATGGTTACTTCAATCGGTATCTCATGTTATACTTTGAATGTCCTTGAATCTAGGGTAGTGACCTTGGGTAGGGCATATAGGTCAGGTCTATGACCCTACCCTAGGTCCACGGCATAGTCACTTCCTCCACTTCGCGGAATCGAGTACCGCATCGACCTGATTCTCTGCTCACCATTACCACACAAGGTACCATACTACATCAACCCCGATGAGACAAATCTCATGGAAAATTGGTATGTATGCGAGAGCTTAAATCCATGTGTCATTCCTTTATTTTTGTGCTGATGAAATATGGTAGTTTTCACATGTGTTCTGATTGTCATCCCATAAATGCTATCCCTCTTCGGTATAGACACACCATTACACGCCTTGATGACATGCTCATTGAGCTTATTGGGGCCATTATATTCTCCAAAATTGACCTGAAATGTTAGTACCATCAATTTCACAAGCAAGAGGGTTATGAATGGAACACGACTTTCAAAACCAAATTTGGCATATATGAATGGTTAGTCGTGCTTCTGGGCTTATCGCAACAACCTAGCACTTTTATGCGTGTGATGCACCATGTTCTTCGCAAATATATCTACATATGTGTTGTGGTACACTTTGATGATATACTTGTGTTTAGTTAATGTCAACATGGAAGCACGATCACCTATGGGGCATGAGTGCCCCTTTGTGGTTCGGCATGGGGACGACCATGTTGCACAAAGAGCAGAAGCAACAGGGGACAACATGCCGATGGGCGCTCTCTTTTTTCCCAGGTTCGGGCCGCTTTGCAGCGTAAAAACCTACTCCTACTGTGGTGGTGGATTGATTTGAGGGAACACGAACGCTCGATGCACTCTGGCCTGGCAAGGTTGCCTTGGGGAGAGTGACATGAGCGTATAAGTGTTGTGGGATCGAATAAATGTCCGTACACATTATTAGTTGCCTCGAGCCTCCTTTTATAGGTTAAGGGGTGACCATAGTGGCAAAACAGTCATTTGAGTGTGATTAGATAGCTAACAGTGCTATCACACCTAACTATGGCAGATAGGACAAAGTGCATTAAATGCACTGCTAGGTGTTGTGCTGAGGGTGAAGCCCGGCAGGCCTGCCATGCCGCTTATCTGCCTCTTCTCATCACCTTGACACGCCTCTTGGACATGTGTCAATAAAGCTAACTTATGTTCTTCCATGCCGCCACGTGTTGGATAGGATCCACCTTGTTGCTTAGTATCTTGACACCGCATTGATTAGCGACTCGGGTGCGATAAGGTGGAGCGGTGGCATCTTGGTCAAGGTTCCTCGTCAAGGGAGATTGGCGGAGTATGGTCTTGGCAGCCCTAGCAAGCCTGCCGAGGCGAATATGGACAAGTCCTTAGGTGCGGCCTCGACCAGGCCAGGCTCTCCTGCCAGGCAAGGGAGGCCTTCCCAAGGTGGCCTTCTTCTATCCTACCCTCCTTAATGCTCACCTTGATCTCATGAAGAGCGGCTTCTCTGGCTTAACTTTGTGTCATGTTCTGGTGCTAGATGTAAGATCATCAGCATGCATGTGCATGAGTTCGGTCAGCAAACAAGAATGTTTGTTGCACCAACAATAGCCCCCAGGTCTGGCCCACATGTGCTGCAGAGCATCGTTGGGGTAGGTCCTAAAAATGCACACACTACAAAAAAGACACATTCGTGACAATTTGGGCCGAATGATTTTTTTATGTCATGCTTATGACACTTCTATGACGATAATTGTGACAAAACCCAGTATCATCATAGATGTGGTGGGCTCCACCTTTTATGACAAAAAATCATGACAGAAAATGGACTTTTCATCCTGGGCGGGCTGAAGACGCACCTGCATGACATTCTTTGGGCCGTCCATGACGGAAAAACTCGTGGTAGAAGCGAGGGCGAGGAAAATTCCAGGGAGTTCACGGTTACGGTGGGTAGTCGGGGCCAAGTGATGCACGGTGGTTTGCGCGTTTCTCTGGTACACGTACGCGCATGTGTCCGAGGCGTTGCGCTCTAACTGAACCCGAGCAAAGCATTGGGCTCTAACTGAACTCGAATGATTGCACTAGCTACGTTACTGAACCCCGATCTATCCCTTGCTGTTAACTGAACCCGAGTGATTCCTTCGCTACTGCTGCTAATTGAATCCAATCGAAGCTGCCTCTTATTGACAAGTTCCCGGTGGGTTTGGATGAACAATTCCTGGTGTGGGTGGGATGAACAGGATCCCGTGGTAGTAGAGGTCATTGCCGCTGGATGAATAGGACCTCGATCGAGGAGGTGGGGTGGATGAACAGTAGCCGATGGAAGGACCCCGTGGAGGGGTGGTTGAACAGGACCCTGTGGAGGGCTGATTGAATAGTAGCAGGTCGAGGTTGGATGAACACGACCCTGTATTGACCGTAGACGCTCCAACACATGTCCGTTTCCTTGTTTTGAGGTATGCTAGACCCCAACCAATCAACAGGACCCCGTTTCGACCATACGTGGTCGACCACAAGTCGGTTTCCTCCGATTTGCAGTACCCTAGACCCTTCCCGATGAAGAGGACCCCGTTTTGAACATGCTCAAACAGAAGTTCATTTCCTCTGTTCAGCGGTATGCCAAACCCTTCTCGATGAACAGGAGCCTGTTTCGACCGTATGTGGACGAACAAAAGGCCCGTTTCCTCCATTTTGCGGTACGCCAGACCGCGTTTTGACTCTTCCGTCCAAGCCTGTTGGCTCCCAATGAACACAACATACTCCGTTGCTTCCCGATGAACATGATGCATGTTGTTGCTTCCCCTTGAACATGACGCCGTTTCTCTGTTCTGACCCAGCCGATTGGCTTCCGATGAACAGGATGCCGTTGCCGCCTTCCATTGCCTCTCCATGTACACGAGCCCTGGTCGTACAAATGCGTGAGTAGGCATTCGAGACCCCGCCCTTATGTTCGTAGGTGGGCGTATATTTTGGCATCTGGTTGTACATACATGTACACGATTTTGACTGGACTGCCTGAAGTGCTACGTCGGGGGCTCTACTACTACACGTACCGATGCTTGCTCGGCCAAGGTTCACCGTTGCAGAGAGACCGATCGACCAGTATGTATGTACACGTTCGCGACCAGAATGACAACACTACGTACGCTTCGACCAGGTTGGTCCCGACTGTCAGGGAGGATAAGGAGGCACTTTGTTGCGTGCGAAGTTATTGATGGTGGGTCCCAGCGGTTATGGGGAGAATCATTTTTTTGCCCGTAATATGTATGCACTTCCTTGCATGTGAAGATGTAGCTGGTAGGTCCCGGCTGTCAGTGGGGAACATTTTTTTTTGCAAAATACAGATTCCCTTTCGATGGGTACCTGCTGTCAGGTGGAGGAATAATTATTTTACGTGTAATAAGGAGGCACATCTTTGCTGCGGCCGTTGACCCAGCTATCAGCCTCTCCAAATACAGTCCTCTTCCAATGGAAGTTGTTCCTTGACCACATTAACCACGCAATGCCGAGAGCACCAAGGCAGTGGCGATGGCAAGGCCTGGAAGGGGATGACGTGGAGCCAGGGAAGACGCGGCAGTGGATGCCAACGCAGGGAGGATTACGAGGGTTGACTGGTTTGGCTGCGGCGTGAGGCTGTCATCGCCGCAGAATAATAGGGGTTGTGGGTGAGTAGATAGTAGAGGGATGGCCTGGCCAGCAGTGGGAGTAGTGTGGGGTGGTGAGGCCTGCGCGGTAGCACAGACTGACACTGGAGGCAGGAGCAGGCGGTCTCGCCGGCGCTGGTTTGGGCGGCTTGTGAAAGAAGAGCAGCAATTAAAGAAGCAGTAGGACCGTTCGATTAAAATCCAACGGCCACTACTGCTAGAATTGTTTGTTGACTAAGTTTACAAAGCCCTGCGTATGCCTTAACTTAGTAGGCCAATAGGTCTGCCTTCGAACCGGGGAGCCCCAGATGTGAGTAGGAGGAATCATTTTTTTGCGTAATAGGGAGGCAGTTGCTTGCGTGCGGTGTAAAAGCCTGGTTTTTGGCCTTTCCTTTTTCTTTTTTATTTATTTGATTTTTGCTCTGTTTTTCTTTTTTGGAGTGGTTCTGTGGCATTGAAACCTAGGAGATCATCATTTCTTCTTCTCCCAAGTGACTCATCATCTTCAAACTCATTCCAAGATCATGCCATTTCCATCCTAGCCCAACTCCATAATTCTTTTTCTTGGGGAATATTCCCTTTCTATTAAAGGAATAACCTTATTTTCCCTAGGTTGTGAAGCAACCAATATTCCTGTCCCTCCAGAAATTCCCAAATAATTTTCATAATTTCTTTGGGCCATATATTGCTCAACTATACCCAAATTGTTCCTTGGCCTGTTCAAAAATAATTCTCTAATATTCATTCTTCCATTCTATCCAGGATGGCACTTTGTGAAAGAAGTGCCATTTATCTTATCTTGACTGGTCCCAAACTTTTTGGGCATTCTTTCATGTCCAAATCATTGCCTCATGCCAAAATTCAACTTCATTTGGATAGCCAAACTTCCTTAGTGATATTTCAAAGTTTTTGTCAGACAGAAGCCATTGTGAAGGAAGTACTGCTAGGAGTATCCAAATGAGTTGAAATTTTGCATGCCTCTTAATGTGCACATATCATTACCCTCCTCCAATTCTAAGCTCCATCCAATCATCAATGTGACCGAAACTTCAAATCTCTGATTCTGTTAATGTTTTCAGGTTGTGAAGCAAGCATGATCTAAAGATTTTTCAGATCATGCTCCTACCCAAATAACATCTCTCCACCAAATTTTGGATCATTTCCTTAAGCCATTTTATCACCAAATAGTTTCCAAGTTTCTAGATAGAGACGATGTTTGTGAAGCAAGTACCATTTTGGCAAGTCCAAATGGTATGAAACTTTTACAGCATCTTCATGTGTCCAAAACATGCTGCCTTGCCAAATTTCAGCCCAAATTGCTTCTCTACGTAGTGCATCATCCAAATCCCTTTACTGGACAAAATATGCACCTACAAAGCAACCCTCTTCATTTCTGGTCTAATTTATCTCAAACTACCCAGGATTATAGTCCTTCCTAAGATAAACACCCCAGACATCAATTTTGGCCCTTAGCTCTTCCCTGTTAATCGCTGTGCAGCTAAGTTTGCTACAACAAACTTCAGGTGGTCACTACCATCTAACCATAGTGTCCCAGATCAAGCCCTAGCCTCATAAATTATCCATCTTGGAAGGACTTCCAACTAGACAACATTTTGGGTGCCAGAGAGCACGGGATGCCCCGATTCACGCGGTGACCACGCTGTTGGTGCGACGGTGCACGCGCTCTCGAAGATTAGGCCGCGTCCAGGACATCGCCTAGCTCCGCCCCTCCCCCTCTCATGGTTATTTTGTACCTGTGCATGTCTAGGAGGATCCCCTCATTGTTGACTTCACCCTGGACCCCTCTCCCCCTCCGGAAGCTTCCACGTCGATGCTCGCCACCGCGTGCCTACGGGCGAAAAGTGGTCCTCCCCGTGCGAACCATCTCGGCCGCATCCTCCCCGTGCCTCTTGGTGCTGCGTTGCCCCGTGAGGCTTGCCAGCACTGCCTAAAACGGTGGCATGCGACCATGGCCTCCCTCGCCCCGCCTAATTAAGCCGTGCCCCAAGCCCCTCGAGCACTCCATCACCCTCGCCTCACTCCTCTATCCCTCCCTAGCCACCTACCCGAGCACCGGAGCCCCTCATAGCCCTCCAAACCCGCCATGGCCGCCGGCCCCTCCTCCCAAATTCGCAAAATGTCAGCCTCACCTCTCCCTACTGACCTCACTGTGGTTCACCCTTAGCCACCCCGACCTCCCCTGTACCACCAGCCCCTCCAATATGCCACTATGGTCGCGGGACCTCTGGTGCCCGCCGCCGCCGTCTGCTCTGTTGAAGGCCACCATCTCTCTCGTCGCTGTTGGAGTCCATGGATGGGGCGTAGGGATGCGCTGGACCACGAGGAGCACTCCAGTAGTCCAAGATCCGCCGGAGAAGGCCAGAGTCAGCCGACCGAGCATCAACACCGGCGGCCTCCCTCTGATCCACGGGCGAGCGCGAGGAGAAGAAGGAGATGATGACCCCTCCCCTCCAGCTGGCTTGTGGGCCCCTACCGGCGTTCTGGATATGGGGGTACCCAGACTTTCCTGCCTGTGGCCCACTGTGCGGCTCAATCGACGGCCTGGTATGGCCCAGCTTCAGCATCAACAACTCAAGACCATCGCGAGGGGCCATGCATCGCGAGGCGGATGACACCAAGACCTCCAAGGGGATCGACCTCCTCAGGCTAGCTCCCAAGGAACGGAGATGTCCATTTAAGATGCACCTCATGAGTCTCAACTGACGTGAGCCATGACGATCAAGGCCAGGCGGGCGCCAGCGGGCGCAGAGTACCAGTTTCCTCTTTGGTGTCAAGGAGGCAAGCAGCAGGCGCGGAGTCCCGTGGAATCAGCCAAAGGTTTCCATTCTGGTGCAACAAGACCAAGACCGCCAGGACGGCCGGACGGAGGTCATCACCGAGCCAACCGCAGCATCACGACCAGAGGCTTTTGCAGGCGAAGACCACTTTAGTCAGGATAGGATGTACCTGTTGTCCCCCTTCAAATCTGGCCGTTGTGGGATCCCTTCCCGCCAACATTTGGGAAGAGGACCAAGGCCACTATAAATAGGACTTAGCCACCACCATAGGAAGAGGGAGACCAATCCGAACAGAGCGAAGCCATTCCTCCTTGACCAGCTCTCTTGAGCTCAAGATCACCTCACCTCCAGAAGCTGTTCATCCACTATACTAGTTTATGCTCAACCCCTCGAGGCAATCCACCACAAAGCTGGAGTAGGATATTATACCGCAAGGTGGCCCGAACCAAGATAAACTGCTGTGTCTCTTTGTCCCTTTGAGCTTGATGCGCTAGGCTGTGAAGATCATGAGTAGGCAGGCTGGGTAGGTTGAGATCTCCACACGCACCCCAGAGTTCGAAGCTCTCAATGGTTTGCGGAACCCGAAATCCGACATTTGGCGCGAAGGTATGGGTGCGTCGGATCTTCTCTTCCGTCGGTCGACCCACCGCTACTCTGACGCCATGGCCAATGCCCCGAGAGCTCACGTCAAGCACTGGGTGGTCCAGACCACTCCCACAGCGTCTGCCGGAGAGGAAGATCTCCACTCCGCGCTACTCGCGGCTCGCGCTCCACCTGGTGCCGTCGGCCGCGCGAGGAGTGGGCCGCCTCCCCCCCCTCTCGCGCCGCGTCACAATCGCGCCACTGCACGGTCTTCAAGCACGCCACGGCGACAGCACCGCACACTTGTCGGGAGCAGGCAAACATGATAGTCGCGTTAATCATGGCTCGAGAACTAATGAGGTGCAGGCTGGCGAAAAGCGGCTGCGATGCCCAGCTGGAGCGGGTTGCCGAGTTACTGGATGCAGTATGCAGGGGCGTAGCACCATTCTGCACCCTGCCCACATCGCAAACCATGGCAGGGGCACGTGCTCACCCTCGTCACACCCATGTGTCCCCTCCCAGGGCCCCTGAAGAGCCTCTCAGTGTCGGCCTACCTCATGGCACGCCCCGCACTACTTCGACCATGCCACCGCGAAGCGGAGTGACTCTGAGCAACCTCCACTTAGGCAGCGCTGGGGCACCATCCCTCTGTCATCAGGACCTGATGTCGGCTGTGGGGGGTGGAAATGCGAGGCAACCGGGTAGCGATTTAGGCACAGCAAGCCCGGAAGCCTACATGCCCGTCGGAATGCACTTGAGGTACGCGCCGGGAGAAGACCCCAGCCGATCCCCAATGCCAGGCTGGGTGCTGGAGGTATACGAAGCCGAGGCTCTTTGCGAGGCGCTGCAGGGGTCCACCAACACCTTCGACAACAACAACCACTGGGTACAGGTAACGCCTTAGGAGCACACTTGCACTACCATGGATCACCGGTGAACCATGCCGTAGCCACCGCCAGGGCTCCCAGGGTGACGGCCTAGCCGCAGGTGGGCGAAGGGCCTTGGGAGCGGCGTGGGGGGAGACCTGGGCCAGGGCCTCCCCCGCCCTGCGTGGACCAAGGCGCTGCTCGGAGGTAGGTCCCCCGCCGGGGAAGGCGCCGACGAGCCCTTTCCCCCGGTGGAGGGCCTATGGTCGCCGAGGGCGCCGCTAGCGTCCTTCTTGCCCCTTGGTCTCGTCTTGGTTTCCGGACGCCCCAACGATGGTCGGGGGTGGCGCAGGGCGGTGTCGGGTGTTCCACACTGTGGCCACGAGCACCTATGGGGCACGGGGGCCCCTTCTAGTCCGGCAAGGGGGCGGAGGCCGTGCGCAGAGCAGATCAAGGTCGGGCGCGCGGGGGAGACGGGCGATTTTTACCCAGCTTCGGAGCTCTCCGGAGAGATAAAACTCCTACTGCTGCTTTGTGTTTGTATTTGATCTTGCTCGAGAGTGAGCGTATGGTGGTATGCGTGTGTCGAATGGATCGAACCCCTTCTACATGCGCATGGGCCTCCTTTTATAGTCTGAAGGGGGCACCAATAGCTGGCAGCGTAAGAAGAGGGGGTAGAAAGGTAAAAACACAGGTTGGTGCAACAGTGACCAACAGTGTCCCCAACATAACTCTGACGGCAGGGGACAAGGGCATTTAATGCCCGTCCGGCCGCCCCAACAAAGGTAAAGAAACGATCATAGGTGAGCCACGGTTGCCACGATGGCGTCTCTGTCTGCCGCCGCCACCTCGCTTCGCATGGCTGCGCAACGCCTCCACGTGCCCCGGATGGCCGGGTGACACGCCACCGGATGCGCTGGATTTTGGGTGGCGCTTTGCGCGGCAAGTGCCTTGCCGCGCCCTTCTTTGTCGTCGGCGGCAAGCTTGCCGCCGCCGGGCCTTTGCGGGACGCTGGGCGCCGCGGCAAGTCTTCTGGAGATGCCTTGGTCGGCCTTCCCGGCAAGCTCCTCTTGCCGGGGCCTTTGTTTTCTTGGTTAATACTTTGTTCTTGAATGGTAGTAATAGGAAATGACGGAGGGTCTTGGCGGGCGTCCGGCAAGCCTTGCCGCAGGGTGCTACGACCGCCCGTGCACAAGTTCAGGGTACTAAGGTACCCCTACTTTAGTACACCGACAGGAGCCCCCGGGCCGGGGCCATACACAATGCCGAGCGTTGTTGGGCCAGGCCCAAAACAGCAGCACGGCACGCTGTGGCTGGGGCCACAGAATCGGACTCCGTGCCCACCGCGTCCTCCCGCAACGGCACGCGTCGATTGTGGCGTCGTGGGAGCCGTGGGTGGTGTGTGCGATCTTCAAGGCATCCACCCCCGTGATCACGGGGCAGGGTGAGGTCACTTCATCCGTCGCCCCGGCTTCGCCTCCTCGCCACGCGGCTCCCATGCGCGTGGGGTCGTGGGCGGCAAAGGTGGGAGACCGAGCTGTCACGGGTGGAGATGGTGGGTCGGCCCCGTTCCTCTGCCCTCACCGTGCTCTGATTGGCTGAGTGGGGCGGCCGAGCCCCCACCTCGCTCCTTAAACAGGGCGGAAGGGGAGCGCAAAAATCCCGCACTTCCTCTTCTTCCTCTTTCTTCAACTTCTGCTACTCTGGCCTCCCATCTCGCCATGGAGGAGGGAACCTGGTCCTTCATCCGTGGCGGGAGGGTCGCCACCAGCAGCGCCTCTCCCTATCCTGCGCCTGCGGTGGCGGAGCCGGACGCGAGGGGAAGAGGGAAGGGGCGAGGCCGTGGACGAGGTCGAGGGCGTGGTCGGAGCGCTCGGGGGAGAGGCGGCTGGGGTGGTGCGCCACCCCCATCTCCGCCGGCGGCTCCTCTCCTCGAGGCGGTCCACACCGGGACGCACCGGAGTTCTTCGTCAAAGCGCGCCAGCACCTGTCGCCGCCTCGGCTCCGGCCCTGCTCAAGGAAGCGCGATGGAGCCGGACCTACCGAGATGTTGGAGTTGCGATGAGGGGCTGCGGGATCAGCGGCACTCGAGTTAGTGTCGTATCCCCAGCCCCCGGCGTGATGTACTTCGATCGAGGGTGGAAGACGTTCGCCCGCATCCACAGCTTGACGACAGGGTTTACCCTCCATTTTAAGTTAATGGAGGGCGACCTTCTCGCGGTCATGGTCTTCGGGGACTCCGGCACCCGGGCGAGATGCTGCGTGGACAGCTCCTCCGATAGCGAAGGCCCCTCCTTGAGAGAGAGTGACGAGGAGGGGAGCGACAGCGACGACGAGGACAGCGGGTCCGGCTAGGCGCCGGACGCCACCTCGCGCGCCACCGGCGACCCCATCATCCGGGTCGCCGGCCTTCTGAACTCCCCGGGGCCGTCTCCTTGGGCGGCTGGCGTAGGGAGGCTGCGGAAGAGGAAGAGGGGTGGCGGCAAGGCCACAAGTCGGAGTACGAGGGCGAGGTGCCCTTGACAGCGTGCTGACGTCCTGCCGCCCCGTCTTCGAGCTCTGCCTCCGGTGCCTCCGTCTCCGCCAAGCTCCTGGCCGGCCCCGGATGTTCTCTTGGTGTCTTCGCACCCGAGCTCACCTAGGCGCCTTTTTCTCCCCGGCAAGCTTCTCTTGCCGGGGCCTCCTTGACCTACATCCTGAAGAGAGAAACAGGAGAGGGATTACGGGCATCTTATCTTTTCATTTGTAAGCCTTCGGGCCTTAGCTGCATTTAAAATTTGTAATCCTCTCTATGATGTTTTTCATCCTCCACGGACTTGTACTAAATTGGGATGTTTTTTAATGAAAAGAGGGGAATGCTTGCCGGATTATGTCCTTTACTTGATTTTGTGCCTTGTATGGTCCCACCCCACGCTTCTAGGGAACTTGCCGGTGCAAACACACTTGCTGAAAAGTGAACGTCAAGAGTCACCGGGCGGTGTTGCTTCCGCAAGAAACCTTGTCGGGCCGGCTTGCAAAAGACGCTTGTATTGTTGAGCGGACTCGAAACAAATCAAGGGCGAACTTGGTCGCGACTCGCCCTCCGCAAGACGGTTTTTTTTTTACAAGGCACACTCGCTCAAGGACGCGCCTCGCTTCCCCATTCCATAAGAGTATGCATGATGAGGATGAAAAACTTATCTCGATATCAAGAGCCCCGGCGACTCTAGCTCGCCGATGAATCTTGGCATTTGCAGCTCCCGCAACTCGGGCTCGTCGAGACCTAGGTGCCGTGCGCGCTTTCCTTGTCCTTGTCGCCGACATCGCGACCTCCGGGATCTGGCCTGCCAAGGAACTTCGGCATTTGCAGCCCCCAAATAAACCGGTTTGCTCGCCTCGCGCCAAAGGCACTCTTCTCGGTTTTTCCTTGTCGCTGTTATTATAGTCACGAAAATAATCGAGACAGCGCTGTAATAAGTTACTTTTCGTGGCGTGACTATTTAGGTTGGGCAACGCAATGCCATGCTTCGCCCTTCGTATGTTTACACTTCACGCTTTTTAGGGACTTGCGGGCGCTAACACACTTGCCGAAAAGCGGAACATCGCGAGTTCGCTGGCGTGTTGCCTCCGCAAGAAACCTCGCGGGCCATTGCAGGCGCTTTCATTGTCGAGCCGGACTCGAAACAAATCAAGGATGCAACTCAGCCGCGAAGTTAGCTCCTTCCGCGACAAGTTTTACATACGGGACGCCCCACGGCAAGGCTTGCTATGTTACGCCTCTACTTCATTACATCCCTTGTAATGCTTTTACCCCACGCTTCTAGGGAACTTGCTTGCCGCTAACACACTTGCTGAAAAGTGAACATCAAGAGCCTGGCGGTGTTGTTTCCGAAGAAACCTTCTCGCCGCTTGCGCAAGACTTGTATTGTTGAGCGGACTCGAAACAAAGCAAGGACGCAACTTAACCACGAGTTGGTTCCTTCACGCACATGTTTTTCGTGACAAGGGACTAACGCTCGAGGAATATAACATAAAAGCTTAGAACTAAAAAGTGCTCTGTACTCAAGCTCGGGCGACATAGCTTTTCCGTCCTCCGTGATTCGGTGAAGCCACACTTCTCCCTTGACTTCCTCCCTTGTACGTTTTCACCTCACGCTGGGAACCCACGGCAAAACACACTTGCCGAAAGGGACATCGGCAGCCCGCTGGCGGTGTTACTTCCGGCAGGAAGAACTCGTCGGGCTAGTTGCAGTGCGCTTTCATTGTTGAGCGGACTCGAAACAGATCAAGGGTGCAACTTAGCCACGATTCAACCCTTCGCGCCTGTGTTCTTCATACAAGGTACGGTTCTCGTGGAATACAATTCAAAGCTCGAATTGACGCTTTCGCCTTCTATCTGCGGTGGAGCTCGATGGCGATCCTCGACGGGCAGCGCGCACTCGGAGAGGCGTGTTTGCTGTGAGCAGAGCACCACACCTGTTCTTGCCGGGCTTAGTCTTTGGTAGATCTGCCTTTGTCTTCTTACACTTGCGCGGAGCTCGATGGAAAGCGCCCTCGACGGCGCAAGGCGGCACTGGGAGGTGCGCTTGCGGAGTGGGCATCGAGCTGCTCTTGCCGAATTTGACTTTCTTCTTCCCTCGGGAGCTTCACCGCAAGTGGCTTGCACTCACGCGGTGCCGCTTCCTGGAGATCTTGTCGGTGCAGATAAGTGCATCCTTCTTGTCGCCTTTGGATGTAGACATGACACTTATCTGACCAGGCATCTTGAGCACGCCAGTATGCGAGTGAGAGGCTGCCATGAACTTGGCAAGCGCTGTCGGCCGAGTATCCCATTGTAGGGTAATGGGATATCAACAACATCGAATGTGACCCTCTCTCGTCCGAAGTTCAGCTCGCTGCCAAACGCTACGGCAGCGTGATCTTCCCTTGGGCTTGCTCCTTCCCGGATTTATCCCTTGAAAGGTACCAGCTTTCTTCGAGCTCATTGTCGGGATTTGGAGCTTGAGCATCAAGGAGGAAATCAGGTTCAGCCGGCCCGCCACAACCAACATCTTCGTGACCTTGAGGTTGCGGATTGTTGGTGAGACCAACATCGGCAAGCACCGACCGCAGTGATGCGATCGTGGTGGTCCTCAACATCGAAGATGATGGGCGGTTGACCACTTCAGAGGCTTCCGCTACCGACGGACGACGACCTCACAGATTCACCTCTCGCACCCATCGTTTAAGTTGGCGGTGCAAGGTGTGCAGAGAGGCGCCACGCCGACCACAACACCTCTGGCCGCCTTCTCAAACTCTTGGTCATCACCCCATCTTCCTCCATCTCATCATCCTCATCCTCATCTTCGTCCTTGTCGCGACCGCTGGGAGGCCTATCTCCTGCCGCGGCTTGGCCTTGCCATGTGCCCTCCCCGGGCGGGAAGCTTCTTGCCGGATCCTCCTCCACCTCCCCAGGCTCTCTCCTTATCGCGCGCCAGATTCAGCTTTCAGAGTTCGCCATCCGCTCGACTTTCTTGCAGTGTTTGGAGATCATGGCCCTTGGTGCGGTGAATCTTGCAAGATCGCTGCCGGAGCCATCCTCGCTTGTCGGCGGCTACCACAGCCTCGCCAGAGTCATCGGTTTTAGCCTTGTCTGAGCCGCCTCCGCTGCTGTAATGCTCAACAGCTAGCACATCCTTAGCCTTTTCTTCCTCGTTGTTCCGCCTCCGGTTCTTCCTTGTCGGGCGGCATCCTCACTGTCGATCCTTCGCCGGTAACCTCTCCGGATTTTCCTCCCTCCTCAGCCCATGCACACTTGTCGCCAGAGCATAGAGTCGCCGACGCCTTCGATCTTGCACATCGCCATCTCCTCCTCATCCCGCGGTTACGCACGCTCGATGAAACGACCGATAACTGCGGCAGGGGTGGACATCTCGATGTTGCGCCGCACTTGGCTGAATCTTCAGATGTATTTCATGCGCAGGGCTCTCCTCCTTCCGGACGAGCAAGTGGAGGTCACTCTCCGCCATGAGGCTTGTGGCCACCGTGAAGGCGCCGATAAACCGATGGCACAGTCCGCCCATGAAGAGATGGAACCGTCCGGCAAGTGCATGAGACAAGATCTCGACGCTGGGCTTGAGTACCGCCGGAAGTAGTTGGCGAGATCTTTCGCTGCGCCCCGCAGCTCGCACCGCGATGGTGTAGATGCCGAGGAACTCCGACGGATGTATCTTGCCGCCGCATTTCTGCACGCTCGCTTGAAGTTCTGGTTTTGGGCCATCGACTTGCCGCAGCTCGCTGGTCAACGCAGGGCAACCGCCGTACGGCAAGTCGCTGATTCCCCTGGTGCATGCATATCGACAAGTGGGCCGCCGCTGGTCGGATTGACGTCCGCTTCCTTCGCGCCGATACGAGTAAAGCGTTTTCGCATCGCCGTTTGGAGAACGTGGCGCTGATCGCGCCGGGTTCGCGGGTCCGGCGACGCGTGGAGTCGCCGCCGGGTTGGTCCGACGAGCCGTGGCGATCTCGGCCTTTGGGGCTGGGAGTGCACGGAGGTGGCCCCCGGCGGTCTTCGGCGCGGCTTGCGCTGGGTGCCTTTGCCGGGCCTCGGCGCGCCGGTTGCCGAGGCTTTACGCCGCTGGCGGCCGATGAGATCAGATATGGTCATCCTCTAGTCGCCGATCTTGTGCGGCGCCGAGGGTAGTCTAGAAGCAGGTGGGCTCGCCAGCGCTTCCTCCGCTGTCTTGGGTGGCGGTGGCGAGCGCGCGAGGAGCGGGATGTGCTCGAGTCCCAACTCGATTGAGAGGTGCAACACCCGTCCGGGCGATCAGATTTTGCGCCGCGCCAAGATGCGGGCGCGCGATGTCGACTCGAAGCGCCCCGCGACCCACCAGCTTGGCCTTTGTTCCACGCGAGCACGGCATTAGGAGCACCGGGCATTGTCGACCTTGCACCTCCCGGAAGGGTGCGGTTCGCACGGTCGCCGACGCTATGGGCCTTGTTTTGGACCTGGTGACGACGTGAGTCCCACCGCCGGGCGCCCGCCTCCGCTGGCGTCCACTCCACCGCCTGCTATTCGGCGGTGGTGGCGAATCAATGTAGACGGAGCGGCCACCGCCAAGGCTTCTTCTTCGGTGGCATGTTGATGAAGGCGTTGATGCACGGACGCTGGGACCGGATCGATGCTCACGACCGACGCTGCCCTCTAGCCGGGCGCGCTTAAAGATGTTTGGCTGCCTCTCTGGGCCACGAGCACCTATGGGGCACGGGGCCCTTCTAGTCCAAGCAGGGGGGAGGCCGCAGCGCAGAGCAGATCGAGGTCGGGCGCTGGGAGACGGGCGATTTTACCCAGCCGGAGCTCTCCGAGAGATAAAACTCCACCGCTGCTTTGTGTTTGTATTTGATCTTGCTCGAGAGTGAGCGATGGTGGTATGCGGTGTCGATGGATCAACCCTTCTACGCGCGCATGGGCCTCCCTTTATAGTCTCAAGGGGCACCAACAGGTGGCAGCGAAGAAGAGGGGTAGAAAGGTAAAAACGCAGGTTGGTGCAATAAAGGATTAACAAAGGTCCCCTACCTAACTCGGACGGTAGGGACAAGGGCATTTAATGCCCGTCCTGGCCGCCTCCAACAAAGGTGAAGAAACGATCATAGGTGAGCCACCGTTGCCACGATGGCGCCTTCTCTGTCACCCGCTGCCCGCCGCCAGATGGCTGCGCAACGCCGCCACGCGCCCTCGGATGGCCCTGGGTGACACGCCGCCGATGCGCTGGATTTGGTGGCGAAGCATTGCCGCGGCAAGTGCCTTGCCGCTGCCCTTCTTTTTGTCGGCCGCAAGCTTGCCGCCGCCGGCCTTGCCGACACGCGGGCGCCAAGCAAGTCTTCCGAGATGCCTTGTCGGCCTTCCCGGCAAGCTCCTCTTGCCGGGCCTTTGTTTTCTTGGTTAATACTTTGTTCTTGAATGGTAGTAATAGGAAATGACGGAGGGTCTTGGCGATGCGGCCCGCAAGCCTTGCTGGGTGCTACGACCGCCTTGCAGACAAGTTCGGGTACTACGGTACCCCTACTTTAGTACACCGACAGGCGGGGCCCTCGTCGGGCGACATGAAGCAAGGCTCCGGCCTGTGAAGGTCTCTGCTCATGACATTCTCACATAATAGTGAGTGGGCTTGTACATGCCCCAGAGTCTCCTGAGCACCGCCCTGGGGCCTCACAGGGGCTCCCACCCACGTCCTTGTGGAAGCACCATGCTCCGCGCTGACCGTCAACACTGTCGCCCAATGACTATGCCCACACCCAGTGGAAGCACTTAGCTCCGTGCTGGTGACAAGACCCGAAGAGTAGCTAGGCGCTGGACGCGGCTTTTTGCTTTCACCCCTCTTTCTGTACCCAATTCGCTGGCTTCTCGGATTGAACTTGACTCTTGTGCGTTTACCAAAAAAATGGGGGGAAGTTTTCTTGTCTTGCGTCGTTCTCTCGCTTTCTGGTTTCGTGTTTTTAGCCGGGCTCGTGCCTGCTGCCCCCTCGAGCGCCTCACGAGCGAGGTTGGGTTGGGTGTGCGCGCATCAAGCATGATCGGGCCAGCCCCGAGGATGCAAGGGTTCCCCTCGGGTGCTGGGCCAGCGGCCACCAGGTGCGCACCTTGCCGTCATCCGGCAGTTCGTCCCTCGCGAAACACTCTGGGATAGGTCAGCAGGCTCCTCAGGAGGCTCAGACCCTCGCGAGCGAGGCCCACCTCGAGAGAACAAGCGCCACTATGACATCAGGACTCACTCAAAAATCGCAGAGCCAAAGATAAGTCATAGAAACTACCCTGCTGGGGTGCACCCCGTACGCTACTTCAAAAGTATTTCCTGATTACATACATTACAAGGGGCCCCCCTTTCAAAATGCTCTCACGAGGATGTGTTCTCGTTCTGGTCATACAGGTTGAAGCAAAGGAACGTGAGCCTAACTGGATACGCCTTCTTCATCATCTCCATCCGCACTTCTCGCACTGCTTGCATTGTCGCGATCGTCCTCCTCATCATCGCCTCCTACACCACCTTCTCCGACCGCAATCACCACTGTGTCGTCCTCTGGAGCAAATTCTTCCACCAACGCGTCCACATGGTCATCCACCCACCTGGCCAGTCTGTCCTGAGTAACCTCGGGCATGGGGCTAGCACAACATTGAAGTCAAAGTGGGAATCGCGGTTGAGAAGGTTCCTCAAGACATGCGAGAACGCGGACCCAAGAAGACCACGCGTACTCTCGCCAACAAGCTCGCAAGGCCTCATGGCCCAATCCTCCAAGCAGGTCATAATGTCGATGAAGAAGTTGAGGTGGCTGCCGTAGTCGTTCTCGTGCAGATGATGAGCACTCTCGTCGCAGACGGTGCCCAAGGCATGGTTAGGTCTGATTCGGAGATCCTGGAGTATCGAGCCGTGCTCGCGCTGCAGCGTCCGGCGGTGGTTCGCTACGTTCGCAGTCCTCTCCGCAAGGGACGCGGTATCCTTGACCTACTGCTAATGGGAGGATAGCTCAGCGTCGGCAGAAGCCAAGGCAGACTCAAAAGAGGCCAGAGCCTCCTTGGGGGCCCTCTCACACTGTTCCGCAGATTCCACCTTCACATTCAGGGTGGTGGTCCTGCCCTCGAGTTCGGCTTCGAGCAGCTCCAGCTTCTGGCGGTGCTCTTTAGTCAAGTCCGCGCGTGCCTTCGCCACCCTCTCCTCAACCAGCAGCTCGACCCAGGTCTCTCGGGTGGCGACGGCATCCTCAGCCATAGCCGCCTGGCGCTCTCTCACTTCTAGCCGCTCCGATGCCAGGCTATGCTCCACAGCCTCCAGCGCTAGGTCTTCTTGATGTCTTAGAAGCTCAACCTCGACGAGAGGCACTTCGCCCGATGACGCGGATAGGAGGGCCCGCTGCGCCTTGATCTCCTGCTCAAGGGCTGCATTTGAAGCCAGGAGCTCCTGCTCTCGCTCCTCAATTTCCTCACGACGGCGGTCGGCGGCATCAGCCTCCCCCAGAGTGTGGGCGCATGCCCATCGAGAAGTTGCAAGGGAAGCCGCAGCACGAGCATTGGCCTGATCATGCTGATGTTTCCAAAGGTTGATGGCGACCTTCAGCTGGTGCCATTCGCGTGCCAACCGGTGGTCCTCTGCCTCGAGCCGGGTGTCGACATCGGCAAGCTCTCCACCAAGCTGGATCATCGCGCGCATCGCCTTGCCGAAGAACTCAAAGCGGATAGCACTGTGCCCGAGCATGAACTCCAACGCGCGGCCAAGCCCGTCTTCAGCCCTGGGGCTGCCAGAGGAGTGTGAAGCGCCTCGCCTATCTCCGGCTGGGAGCTGGCCGGTGCAGCCTCGCAGCCTAAAGAAGATGGCCCAGAGGGCACCCGGTCGCCAGCAGTGATCAGTGGGGAGACCATCAACACGGTCTCCACCCTCCAGACCAGGTCGCGGGAGGAGAAAGTAGGAAGCTCAAGTCTGAGGCCCCCTAGCGGCACGCCAGCTGCTGGAGTCGGCCCACACCTAGCACAGGAGGTGGGCATCGAGGGCTGCGCGTCGGAAGCAAGCCAGGAGCTCCTAAAGTACGCATCTCGTGAGTCTTTGCCATCTCGGGGGGCTCGCAAAACCCTAGTCAGAGAAGAGCATAGCGCGTAGGGAATCACAAAAGGATTTACTTACTCATTCACAGCTATGTACTTCCTCAGCTTCAGCGGCTCGCAAAATACAGATTCCCTTACGATGTGTCCCCATTGTCAGGTGGAGGAATAATTATTTTATGTGTAATAAGGAGGCACTTCTTTGCTGCAGCTGTTGACCCAGCTATCAGCCTCTCCAAGTACAATCCTCATTTGATGGAAGTCGTTCCTTGACCACATTAACCACGACTTGCCGAGAGCACCAAGGCAGTCGATGATGACGGGGCCTAGAAGGGGATGACGCGGAGCCAGGGAAGATGCGGTAGTGGATGCTGACGCGGGTAGGAGAACAAGGGTTGACTGGTTTGGCTACGGTGTGAGGCTGTCATCGCCGTAGAATAACACGGGTTGTGGTTGAGTAGATAGTAGAGGGATGGTCTGGCCAGCAGTGGAAGTAGGGTGGGGTAGTGAGGCCTGCGCGGCAGCACAGACTGACACTGCAGGCATGAGCAGGCGGTCTCGCTGGCGCTAGTTTGGGCGGCTGGTGAAAGAAGATCAGCAATTGAAGATGCTGTAGGACCGTTCGATTAAAATCCAACGGCCACTGCTGCTAGAATCGTTGGCTGACTAAGTTGACAAAGCCCTGCGTACGCCTCAACTTAGTACGCCCACAGGTCAGCCTCCGAACTGGGGCACCCCCGGTGTGAGTGGGAGGAAGAGGCAGTTGCTTGCGTGCGGTGTAACAGCCTGGTTTTTGGCCTTTCCTTTTTCTTTTTTATTTATTTGATTTTTGCTCTGTTTTTCCTTTTTGGTGTGGTTCTGTGGCATTGAAACCTAGGAGATCATCATTTCTTCTTCTCCCAAGTGACTCATCATCCTCAAACTCATTCCAAGATCATGCCTTTTCCATCCTAGCCCAACTCCATAACTCTTTTTCTTGGGGAATACTCCCTTTCTATTAAAGGAATAACCCTATTTTCCCTAGGTGCTGAAGCAACCTATATTCCTGTTGTCGGTGTTCTGGGAACGGGGGTCCCCAGACTTGCCTACCTGCGGACTGCAGCGTGGCTCAACCAGTGGCCTGGTACGGCCTGTCTTCATCAACCAAACACTCAAGTCCCTCGTGAGGGGCCAAGCCTTGCGGGGCGGACGACACAAGGCCTCCTCAGGGGCGGCCTCACCAGGTAGGCTCGCGAGGAGGCGGAGAGAGCAAGGCAGGGGGTACCTCGCCAGGTGCCCATGATGCAACCCATGACAATCAAGACCAGGCGGGCGCCAGGCGGGCGCCAGCCCGCGCAGTGTCCTCGTTTCCTCTTTGGTGCAAAGGGGGCAAGCGCAGGCGCGGAGTACCGAGGTATCACACAAAGGTTTCCATATCGGTGCAACAAGACCAAGACCAATCAGATGGCAGGACGAAGGTCACCGTGGAGCCCAAGACGGCGTCATCACCAGCACCTTTGGCACGCGAAGACCACATTTAGTCAGGATAGCTTGCACTAGTTGTCCCCTTTCAAAATGGCCATTGTTGGATCCCTTCCCGCTCAATATTTGGGAAGAGGACTAGGGCCTCTATAAATAGAGCTAGCCACCATAGTAGAAGGGGATCGAATCCTTCCTAAGCAGAACACCACACAGCCACAAGAACACCTCTCCTCGCGAGACTGTTCTTCCCCTGTACTGTTCATCATCAGCCCAAGAGGCAATCCACCACCACACACAGGAGTAGGGTATTACACCACAACGGTGGCCCGAACCTATATAAATCTTGTGTCTCTTGTGTTGTTCATCGATCTAGCTTAGAAATCACAGTGAGGCTGAGGGCGTGTTTCGGTAGGGAGAGATCTTCGTGCACACCCCAGTGTTCGAACCTTAAGGGTATTGCCGGAAACCGATATCCGACATTTGACGCGCCAGGTTGGTGGTGCGCCGAAATCTTCTTTCCGCTGATCTGCGTCCCATCGGTTCGTCGCATCCAGGGCGAATGCTCGCCGAGCCCCGCCGAGCACCGAGCAGCTCTCGCCGCCCACGTCGCCCAGACGGCTCCCGTCGGCGGGCCTCCTCATCGTTCTCCCTCACCTACCGCCAATGCCGCCACCGGCCTGGCGGGGAACGAGCAGCAAGCATCTGGCAGACTCTCGGTGCGGGGCGTGAAGGCCGCACCGCCATCTTCACATCGACCCCACTGGTTCGTCATCCCACGCTCGCCGCGCCCACACGGACGCGCAGGCCGTGTTGCTCCTGGCACATGAGCTCCTGCACTACCGCCCCGTCGACGACCTCTACGAAGAATGGCTCGTCTCGCATCACCGACCTTGTCAGCGCCGCAGGGGGCTCTCCCGAGCCGTCTCTCTCGCTGCCTCGCCCTCCCCCAGGCATGGGCGACGCAACTCAGGGAGCACCTCCGCCACCTCTCCCCCAAGACGGCACACTGGCTCCAAGGTGCGTGGCCCCTGGACGTGACCCACCGCATCCAGCGCCCGCGTGACACCCCTCGACCTCCCGTGGTTCCTGCACCAGCACGATGATACGTCTCCAACGTATCTATACTTTTTGATTGCTCCATGCTACTTTATCTACTGTTTTGGACTATATTGGCCATTATTTTCCACTTTTATATTATTTTTGGTACTAACCTATTAAACGGAGGCCCAGCCCAGAATTGCTGTTTTTTTGCCTTTTTCAGTGTTTCGAAGAAACAAAATATCAAACGGAGTCCAAACGGAATGAAACCTTCGGAACGTGATTTTCCAACCGAACGTGATCCAGAGACTTGGACCCGACTCAAGAAGTGCCGAGGCGGTCACGGGTGGAGGGCGCCTCGGGCGCGCCCCACCTCGTGGCGCCTCGAGGCTCCCATGACGATTCCTTCCTCCTATATATACCTACGTATCCTCGAATGATCGTAACAGAGCCAAAACCTAATTCCACCGCCGCAGCCTTCTCAGATCCACGAGATCCCATGTTGGGGCCTGTTCGGGAGTTCACTGAGGGGCATCCACCATGGAGGGCTTATACATCATCACCATAGCCCTCCGATGAAGTGTGAGTAGTTTACTTGACCTTCGGGTCCATAGCTATTAGCTAGATGGCTTCTTTCTCTTTTGGATCTCAATACAATGTTCTCCCTCTCTCATGGAGATCTATTCGATGTAATCTTCTTTTTGTGTGTTTGTTGAGACCGATGAATTGTGGGTTTATGATCCAAAGATATCTATGGAAAATATTTTAGTGTTCTCTGAATTCTTTTATGTATGATTGAGTTATCTTTGCAAGTCTCTTCGAATTATCCTTTTTGGTTTGGCCAACTAGATTGGTAGTTCTTGCAATGGGAGAAGTGCTTAGCTTTGGGTTCAATCTTGCGGTGTCCTTACTCAGTGACAGAAAGGGTTGCAAGGCACGTATTGTATTGTTGCCATCGAGGATAACAAGATGGGGTTTTTATCATTATTTGCCATTTGCCTCTCGTTTTCCTCTCCCCCACTTCACCCTTGCCGTTTTATTTGCCCTCTCTTTCCCAATCTCCTCCTCTCTTTCCCGTTTGCCTTTCTGTTTGCTCGTGTTACCATGTGCCTTCTTTTTGCTTGCATCTTCGCTTGCTGAAAGGTTATATATCCTCATCCACTTGCTAATCTCTTTAAGAGATCCAATTATGATGAACCTATTGCTAGTGAGTTTTGTGCACTAGATTATCTTTATGAGGTTTTACTTGAAATTCGTGAATCTGAAAATTGTGATGAAGTGTTAAAAGAAGAAGCTTATGAAGTGATTCACGATAGATCTTTGAATAAAAAGCATGATTGCAATGATTTTACTATAAATTCTCCTGATGTCAATTGTGCTAATAATATGCAAAACCATAAGCTTGGGGATGCTAGTTTTGCTATGTCTACTACTTGTTGCAATGATCATGATTGGGGTGATTCTTCTTATGGTCTTGAAAATTTATTTAATCCCCATGATGAATATGAGATTGATAATATTGTTTGCAATAATATTGAAAGTGGGTTTGGAGTGTCAACTTTAGATTCCACATATTTGGAGAATATTCAATCTTATGAAATTTTTGATAAAAGTGGGTTTGGAGAGGTCAGGACTTTAGTTAATATTATTCCCACTATTTCGGAAGAGTGTCAAATTTTCATGCATGAGGATCGTGTTGAAAATATTTTATGTGATAGCTATTTTGTTGAATTTTCTTATGATCCCAGATGTAATTATTATAAGAGAGGAAAATATGGTCGTAGAAAATTACATTATGATAAATTACCTCTCGTTATGTTGAGATTGCTATTGTTTCTTTCCGCTTCTTTGCATATGCTAGTTTTTGCTTGCTATGATAATTTGTTTTTGTATAAGATGCCTATGCATAGGAAGTATGTTAGACTTAGATGTGTTTGTCACGTGTTTTATGATTCTCCCTTTGTGCTTCAATTCTTGTCTTTCATGTGAGCATCATTAAAATTATCAATGCCTAGCTAAGGGCGTTAAACGATAGCGCTTGTTGGGAGGCAACCCAATTTTATTTTGTGTTTTTTCTTTTTGCTTCTTTTTAGGAATAAATAATCCATCTACCCTCTATTTAGATGTAGTTTTATGTTTTAATTAGTGTTTGTGCCAAGTAGAACCTATAGGATAACCTACGATGATAGTTGATTTGATTCTGCTGAAAAACAGAAACTTTGCGCGCACGAATATAGTTATGTTAAATCACAGGAACATGCTTTTGCATTTATTCTTTTTGCTTCTGTTCAATAAAAAAATTGTCCAGTACTTCCTATTTTGGTAGAATTTTTAGAGTTCCGGAAGTTTGCGTTAGTTACAGATTGCTATAGACTGTTCTGTTTTTGACAGATTCTGTTTTACGTGTGTTGTTTACTTATTTTGATGAATCTATGGCTAGTAAAATAGTTTATAAACCATAGAGAAGTTGGAATACAGTAGGTTTAACACCAATATAAATAAAGAATTAGTTCATTACAGTACCTTGAAGTAGTCTTTTGTTTTCTTTCTCTAACGGAGCTCACGAGATTTCTGTTGAGTTTTGTGTTGTGAAGTTTTCAAGTTTTGGGTGAATGATTTTGATGGATTATGGAACAAGGAGTGGCAAGAGCCTAAGCTTGGGGATGCCCATGGCACCCCCAAGATAATCCAAGGAAACCAAAAAGTCAAAGCTTGGGGATGCCCCGGAAGGCATCCCCTCTTTCGTCCACTTCCATCGGTAATTTACTTGGAGCTATATTTTTATTCACCACATGATATGTGTTTTGCTTGGAACGTCTTGTATTATTTGCCTCTTTGCTTGTTAGTTTACCACAATAATCCTTGCTGCGCACACCTTTTGAGAGAGCCATACATGAACTGGAATTTGTTAGAATACTCTATGTGCTTCACTTATATCTTTTGAGCTTGATAGTTTTGCTCATTGTGCTTCACTTATATCTTCTGAGTGTGATAATTTTTGCTCTAGTGCTTCACTTATACCTTTTAGAGCATGGTGGTGGATTTGCTTTAAAGAAACTATTGATCTGTCATGCTTCACTTAGATTATTTTAAGAGTCGTTATTAGCATGGTAATTTGCTTAATGTTAATATACTTGGTGTTCAAGATATGTGAAACTTTCTTTTGAGTGCGTTGAATACTAAGATAAGTTTGATGCTTGATAATTGTTTTGAGATATGAAGATGGTGATATTAGAGTCATGCTAGTTAAAGTAGTTGTGAATTCAAAGAATACATGTGTTGAAGTTTGTGACTCCCATAGCATGCACGTATGGTGAACCGTTATGTGATGAACTCGGAGCATGGTTTATTTATTGATTGTCTTCCTTATGAGTGGCGGTCGGGGACGAGCGATGGTCTTTTCCTACCAATCTAACCCCCTAGGAGCATGCGCGTAATACTTTGCTTTGTTAACTTGTAAATTTTTGCAACAAGTATATGAGTTCTTTGTGACTAATGTTGAGTCCATGGATTATACGCACTTTTTCCCATCCTTCCACCTTTGCTAGCCTCTCTAATACCGCTGCCACGCGGTATCATACATCCACCATATACCTTCCTCAAAACAGCCACCATACCTACCTATCATGGCATTTCCATAGCCATTCCGAGATATATTGCCATGCAACTTTTTCCACCGTTCCGTTTATTATGACACGCTCCATCATTGTCATATTGCTAGCATGATCATGTAGTTGACATTGTATTGTGGCAAAGGCACCGTTCATAATTCTTTCATACATGTCACTCATGATTCATTGCATATCCCGGTACACCGCCGGAGGCATTCATATAGAGTCATACTTTGTCCTAAGTATCGAGTTGTAATTGTTGAGTTGTAAGAAAAATAAAAGTGTGATCATCATTATTAGAGCATTGTTCGAAGTGAGGAAAGGATGATGGAGACTATGATTCCCCCACAAGTCGGGATGAGACTCTGGATGAAAAAAATAAAAAAAAGAGGCCATAAAAAAAGAGAAGATAAAGGCCCAAATGAAAAAATGAGAGAAAAAGAGAGAAGGGACAATTCTACTATCCTTTTTCCACACTTGTGCTTCAAAGTAGCACCAAGATCTTCATGATAGAGAGTCTCTCATTTTGTCACTTCCATATACTAGTGGGAATTATTCATTATAGAACTTGGCTTGTATATTCCAATGATGGGCTTCCTCAAAATGCCCTAGGTCTTCGTGAGCAAGCAAGTTGGATGCACACCCACTTAGTTTCTTTTGTAGAGATTTCATATACTTATAGCTCTAGTGCATCCGTTGCATGGCAATCCCTACTCACTCACATTGATATCTATTTATGGGCATCTCCATAGCCCATTCATACGCCTAGTTGATGTGAGACTATCTTCCCTCTTTTTGTCTTCTCCACAACCACCCTTCTATTCCACCTATAAATGCTATATCCATGGCTCACGCTCATGTATTGCGTGAAGATTGAAAAAGTTTTGAGAATGTCATAAGTATGAAACAATTGCTTGGCTTGTCATTCGGGTTGTGCATGATTTAAATATTTTGAGTGGGGAAGATGGAGCATAGCCGGACTATATGATTTTGTAGGGATAACTTTCTTTGGCCATGTTAATTTTGAGAAGACATGATTGCTTGGATTAGTATGCTTGAAGTATTATTATTTTTGTGTCAATATGAACTTTTGTCTTGAATCTTTTGGATCTGAATATTCATATCACAATTAAGAAGATTTACATTGAAATTATGCCAAACTATCACTCCGCATCAAAAATTCTTTTTTTATCATTTACCTACTCGAGGATGAGCAAGAATTAAGCTTGGGGATGCCTGATGCGTCTCCAACGTATCTATAATTTTTGATTGCTCCATGCTACTTTATCTAATGTTTTGGACTATATTGGGCTTTATTTTCCACTTTTATATTATTTTTGGGACTAACCTATTAACCAGAGGCACAACCTAGAATTGCTGTTTTTTGCCTTTTTCAGTGTTTTGAAGAAACAGAATATCAAACGGAGTCCAAACGGAATGAAACCTTCGGGAACGTTATTTTCCAACCTAACGTGATCCAGGAGACTTTGACCCTACTCCAAGAGGTGCCTGTCGTGGCCGATGGATGGACGACACCTATGGGGCCGCCGGGGACGGCCCCTTCGTGTGTTCGGTACGAGGGCGGAGGATGCGCGGAGAGCAGATCGAGGCGATGCGCGCGGGGCGAGGGATTTTTACCCAGCTCCGGGCCGCGATGGTCGCGTAAAACCCTACTGCTGCTTTGTGTTGTATTGTGCTTCGGGAGCTTGAAGAGCTACAGCAGTAGCTACCCGAGCGTGAGAGTTGCCAATGAGCCGAACCTCGCGAGAGTAGCGAATGATCGGAACCTCCGCGAGAGTAGCGAATGATCGGAACCCCCTCTACGTTGTGCATGGGCCTCCTTTTATAGGGCAAGGGGTCACCGACAGGTGTCAACGTAGGGTAGAGGGGTAAAATTGTAAAAGAGGTGGTAGTTGGAACAAGTGGGAACAAGGCAGCCACAAAGGCTTGAATAGTGGATTCTACCTACTTTTGATGAGGGGGACAAGAGCATTAATGTCTGTCGCGCTGCCGCCCCAAAAGCTCCGCCCTTGTGTCTCCGCTTGCCACGGCGATGGAGCCATCACCGTGGAGCGCCACCGCACCCCTCATGCAGCTTAGCCACCCGCCACGCTCTCTGGAGAAAGCTGAAGGCGACGCAGGCGATGAGCTGGAGTGCGGCACGCAGCGCAGCTTTCCGGCAAGTACCTTGCCGGGTCTTGATCTTTCCGGCCCGGAGCTTGTCGGCTTGTAACTCGTCGCTTCCTCGGGCCCTCGCCGACGCGAGAAGCGCCGAGGCGTGTCTTCGTGATGTAGTCTTCAGCCTCCCGGCGAGCCTCTCGCCAGGCCTTGTGTGGGTGATATGATCTGAGCTCGAACGGCCTTCCCGCAAGCTCCTCTTGCCGGGCCTTGATCTTTTGTCTTGTACACATTGTTCTTGAATGGCTTGGTATGGAGCAGAATGGTCTCCGCAAGCGGTTGGTGGATCCAGCCACGGAAGTCTGCGGTCGCCGGTACAAGTTGGGGTACCGAGGTACCCTACCTTAGTACACCGACAGAGCCCCCGGCCTGGGCCATACACGGTGCCGAAGCTGTTGGGCCAGGCCCAAGATAAAGGCACGGCACGCGAAGCCCATGGCGCGTCGAACTGTCAGATCCGCCGCTTCAAACGGCACGCGCCGATTATGCATCGTGGGAGACGGGCGGCGATGCAGCCTTTAAGGCATCCACCCCGTGATCGTGGCGCAGAGCGGGTCGCTCACCCGCCGCCCGGCTCCGCCTTTTCGCCACGCTGCCCTCATGCATGGGGGTCGGGGGTGAAGGTGGGAGGCCGAGCCGCCACGGGCGGAGAGGGCGAGTCGGCCCCGCCTCCGCCTTCTTGCTTCCTCGATTGGTTGAGCTGGGCGGTTGAGCCCCCACCCGCCTTTAAAAGGGGCGAAGGGGAGCACAATGGCCACATTCATCCACTTCTCTTCATCTTCATCTTCGTTCTTCTTGCCGCCATGGAAGGGGGAATCCCGGCCGACGGTGGCGGCGCGAGTCGCTTCCAGTAGCGACCACTCCCCATCCTGCTCCCGTGGCGACGGAGCCGGCCCGAGAGGGAGAGGAAGGGGCGTGGCCGTGGACGAGGCCGAGGGCGTGGCCGAGGCGGTCGGGGAGAGGCGGCCGTGGCGATGGCCCTCCGTCTCCCGGCGCCTCCTCGACCACGGCGCGTCCACACCGGAGATGACCCTCGAGTTCTTCATCAAGCTTCACGGGCGCTCGTCGCTCGCCGCCCGGCTGCCGGGTCCCGCTTATGGATGCGATGGGACCGGATCCACCCGACGTGATGGAGTTACGATGAGGGGCTGCGGATCAGCGCACTCGGGTGAGTGTCGTGTCCCCAGCCCCCGGCGTGATGTTCTTCGACCGAGGGTGGAAGACATTCGCCCGATCCATAGCTCGACGGCGGGTTCACCCTCCATTTCTGTTAATGGATGGTGACCTCTCGCCGCCAAGGTCTTCGCAACTATGGAACCCGGTGCGCTGCTATGTGGACAGCTCGGATAGCGAAGGCCCTCCTCGAGCGAGAGTGACGAGGAGGAGAGCGACAGCGGCGAGGGGATGGCGGGTCTGACCAGGCGCTCGGACACCGCTGCTCTCAAGGCCACCGCAACCCCATCTTCCGGGTTGCCGCCTCAACTCCCCGGGCCGCCTCCTTGGCGGTGGCGGAGAGAGGCAGCGAAGAGGAAGAGGGGATGGCGGCAAGGCCGTTAAATCGAGTACGAGGGCGAGGTGCCTCGCCGCCGATGTCCCATCACCCCGCCTTCAAGCTCGCCTCCGACGCCTCCGCTCCGCCAAGCTCCCCGCCGGCCCCGGGGTTCTCTTGGTGTCTTCTGGCGCATGCCCCGGGCATGCGCTCCCCATGCCCGCCACCTTGCGAGCTCTCGAGGCACGGCGGCGGCCACCGCCATGCTCTCCTAGGCGCCTTCGCCTCTTCTCCGACAAGTTCCTCTTGCTGGGGCCTCCTTCCCTAAGCAGGCTCATCTTGTCGGGGCTCTTGACCTACCTCCTCGAACTCCTGAACAGAGAAACAGGAGAAGGATCACGGCACCTTATCTTTTAAATCAGAAGCCCTCGGGCATTAGCTGCATTCAAAAACTTGTAATCCTCTATCATGTTTTTCATCCACTATGGACTTGTACTTAAACCGGATGTTTTTAATGTTAAGAAGGGAAGCTTGCCGGATCGAAGTCTTTACTTGACTCGCGGCCTTGTGTGTTCTTACGCTATCGGGAGCTTGCCGGGCGTAACACGCTTGCCGATCACGGACAGTTACCGGCGGTGTCGCTTCCGCAAGCAACCTTGCCGGGTCATTATGACGCTTAACTTGTCGAAAGGTGCTCGAAGCAAGATAAGGTGCAGCGCACACTTGTGTTTGTTGAGCGGACTCGAAACAAACCAAGCACGCGAATCGGGCCACGACTCGTTCCTCCACGCACGGGTTTTACAAGACACGCCGCTCAAAGACGCAGCCCCGCATCTCCCGTCCATGAGAGGATGCATGACGAGGGATGAAAACTTATCGACACGGCAGCCCCAAAGAACTCGGCTTGCCGGAGACTTAAACTTCGGTGCAGAGCCCCAGCCGAGGCGGGCTCGCCGAGGAAGGATTTACACTGCAGCCCCGGCGACCCCGGGCTTGCCGGGCCCTGTGTGCCGGGCGTGACCTTTCGTTCCTCCTTGTCGCTGCAATTTTAGTCATGAAAACAGCTGAGGTAGATATGCAATTGCTTCATGTATATGTATGTGCATGTAGATCTTGACTATGCAATACGATGCCGCGGTCTTGCCCTTCAGATGTTTGTACTTCACGCCTCGGGAGCTTGTCGGGCGAACACGCTTGTCAGCGGACAGCCACGGGCGGTGTTGCTTCCGCAAACAACTCGCCGCCAGCTATGCGACGCTTAACTTGTCGAGCAGGCTCGAAGCAAGATAAGGGTGCAGCAGACACTTGTGTTTGTTGAGCGGACTCGAAACAAAACAAGCACGCAATCGGGCCACGACTTGGCTCCTCTTGCGCACAAGCCTCTCATACGGGACACCTCACGGCAGGGCTTGCCACGCTACACCTCTACTTTACGCCTTTGTGCGCTTCCACCCCACGCTTAGGGAACTTGTCGGCGCTTAACGCGCTTTGCTGAGTACAGACATCAGCAGCTCGCTGGTCTGGCGCCGCTCCGCAAGCAACCTTGCTGCTGCCTAGCTCATGACGCACTTAACTTGCCGAGCAGACTCAAACGAAACAAGGGCGCTGGTTGGTCGCGCTCACTTTTTACTCGCTGAGTGTGTTCAAGCAAAGTAAGGGTGCGGCTATTCACAAGCAGCTCCTCAAAAGACACGTGTTTTGTGCACAAACGACTTAACGCGAGAGGGATATAACGAATAAAAGCGTGAATTAAGGAGTGCTCGCACGAAGGCTCGAGCGACTTAGCTTTTCTTTTTCTTGCTTGCTTTGCACTTGCCGACGGAGCTCAAATGGCACGCCCTCGATGACAGCGCAGCCTCCCGGGAGGTGCGCTTGTTCGAACGGGCTCCAGAGCTGTCCTTGCCGGGCTTATAGCGCCCGAGGAGCTGCGCTTGTCGGAGTGAGCGCCAGAGCCGCCCTCGCCGGACTTAGAGCTCGATGAAGGCCCTCGACGACAACAGAAGGCTCAAGGAGACACGCTTGCGGCCGCGGAGGGGAGCGGAGCGAGCGACGCGAAACAGACATGCTCGGACTTAGTAGCGATAGGAGGAGCAGGCCTCGCCCGCACTTTCGCTTGTTTCATGCATGGACAGCGGTCCGGAGCATCCCGCGAGCCTCCGGTTTATTTCTGCCCAAGAAAGCGGATACCACTTCGTGGTATGGCGCTGCTGGGTCGCTGCAGTGCTGAGATGGACGTGGATCTACGGAGGCCGAGGCGTGGTCCTCCGCCCCGCCCTCGATCTCGTGACGCCGCGAGTGCCTCGCCGGCGCCCACCCTTCCACCGGCGTTTCTCCGCCCACCGCTGGCTCGGTGGCGGTGGGGAAGACGATGGTCTCGCGACCTCAAGCTCTCGCTCGGGGCCATGGCGCAGCTTGTCGACGGTTGCCGATTTAAACCGGAGAGGTTGATGAAGAGCGCTGCGCGCGAACGCCGGATCAGGTCCGCGACGACTCGACGCTTCTACCGGGCGCGCCAAAGATGTCGTGGGTCGATGGATGGACGACACCTATGGGGCCGCTGGGACGGCCCTTCGTGTGTTCGCACGAGGGCGGAGGATGCGCGGAGAGCGATCGAGGCGATGCGCTGGGCGAGGATTTTTACCCAGCTTCGGCCGCGATGGTCGCAGAAACCCTACCGCTGCTTTGGTTGTATTGTGCTTCGAGCTTGAAGAGCTACAGCAGTAGCTACCCGAGCGTGAGAGTTGCTAATGAGCCGAACCTCGCGAGAGTAGCGAATGATCGAACCTCCGCGAGAGTAGCGAATGATCGAACCCCCCACGCTGTGCATGGGCCTCCTTTATAGGGCAAGGGTCACCGACGTGTCAACGAGGGTAGAGGGGTAAAATGTAAAAGAGGTGGTAGTTGGAACAAGGGAACAAAGGCAGCACAAAGGCTTGAACAAAGGATTCTACCTACTTTTGACAGAGGGGACAAGAGCATTAAATGCCCGTCGCCGTCGCCCCAAAAGCTCCCGCCTTATGCTCCGCTTGCCACGGCGATGGAGCCATCACCGTGGAGCGCCACCGCACCCTCATGCAGCTTAGCCACCCGCCACGCCTCTCGAGAAAGCTGAAGGCGACGCTGCGGGCGATGAGCTGGAGGCGCGGCACGCAGCAGCTCTCCCGCAAGTACCTTGCCGGGTCTTGATCTTGCGGGCCCGGAGCTTGTCGGGCTTGTAACTCGTCGCCCCGGGACCCTCGCCGGATGCGATAGCGCCGAGGCGTGTCTTCGTGATGTAGTCTTAGCCTCCCGGCGAGCTCCTCTCGCCAGGCCTTGTGTGGGTGATATGATCTTGAGCTCGAACGGCCTTCCCAAAGAAGCTCCTCTTGCCGGGCCTTGATCTTTGTCTTGTACACTTTGTTCTTGAATGGCTTGGTATGGAGCAGAATGGTCTCCGCAAGCGGTTGGTGGATCCAGCCACGGAAGTCTGCGCTGCGGCACAAGTTGGGGTACCGAGGTACCCCTACCTTAGTACACCGACAAGCTGTGAGGCGGTCACGAGGGTGGAGGGCGCCCCACCTCGGGCGCGCCCTACCTCAGGCCCCTCGACGCCCACAGACGTATTCTTCCTCCTATATATACCCACGTATCCCCTAACAATCGTAACAGGAGCCAAAAACCTAATTCCACCGCTGCAACCTTTCAGATCCACGAGATCCCATCTTGGGGCCTGTTCCGAGTTCACGAGGGGCATCCACCATGGAGGGCTTTACATCATCACCATAGCCCTCCGATGAAGTGTGAGTAGTTTACTTCAGACCTTCGGTCCATAGCTAGTAGCTAGATGGCTTCTTCTCTCTTTTGGATCTCAATACAATGTTCCCCCTCTCTCATGGAGATCTATTCGATGTAATGTTCTTTTTATGTGTGTTTGTTGAGACCGATGAATTGTGGGTTTATGATCCAAAGATTATCTATGGAAAATATTTGATTCTTCTCTCAATTCTTTTATGTATGATTGAGTTATCTTTGCAAGTCTCTTTGAATTATCCTTTTGGTTTGGCCAACTAGATTGGTAGTTCTTGCAATGGGAGAAGTGCTTAGCTTTGGGTTCATCTTATGTGTCCTTACTCAAAGGATGTAAAGGGTTGCGAGGCACGATTGTATTGTTGCCATCGAGGATAACAAGATGGGTTTTTTATCATATTGCATGATTTATCCCTCTACATCATGTCATCTTGCTTAACATGCTACTCTGTTTTTAACTTAATACTCTAGATGCATGCCGGATAGCAATGATGAGTGGAGTAATAGTAGTAGATGCGTAATCGCTTCGATCTACTTGTTTTGGACGTGATGCCTATATACATGATCATTGCCTAGATATACTCATTACTATGCTCAATTCTGTTAATTGCTCAACAGTAATTTGTTCACCCACCGTAGAATATCCATGCTCTTGAGGAGAAGCCACTAGTGAAACCTATGGCCCCCGGGTCTATTCTCATCATATCAATCTCTACTACTTTATTTACTTGCTTTGTTTTTACTGCCTTTTACTTTTACTTTGCATCTATCTATCAAAAATACCAAAAATATTATTTATCATCTCTATCAGATCTCACTTTCGTAAGTAACCGTGAAGGGATTAACAACCCCTAATCGCGTTGGTTGCGAGTTGCTATTGTTTTATGTAGGTACGAGGGACTTGTGCGTGGTCTCCTACTGGATTGATACCTTGGTTCTCAAAAACTGAGGGAATACTTACGCTACTTTGCTGCATCATCCTCTCCTCTTCGGGGAAATCCAACGCAGTGCTCAAGAGGTAGCACACAACAAGGCCGGCTTCTACAAAGCACAAGCACAAGACCTCAGACGCTCGGTGGCAAGGCGCAGCTACCACCAAGAGCAAGCCCTGTGGTCGCCAAAGGGCTCGTGACCACAAAGAAGTTGCCGCGCCTTCACCACCGAGCTGCGTAGCATCGCCTGGCGGCAAGTTCAAGCCAGACCTACCTCCTCGCTACGATGGGACGGCTGACCCCGCGGAGTTCTTGCAGTTCTACGAGCTGGGCATCGAGGCGGCCAAGGAAGAAAAGATGCTCATGGCGAACTGGTTTCCCATGGCGCTCAAGGACGGTGCATGCACCTGGCTCCTGAACCTACCTCCCGGCTTGATCTCCTCCTAGGACGAGATGCGCAACCGCTCCATCGCCAACTTCCAGGGCACTCGTGAACGCCCCCGGCCACGGGTAACCTGCGCCGCATCAAGCAACAACCTAGGGAGACCCTGCAGAAATACATCGATCGCTTCAGCAGCGCCTGCCTCAAGATCCCCAAGGTGACGGACGAGGCCATCATCTCAGCATTCTCTGATAGCTTCCGCGACGTCAAGATGAAGGAGGAGCTCGCTATCCATGAGGAGTTGTTCACATCTCTGGAGCTGTTCAACCTGGTGACCAAGTGCCCAAGGGATGACGAAGGACGCCTCTCCCTCCTCGAACTTCCAGCTGCTGACCCGAAAGAAAAGAAGACCAAGGCCAAGGACGTGAATCGTAAAGGAGCAGCCATGCTTGCAGCAGAACCAGACACAAAGTGCGGTAGGGATCAGCCGGAGTCGTCCAAGGGCAGTCGACCATTTTGCGCCTACCACAACCTCCACACCCACAACACCAACGAATGCCAAGAGCTCAGGGCCGACCTAGAAGGACACTTTGGTCGACGCCCCGAGCGCGGTGACCGGGGCTACGGCCGAGGAGGAGGACATGGCGGAGGACGATGGGACGACCGTGGCCCTCGCCAGGAGTGGCGTGACCGACCTCGCGAGGATCATTGGCAGGACCAGCCTCGTGAGGGAGCCTGGAGGGATCAGCCTCGCGAGGACCACCCGCAGGGCAACACATGCCTTCCTCCTCTACCGTCGCCGCCAAGAAGGAATGACGACCATCATCAGGACGAGGGGGCTGGGGGCTTCCAGGAACCACGTGCTATCGCCTGCATCTTAGGCGGAGCTCAGGCCCCAGCCTCTTAGTGCATCTTCAATCAGTTTGCTCACGAGGTGAACGCAGTCCTCCCTAAGCTCTAGGCCACGCGCCGCTCAGGTGGTACAAGTGCGCCATCACCTTCAGGTTGGCAGATCAACTCAAGTGTGCGGCTACTACTGGCGTCCTCCCGATGCTTTGTTCCCCAGTCATCAGCAACCTGCAAGTCACCAGGACCCTCATCGATGGCGGCGCAGGGCTCAACGTCTTGTCCGTCGAGATGTTTGACAACCTTCAAGTGCCATACGATCAGCTCAAGCCAACCAAGCCTTTCTCAGGAGTCACCGATGATCCACCACCCAATAGGGCAGGTCCACCTCCCTATCACCTTCGGCCAGCGCGACAACTACCGCACCGAACTCATCGACTTTGACGTCGCCCACATCCACCTGCCGTACAATGCCATCCTCGGGTATTCAGCCCTAGCACTACAAAAAAGACACATTTGTGACATTTTGGGCCGAACGAATTTTTTTCTGTCATACATACGACACTTCTATGACGATAATTGTGACCAAACCCAAAGATCATCATAGATGTGGTGGGCTCCTACTTATGACAAAAAATCATGACAAAAATGGGCTTTTCGTCTCTGGCGGGCCGGAGACGCACTGCATGACATTCTTTGGGCTGCCCATGACGGAAAAACCGTGGTAGAAGCAAGGCGAGGAAAATTTCTGGGAGTTCCCTGCTACGTGGGAGGTCGGGGCTGAGCGATGCGTGTTTTCTCAGACACGACGCTGCTGCAGGTAAAAGTAGGCGTTGGCTCTAACTGAACCCGAGCGAGGGCTTTGGGCTCTAACAGAACCCAAGCGATTGCACTGCAGGCAACACGTTATTGAACCCGAGCGATCAATCGATGGCTGTTAACTAAACCCGATAGAGCGATTCCTTCGCTACTGCTGCTAACTAAAGTCGATCGATTGGATGAACTGTGAGCATTGCGAGGGGGGGGGGTTGGATGAACAGTGAGCGATGGGGGTGGATGCAGCACCCCGTGGCGTTGCCTCTAGATGAACAGGATGATCCCATGGAGGGCTGGATGAATAGTAGATAGTGGAGGGGTGCCCGTGGAGGGGCGGTTGAACAGTAGCCAGTGGAGTAGCGCGCGGTCGAGGCTGGATGAACAGGACCCCGTGGAGGCTGGAGGAGGTCGACGGTAGCCCGTAGAGGCTGGAGGAGGTCGACGGTGGAGATGAACAATATCCCGTGGAGTCCTGCTTATGCGTACGCCACACCTCCCGATGAACAGACCCCTGCTTCACCATAGCGCCCAACAAAAGTCCGCTTGGCCCATTTTACGGACGCCACAACCCTCCTGATCAACAGGAACCCCGTTTTGACCGTAGGAGGTCCGTTTCATCCGTTTTTGCGGTACGCCACACCCCTCCCGATCAACAGGACCCCTGTTTCGACCGTAGGAGGTCCGTTTCCTCCGTTTTGCTGTACGCCAGACCCCTCCCGATGAACAAGATCCTGTTTCGAATGTGGCCGGTCGAACACAAGGCCATTTCCTCCGTTTTGCGGTACGCCACGCCTCGTTTCCATCGCCTGTTCCATTGAAGCCCTCTCGATGAACACGACGACGCATTCCATTCTGACCCAGCCGGTTGGCTCCCATGCAATCCGTTGCCTCCCGATGAACACGATGCATTCCGTTGCCTCCCCATGAACACGACGCATTTCGTTGCCTCCCCATGAACACGACGACGATGATGTTTCTCCGTTCCGACCCAGCCATGTACACGAGCTCTGGCCATACGTATGCGCGAGTAGGTGTTCGAGACCCCGCCTATATGTACACATACGTGGTTGTATTTTCTTTCTTGCACACTAGCCGATGTACGTACGTGTGCATGCTACATGCACGCCTCTACTACGACACGTATGCGCCTCTACTACGACACATGCGCGCCTCTACATCGACTAGTATATATGTACGTACACGTTCGCGACCAGAATGACAACGCTACGTATGCACTTCCTTGCGTGCGAAGATGTAGCTGGTGGGTCCCGGTAGTCAGGGGGCGAATCATTTTTTTTGCCCGCACGCACTTCCTTGCGTGCGAAGGTGAAGCTGGTGGGTCCCACAAGTCAGGGGGAAATGTTTTTTTTCATGAAATACGGTGGCTTGTCCGGTGGGTCCCCGCTGTCAGGTGGAGGAATAATTATTTGGCGCATAATAAGGAGGCACTTCCTTGCGGCTGCCGTGGACCCAGCTGTCAGCCTCTCCATGTACAGTACTCTTCCGATGGAAGTCGGTCGTTGACCACATTGACCACGCCGCGCTGAGAGCACCACGGCGGTGGACGATGGCGAGGCCCAGGAAGGGACAACGCGGAGCCGGTTATAACGCATGTCACGCCCAAGATGCGACCCTATCCTAAAGGAACTGGAAGGTCCCACCAAGGATAGAAGCGCATCTTGAAGACGCTTTTGCAAGGTGGATATCATTACATCAACATTACATAATAGATGAGGATACATACATAAGGCATACAATGCCACACGAATACATCAATACAACATACATAAGATTAACATCCGTCTACAGATGAAACACAAACAGAAGCTCAAACGACATCCACCCAGCTAGCCCAGGCTGCCGACCTGGAACCTATCCCTTGATCGAAGAAGAAGCAGAAGAAGAACTCCAAAACAAGCAAACATCGCTCTCGCTTCATGATCATCGCAAACCTGTAGTAATCTGTGAGCCACGAGGACTCAGCAATCCCATTACCATGGGTATCAAGACTAGCAAAGCTTAATGGGTAAGGAAGGGTAAAGTGGTGAGGTAGCAGGAGCGACTAAGCATATATGGTGGCTAACATACGCAAATAAGAGCGAGAAGAGGAGCAATGGAATGGTCGTGAAGCTAGCAATGATCAAGAGCTGATCCTGAACTCCTACTTACGTCACACATAACACAAAGACCGTGTTCACTTCCCGGACTCCGCCGAAAAGAGACCATCACGGCTACACACACGGTTGATGCGTTTTAATTCGGATCTGGTGTCAAGTTATCTACAACCGGACATTAACAAATTCCCATCTCGCCACATAACCGCGGCATGGCTCTCAAAAGTTTATACTCGCAGGGTGTCCCAACTTAGGCCATGATAAGCTCTCACGATCAACGTAAGGATATACCTTCTCCCAGAAGACCGATCGCCTCAAATCGGTTTACAAGACATTTCGACAATGGTAAAACAAGACCAGCAAAGCCGCCCGAATGTGCCGACAAATCCTGATAGGAGTTGCACATATCTCGCTCTCGTGGCACACCGATTGTCCAAACTTCCAGAGGCCATCCCAGAGTTGCTCTGGTACACCGGCGGCCGACAGTTGGACCAACACTCACGACGAAAGCACCGCCCGGGGTATATAAAGATGACCTCGTGCTCGTGAAACCCAAGGGAAAAAGGGCTAGGTGAGGCAAATGGTAAAACCAAGGTTGGGCCTTGCCGAGGAGTTTTATTCAAAGCTTAACTGTCAAGGGGGTCCCATAAATCACCCAACCGCATAAGGAACGCAAAATCCGGGAACATAACACCGTATGATGTAAACTAGGGCGGCAAGAGTGGAACAAAAAAACCAGGCATAAGGCCGAGCCTTCCACCCTTTACCAAATATATAGATGCATTACTTAAATAAGAGATATTGTGATATCCCAACACAATCCTGCCCATCATGGGGCAATCTTCAACTTCACCTGCAACTAACAACGCTATAAGAGGGGCTGAGCAAAGCGGTAACATAGCCAAGCAACGGTTTGCTAGGAAGGGTGAAAAGGTTAGAGGCTGACATGGCAATTTGGGAGGCTTGATAAGCAAGAGATAGGTAGCGTGGCAAAGCGATAGAACGAAACAACTAACATAGCAATGATAGTAGTGAGATCTAGGGTGACGGTCATCTTGCCTGAAATCCCGCTAGGAAGAAGAACGAGTCCATGAAGAAGACGAACGGGTGAAGCCGAACCAAGGTAGACGAACGAATCCTCACGATCGCAACGAAATGGGAACTATCGAGAAGAAGCACACAACATGGTAAAGACACCACACATAACATGTCCTGATGCATGTCCGGTTTAATGAGGCATGGCATGGAAAAGTGCACAAACAACACTACAAGTTAAGTGGAGCTCAATATGCAACGAGTTACATATTGACGAAACACCACATTCGAGTTATTTAGTTCGCTCTCGTTTAGGTACACAACAATATTAAATGTTGTTAAACATGCCAAGAGGGGAAGCATAAATAAACTAACTATTTAGGCAAGTTTAAATGTGGCTGGAACACCAAACAACAATTCCGGAAAATCCTCATGTCCATATGTCAAATTTGGTACTATTCTGCCCTAAAACATATTTTATTGTTGTTAAACAGGAAAATAAAGTGCACCAAGTTAATCTATGCAAGTTTATCAAAATCGGAGCAAGGGTTATTTAGTTATGAAATAAATCATTTTAACACGTCATTTATGCAAATTTAATCAAACAACATTTTAAACATTTTTAGCACGGATGAAAGTTGCATAATATGAAACTGGATGAAAAATTAAGCATTTTTCATATATAAATTATTTACATATGATGCAGGGTTCATGAGTTATTAAATGTATGAAGCATGAGGGTTTTTCTGTAAAACTGCAATACTCTGGATAATTAGTAAATTCGCAGGCCAGGAAAAAAACGCATGCGGGCCGAATCTGCAGCCTGGCCCAACAGGAATAGGCGCTGTGGGGGCAGCTCACCATGGGCTTTGGCCTGGTCGGTGGAGCAGGAGGCTAGAAGGGGGCGTTGGGCCTGTGCGTGGCCCACCTGGTGCACGACAGGGAGCAGGTTTCAGCGCTACCCATCTCGTTCGACAGAGATAGAGAGCGGCAGGTTCAGTGCAGGGGCGAAGCAGGGGACTTGGCGGGCGGCGCAGGGAAGGTCTTAGCGGCGGCGAACTTGCCGGCTTCGGGGATGAGGCGCAGGAGAGCAGAGGGCCTGCGAGGCGGCGCAGCGAAGCAGACCCCAGCGCGGGTCTTCAGTGGCAGAAGGCGAGGTCAGAGGGCGGTCCGTCCAAGAACAGGGCGGAGGCGAGATGGGCGTCGAGGCGATGAAGGCCTTGGCGATGGCGTGGTCCTGTCGAACAACAGAGAGAGAGCTAAGAAATTAAGGGAGGGAGAGCTAAACAGAGCAGGAGGGAAGGAAGGGACGCGAGACGGGGACCTTCTGGTCCGGCAGCTCTGCTCGGAGAGGTAGCCGGTAGCGTGGGAGGCTAGCTAGGCAGGGGGAGCAGCGGCCTGGTGGCGACAACTCGCACGGGGAGAGTCGAGGACTGAAAGTGCAACTAATCCCCGGGTGGTTTTGGTAATTAATAACAACATATATATCATTGAACTAATAGTTACTTGAGAATCATTTCAGAAAGTTCAGTGATATGGGTATGGCAAGGATCAAGAAGTGGACCCTCAAAATGCTAAGGCAAGCATTGGCAAAAGCTCAAGACTCCATTTTTGGTTTAGTGATCCAAGATCACATTGAGTCCATAGGAAAAGCCAATACTATTAAAAGGGGATGAGGTTATGATGATGATCTGGTTGCTCAAGTGCTTAGTGATACATCTCCTAAACTATCAGCAACTTTCACTGCCATATACACTCATAAGTAGTCTTGGTCCCACCGATTTTCCAAACTCAGTCACACCAATATGAACCACCTCAGCCAAAAGCCAAACCCTAGCAAACTCGTATTTTCCGATTCTGAACTCGGTCTCACCGAAACTTGAGTTGCCAATCTTCTGTAACCTTCTGTCATCAAATCGGTGTCACCGAGATGATGAAGTCGGTCCCACCGAAATTGGCTTGCTCTTGTCATTGCACGAATCGGACTAACCGAGATTGTATTTTCGGTCCCACCGAAAATCCCAACGTTCACATTATTTGAACTTTCGGTCTCACCGAGTTGTCAACTTCGGTCCCACCGAGATTGCTCAAATGTGTGTAACGGTTGGATTTTGTGTGGAGGCTATAAATACCCCTCCACCCCCTCTTCATTCGTGGAGAGAGCCATCAGAAAGAACTACCACTCCTACCTTACTTTTCTAAGAAGAGAACTACCTACCCTTGTGTTGAGATCAAGTTGCTCCACTCCCACCATATGAAGCTTGATCTCTAGCCTTCCCAAGTTGCTTTCCACTCATTCCTTTCTTCCACCACAGCCAAATCAGTGAGGAGAGTTGAGTGTTGGGGAGATTATCATTTGAAGCACAAGAGCAAGGAGTTCATCATCATCTACAACATCTATTACCTTTTGGAGGGTGGTGCCTCCTAGATTGGTTAGGTGTCGCTTGGGAGCCTCCACGAGATGTGGAGTTGAACCAAGAAGTTTGTAAGGGCAAGGAGATCGCTTACTCGTGAAGATCTACCCCGAGTAAGGCTAGCCCTCCGTGGGCTGGCCATGATGGAATAGACAAGGTTGCTTCTTCGTGGACCCTTCGTGGGTGGAGCCTCCATGGACTCTCGCAGTTACCCTCCGTGGGTTGAAGTCTCCATCAACGTGGAAGTACGATAGCACCACCTATCGGAACCACGAGAAAAATCACCGCTCTCTCAAAATTGCGCTTGCTCTTCTCCACCTCTCTTTACTACATGTGCAATTTACTTTCCGCTGCATATACTCTAGAATTGCATGTGTAGGGTGATGCTTGACTTGATCATAATTGTGAATCGCCAAAACTGTTCTTTGTCAAAAGGCATAATTTTTATATTGTCAAGTAGTCTAATCACCCCCTCTAGACATACTTTCGATCCTACAAGTGGTATCGAGCTTTGGTCTCCATTGTATTGGTTTCATTGCATTGACTCCATAAGCTTGGTTTCACAACCTAGGAGAGTATGGCGCCTAGTGAGGGTAATTTTCAGAGAGGTCCTTACTTTGATGGTACAAATTTTGCTAGTTGGAAGCATAAAATGAAAATGCATATTCTTGGTCATAACCCACCGCATGGGGCATTATTTGTGTTGGTATGCAAGGTGAATTCTTCGAGGAAGGAAAAGTTCCGGATCGCGGGTTACAACGGAAGAATTATGGATGTTGCAAAACAATGCTCAAGCTTGTGACATTCTCTTCAATGCCTTGTGTCCCAAGGAGTTCAACAAAATCAGCCGCCTTGAGAATGCAAAAGAGATTTGGGATACTTTGGTTGAAATGCACGAAGGTACCGAGTCCGTGAAGGAATCAAAGCTAGATATTCTTCAAGGTCAACTTGACAAGTTCAAGATGAAGGAAGGTGAAGGAGTCGCTGAAATGTACTCTAGGCTTGCTCTCATCACAAATGAGATTGCCGGCTTAGGAAGCGAAGAAATGACCGATCGATTCATCATCAAGAAGATTCTCGAGCTTTGGATGGAAAGTATGACACCGTGCACTTTGATCCAAATGATGCCAAACTACAAGAATCTCAAGCCAACCAAGTCATTGGAAGAATTGTTGCTCATGAGATGACACTTAAGGATAAGGAAGAGCTTCACAACAAGTCAAGTGGTGCTTATAAAGCTACAAGTGATGCTCCCACAACCTCAAGTGACAAGTTAGTTTCCAATGAAGAGATAAGCCTAATGGTCAAGAACTTCAACAAATTCTACAAGAATAGAGGCAAAGAGAGAAGCTCAAAGTCTAGATCATATGATGAAAAGAGATCTTCTAGTCGTGATCGAAACTGCTACAATTGTGGAAGACCCGGACACTACTCAAATGAGTGTACGGCTCCCCACAAGAGAAGAGAAGAAGCTCAAGAGATGAGTCACCTCGAAAAGAGAGAAGGAGCAGAGATGATCGTTATGAACGAAGACCCTCTCAGAGAAGCAAGGATTCGAGAGGAAAGACAAGTCATCAAGGAGCTACACAAGAAGAAAACATCAAGCTCATGTAGGTGAATGGGTCTCCGCCCGACTCCGACAATCAATCCAAAGGAAGCTATCACTCCAACTCCGACTACAACCAAGATGAAGGTGTTGCCGGTCTTGCTCAGATCCTCCAACTCCAACTCCTACGACTTATTTGATTCACCAAATGAGGGAATTGGAAGATGCTTCATGGCTAAAGGCCCCAAGGTATCACACCTCAATTCATTGACTTCGATAGTGATGAGGATGACTTGCTTGGTGAAGATGAGCTCTTACATGATAAAACCAAGTGAGCCTAGTAATGATGAACATGCTAGTAGTCTTTATAGTCGAGAAGAGTCAAATGACAATGCTATGAAGGAGATTGAGCGCCTAACTAAAGAACTAAACACTCTTAAGTTAGCTCATGAAACAACTCAAGAAGATCATAGAGAGCTCCTAAGATCTCATGAGAAGCTACGCTCGAGAAGCTCACTCTAGAGCAAGAACATGAGTTTCTAAAAGCAATCAATGACGATCTTCGAAAGAAGAGTTCTTCATATCTTTCCAAACGAATTCTCTTGTCTAATTTCTTGCCACCCATTAAGACTAAGCATGACAAGCATAAGAAAAAATCTTCTCTAGTAGTAACAATAACCATGCTAAATCCAATATTGTTGCTTCTAGTAGTTCTCTTGATTCCACTAACAATGTTTCAAGCCAAGTTACACTTGAGCAAGAAAATAGTTTATTGAAAGGGATTATAGAGAAAGGTGTCTACAAGAGCCTTGCCGGAAGCAAGAACTTTGAGGAAATTGTTCGCAAGCAAGGAAGGCACCGGAAGAATCAAGAATTGGTTTTGAGCGAAAGTTCAACGCCGAAGGTGTTGAATGGGAAGAAGGTCAATATCCTACTCCACAGTTTGTTCCTCAAAAGGAGAAGTATGATCCTACTTCTTCCAATGTGGAACAAGCTCAAGATGATCTTCCACCACAAGACCACAAGCTAAAAGGCAAGGACAAGCTTCAAGAGGAGATTGATGCATTTGTTGAAGCACCTCAAGCCATGGTCAAGTGGGTTCCCAAGGAAAAGTGAAGTTCTACTTCGTCAAGCTCAACTACAACCCCAAGGATTCCCATCAAGATGATGTGGATCCCGAAGAAGAAGAACTAGAAAGTTCTTGAGGGTGACTCCGCCAACATACTTCACTCACATTCATTTTGGCAAAAACTTGTGCAATCAACTTCCACATTGTGCACTAGTTCATGGAGTCACAAACCCTCTTGTTGGTAAGTCAAGGGACAAGGTAATCATTGCTTTCATGGACATCATCTATTGTGAACTTCAATCTATGTCCATGGATATCCTTGTTTGTTCCTTGTGGGACTAACCCATGTAGGTATTGAAAGTGCCCGAATCCAAAGGATAGCTCCCAACTCTTGATGATCTTCATCAACATTGAGCATCCACATCTTCAACATCTACATGAAGTCTTCTACGACAACCCAAGGTTAGTTTGACCCTTTAAAAGGGTTCTCACATCTAGGGGAGCTTTGCTCTAAAAATTGAGCTAAAGCATCTTCAAATGATGTGAACACATCAATGCTTTATGTAAAAGTGGTAACCCCACTTGTGCTTAAACGATGAGTATGACCTATGATCAAATGTTCTCATTTGGCTCCTAAGTCAATATACTCATATAAAGATGACCTAGTCATCGACAAATTGTGTGTTAGTTGCTAGAATTTTAGTTGTGCATGTTTGACACATATTTCATTTGCTATCTTATTGTGTGAGCATGTTGGATGCATGATTTTATCCATTCGAGGACATCCATTTGTTGTTTTGGTCGTTTTAATTTTTCTGACCAAATGGATGGACAAGAATGCCTAAGTACCTCCCCTAGTTATCTATGCTTTCTTGTCTCAAATTCTACTCATGCTTACATCACAAACTTTGAACAAGTCATTTTCGAACCCTCCGGGTGAGGAGCACTCGGAGCCACCGATCCGTCAAGGGCTAACTTCCAAAACCTTCTAAATGATTTCGGTCAGACCAGCTCACTCAAACTCGGTCGAACCGAAAGCATTTAGACGATCTAGGTTTTCATCTCGGTGAAACCGAGTTGTGATTTTCGGCGTGATCAAGTGCATAATCGCCTAGCAGTTATCCATCTCGTGCCACCGAAGTTTTACAACTCGTCCCACCGACAAAGAAGGGGTATATATACCGAGGGGCGCGCTGATTCCTCCTTCAAATGTTTCGCCCCACACCCTTTGCCGCCGCCGCTTTGGTCTCCGGATCGTCGCGTCCGTTGCCGCCAGCGCCGCCAGTCTCCGTCGCCGCCAACGGACATCTCCTCCGAGCCGTTGCCGCCAGAGAAAAACTCCACCAAGTTAGGGTGAGTTTTGATCCCACTCGTGCTCCCATCTCCGATTCAATGCACGCTTGATTGCCTAGTATCTTGCCACGATTGAAATCCTCCTGCACACAGATTAGTTCGTTTGGACTAGATTCGAGTAAAAGTTTTAGGTTAGGTTTCCGCGAACACATCTCGGTGAGACCGATTTACATTTTCGGTATGACCGATTTGGCCTATGGCTATTGCAGATCGCACCTTCGGTCCAACCGAAGTTGTGCAAAATCGGTGTGACGAAATGAGGATTCTGTGAAACCCTAGTGTTTTCGGCAGACCAAACCCACTTCGTCAAACCGAAAGTGGTGTGCCAAGCTCTGTTTAACACTTCGGATTCACGAATCTAAAACTCGGTCCGACCGAAATGTCTTCGTGAAAACCTAATACTAGAATTTGAACTCATTTTTTTGCAAAACTTCGCTTTTGTGATGACTCTTCTTCTCCGCCTACACCTTATCTATTCACAAAGTTGTCACCATGTCGATGCCGTGGATAATGTAATGTGAGAGACACCCATTGCGATATTCCAGAGGCGGTGCACTAGTCCCGATCCTAGTAGCTCATCCGATGATGGTGAGAGGAGTACACCAAGTGGCTTGCCTCCTGCAGCCACCAGAGCTAGAAAGAAGAGGAACTGATGATGAGGACTCAGATTTTGTTGTTGAGGAAGAGGTGACCTCAAAGCCTAAGAGGAAGGTTGTTGCCAAAGAGCAACAAGGTCAACAAACTAAGAAGGGCACCAAGAAAGTCAAGCAGTCAACTGTTGCTAAGAAGCTAAATTTGGGAGAGGCAGCTGCAAGCAAAGTGAAGAAAACCACCAAGAGAAAGAGGATAGTGCATGATGCAGCAGTAGAGGATGAGGATGAGGAAGCACCCCAGCCTACTCCTCGTAAGCTAAGCTCATGGGTGATGCCATTAAGGTGGAGCCACATCAAAGCCCAAGCAATCTGCTCCAGCTAAGGCAGCTCAAGAAAGCCCGCTGCCAAGCCCAAGAAGACAACAGAACATTCCAAAGATCTCGAAAAGAACAAGGATGATGTGCCACCGGTGTGTCGACGATGAAGGACCAGTTTTTTAAACTTCGCCCAAAACTGCCACTACATGATGATGCTCATCCTCAAGCCGAGGATATGAAGGCAAGGAAAGATAGAGGTCTCGTGCTATGGAGACAAACCGACCCATATGCCGTGAGGAGAAGAACTGTCAGAGATCCCAGATTTCACACCAGAGAGCAGCAGGACTTCTATGAGACCGTGCTGATGGACAAGAAGCCCATAGTCGCAGACACAAGATATGTTGATTGGAAGTACATTGACAGCGAAGAGCACAGAGATTTCTTTCCACACGTGCATGAAAGTTTCACTGCATGTGGTGTTGCAGACTTTGTAGGTCAGAAATTAACCAATTGGAACGATGAGATGATAATGCAATTTTATGCCATAGCTCACTTCTACCCTGATGGAAAGATTGTGTGGATGACTGAAGGTCAAAGATTCTCTTCTTCTGTTGAAGAATGGGCAGAAATTCTGAATGCTCCAGTGCAACGAGAAGATGATATTGATGTATATGGGATTCCAAAGAATAATCATGAATCCATGAAGAACATGTACAAAGAGATTCCAGCAAAGGATTTGGGAATCTGGAAGCTCGGCTCAGTCTACTATCTCCAGGCAGGCTTACCTACCACTAATACTATTTTGAGGGACACCTTGATGCCCAAATCTGGAGATCATCGCATGATGAGAGGATACTCTATCAACATGCTGCATATACTTGATGAGAAAGCACCTTTCAAGGTGATGGACTTGATGGTAGAGACCATTAAGAGGACCTGCAATGACCGTAAAAGGTCATGTGGATTTGCCCGCAGATTTAGATGCTTATCAATGCCAAGTTTGGCATGGGCACATTCTTGTTGGATAGAGAACATTTACCGCTGCAGCCAGAGCATGAAGACAATGTTGTTGTGATGGATGAGGAGGATCCGACATCCGTTGAAGGTCAAGCCAAGATCGAAGCTGCCAAGAAAGCCAAAGTCGACAAGGAAGCAAAGAAGAATAAACTAAACCAAAGAGCTTTGAGAGCAAATTCTTGAAGCTACCCAAAGGATTGAACAACGCTCGCCAGCATTGTATAGTCTCAGAGAGCTTAGAGAGGATTGTTGAGGACAAGATCCACGCCTGGATGTGAAGTCGATCAAGTACAAGTGACCGCCAACAAGCTCGAGGCGACATTGAGGAAGCAAAGCGGGAGAAGGAAGAGCTTATGCGTGAGATGCAGGATGACTTAGTCCAGATTTTCATCAACAGATCGCCCGGTTCCCACAGACCCGATCACTGCTATTCCAAAGGATGACACCAGACTACAGCTTCAAAGACCTCCCACAGTTCCAAAGAAGCTACTCCAACTCCAGCTCCAAAGGACTACTCCTCCAAAGACAGACATCACCTGAAGTCTTCGCCGATGTCTGTCATATCCACTCCGACATCAACCTGACGGAGCCGCCAACAGAGTCCACAGTGACGCTTAGCTCTATGCTTTTTCGAACTTTTGGTAACTTGTTGCCAAAGGGGAGAAATTGTATAGATCATAGGACTTCGAGAGAGAGAGTGCTGTTGTCTTTGCTCTTTTGCTCTTTCGTTCTTTTGCGGTTTCTTTGAGATACTTTTGGTTTTCGAGACATTCAGTGTGTTTGATACTACGTTTGATTCTACCTTAATGAGTGCTTGGTAGTACTATGCTTTAATGTGTGCTTAATGCTTATCATATGCTATTCCTATCTTGTATGACCATTTACTCATGTCTTGGTGATTGGGTGCATGCTGTTCATTCTTATCATTTTGTGCACTCCACCAAGATGTATGTGACATGGAAGAGTGACCCATGATCCTAATCGATTGTGCATTTGCATTCAAACGCAAATCTTAAATAATGCACAAATTTAGGGGGAGCTCTTGCTTATCACATACTTCTCAAAGCGATTTATATTATTCATTGATTATATCCTTTGTCGAAGCTTTGATCTATATGTTGTCATCAATTACCAAAAGGGGAGATTGAAAGTGCAACTAATCCCCGGTGGTTTTGGTAATTAATAACAACATATATATCATTGAACTAATAGTTACTTGAGAATCATTTCGAAAGTTCGTTGATATGGGTATGGCAAGGATCAAGAAGTGGACCCTCAAAATGCTAAGGCAAGCATTGGCAAAAGCTCAAGACTCCATTTTTGGTTTAGTGATCCAAGATCACATTGAGTCCATAGGAAAAGCCAATACTATTAAAAGGGATGAGGTTGATGATGATCCGTTGCTCAAGTGCTTAGTGATACATCTCCTAAACTATCATCAACTTTCACCGCCATATACACTCATAAGTAGTCTCGGTCCCACCGATTTTCCAAACTCACCACACCGAGATGAACCACCTCAGCCAAAAGCCAAACCCTAGCAAACTCGGATTTTCCGATTCGAACTCGGTCTCACCAAACTTGAGTTGCCAAGCTTCAGAACCTTCATCATCAAATCGGTGTCACCGAGATGATGAAGTCGGTCCCACCAAAATTGGCTTGCTCTTGTCATTGCACGAATCGGACTAACCGAGATTGTATTTTCGGTCCCACGAAAATCCCAACGCTCACATTATTTGAACTTTCGGTCTCACCGAGTTGTCAACTTCGGTCCCACCGAGATTGCTCAAATGTGTGTAACGGTTGGATTTTGTGTGGAGGCTATAAATACCCCTCCACCCCCTCTTCATTCGTGGAGAGAGCCATCAAAAAGAACTACCACTCCTACCTTACTTTTCTGAGAAGAGAACTACCTACCCTTGTGTTGAGATCAAGTTGCTCCACTCCCACCATATGAAGCTTGATCTCTAGCCTTCCCAAGTTGCTTTCCACTCATTCCTTTCTTCCACCACAGCCAAATCAGTGAGGAGAGTTGAGTGTTGGGGAGATTATCATTTGAAGCACAAGAGCAAGGAGTTCATCATCATCTACAACATCTATTACCTTTTGGAGGGTGGTGCCTCCTAGATTGGTTAGGTGTCGCTTGGGAGCCTCCCACAAGATGTGGAGTTGAACCAAGAAGTTTGTAAGGGCAAGGAGATCGCCTACTCGTGAAGATCTACCCCGAGTAAGGCTAGCCCTCCGTGGGCGAGGCCATGATGGAATAGACAAGGTTGCTTCTTCGTGGACCCTTCGTGGGTGGAGCCCTCCGTGGACTCTCGCAGCCGTTACCCTCCGTGGGTTGAAGTCTCCATCAACATGGAAGTACGATAGCACCACCTATCGGAACCACGAGAAAAATCACCGCGTCTCCAAAATTCCGTTTGCTCTTCTCCACCTCTCTTTACTACATGTGCAATTTACTTTCCGCTGCCTATACTCTAGAATTGCATGTGTAGGGTGATGCTTGACTTGATCATAATTGTGAATCTGCCAAACACTATTCTTTGTCAAAAGGCATAATTTTTATATTGTCAAGTAGTCTAATCACCCCCCCTCTAGACATACTTTCGATCCTACAAGGACGCTCGGGCGTACAGAGGCTGTAGCCTCGATCTCAAACTGGATCGAGCGCCGGCTGGATACGGGGCGGTCCTCGCGTTCCTGTGCACGGGAGAGAGAGAGAGAGATGAGAGACCGGAGGAAGAGGGAGATAGAAGGAAAAGTGGTGGGGGAAGGGCGCGGTGGAGCTCATCTTGCTAACTGAAGGTTCGGGCGCCGGCGACAGATGGGAAGGGCGACTGGGAGGCGCTCGGTGCTCACGACCTCGGGCGTTGGTTGGAGGGGAATGGATCTGGGAGGATCCCGAGGTGGGATTTGAGTGTGGCGGCGGCGGCGGGGAGGATCCCTAGAAAATAGGTGGTGTGTCTAGATTAGGTTAGGGGTGATCTATATATGCAAAGTGAGTCTAGGTTTGGACCCACTGATTTGCATCGGAAGGTCGAGATACAAAGGTTAAGAGAGATCAAATAATAAACCGAAGATACTTTCGGGATGTTTGGGGATGATCCGGATCCATCGGCGATGACTGTTCGGGTCAGGTTCGGGGGAGTTTTCGGACACCCGCAAGAGGGGGTCGGTGGTTGTGCAGAGAGGTTAGGTGGTTTGACAAGAGGGAAACGAAAACACGGTTGGTCTCGGGACGGCCACCGAATGCAACGGAGAGAAGCGAGGAGTGTCAACTACGAGCGGATGCAAGTTTTATGAAAACATGCAGATGCAATGCGCATGATGCTATGAGATGAGATGCATGACATGAACAAAAAAAGGAAAACAAAAGACAAAAACCCAACCACGAAGTAAATATCATATCGCATCTCCGGAAAAGGCAAGAGTTGGAGTTACGAATATGGAAAGTTGTATCCGGGGCGTTACAACACAGCAGTCGATGCCCACGTGAAGTGGAGTACGAGGGTTCACTGGTTCGGCTGCGGTGTGAGGCTGCGGTCGCCGCAGAATAACAGGGGGTGTGGGTGAGTAGAGGGATGGCCTGGCCAGCGGTGGGAGTAGTAGGGGGCGGTGAGGCCTCCGCCGCATCGCAGCCGGCCACGACAGGCATGAGTACGAGGCATGATCGGCACTGGTTTGGGCGGCTGGAGCAAGAACACCAGAGGTTGAAGAAGCACTACGGCCGTTGGATGGACATCGTACGGTCACCAGAGCTAGAATCGTGCATATTGACTAAGTTTACAAAGCCCTCTGTCGGCGTTCTGGGAACGGGGGTCCCCAAACTTGCCTGCCTGCGGCGCGGCTCAAGTGGGGGCCCAATGCGGCCCAGCTTCATCAGCTCAAGCTCAAGACCCTCGCGAGGGGCCAAGCCTAGCGGGGCGGACGACAGGGAGCTTCCTCAGGAGCAGCCTCCTCAGGCAGGCCCGCGAGGTGGCGGAGAGATCAAGGCAGGGCACCTCCCGAGGGGCCCGTGACGCAAGCCATGACGATCGAGGACCAGGCGGGCGCCGGCCTGAGCAGTGTCCTTATTTCCCTTTCAGTGCAAAGGGGGCAAGCACAGGCCAAGGCATCAGGCAAGGGTTACCATTTTGGTGCAACAAGACCAAGACCAGTAGAACGGCAGGATGGAGGTCATCGAGGAGCCCAGGGCAGCGTCACCGTCAGGACCTTTGGCAGCCGAAGACCAACATTAGTCAGGATAAGTGTACCAGATGTTCCCCTTCAAATTGGCCAATTGTTGGCGCCCTCCCCGCTCATTATTTGGGAAGAGGCCCAGGGCCTCCGCCTATAAATAGGACTAGCCACCACAAGGTAGAGGCATCAAGTGATCTGGAGATCGACTAGAGAGAGAGAGAGAGAGAGAGAGAGAGAGAGAGAGAGAGAGAGAGAAGCGACTGAACTCACCCAAGCAGTTCATCGCACCAGCTCAAGAACAGCCCCTCGTGAGGCTGTTCTCCCTTTGTACTGTTCATCATCAGCCCCTGAGGCAATCCACCACACCACACACTAGAGTAGGGTATTACACCACGATGGTGGCCTGAACCAGTATACATCTCGTGTCCCTTGTGTGTTCATATTTCTTGCTTAGATCTTTGTGAGACTTCGAGGCGCGAGCTGGTAGGGGAGAGATCTTCATGCGCACCCCAGTGTTCGAACCTCAAGGGTCTACCGGAACCCGAAATCCGACATTTGGCGCGCCAGGTAGGGGTGCGCCGGAATCTTTTTTCCGTTGGTCGTCTCGCCTTTTGTCAGGGCTATGGCTAACGCCGCCGAAGCCCAGCGAAGGCCGGGCAGCTCGCACCCATCGCCGCCAGACGGCGCCGACGGCGACGCCTGTCGTTCTTCGTTGCCTTACCGCCAATGTCGCCATCGGCCCGGCGGGGAACGAGCAGCAGGCCTCGTCCCTGCATCCTTCGGTGCGGCGCGATGGCCACACCATAACCCCGTCGCTGACTCCAGCCGGTTCGTCGTCCCAAGCCCGTCGCTCCCCCATGGACGCACATGTCGCGCTGCTCCTGGCGCGTGAGCTCCTGCACTACCGCCCCGTCGACGACCTCTGCGAGGACTGGCTCGCCCGCAGCTCGTCAGCGCCGGAGGGGCCTCTCCCATGTCGTCCCTCTTGCTGCCTCGCCCTCCATCCTACGCAAGAGGCGAGGAGCAGGAGGTCCCTCCTCCACCTCCTCCCCAAGAAGGTGCCCTGGCTCCAAGGCGCGTGGCCACAGGTCGAGACCCGCCGTGTCCGACGCCTGCGCAATAAGAAAGGAGCTGCCAAGAGATCCCTCGCCCCCAAGAAGGTGCTCGCGTGCTCCCAGCACCGGTGCGCCATGACCGAATCCCTACACCGCCACGTCAAGACCCGGCGTTGCTCCAGGCAGCGGCGCGCAGGAATCCCCAGGAGCAAGCCCCACTTTAGCAGAGAGCTCTGGTGGCCACTGTAGGCTGCCGCGCTTTCACCTCCGAGCTGCATAGCGTCGCGTGGCCCGACAAGTTCAAGCCAGACCTGCCTCCGTGCTACGAAGGCACTGCGGACCCCGCGGAGTTCCTCCAGCTCTACGAGCTGGGCATCGAGGCCACTAACGGAGACGAGAAGGTCATGGCAAATTGGTTGCCCATGGCGCTCAAGGACGGTTCCCGCACCTTGCTCCTAAACCTACCCCCAGGCACGATCTCTTCCTGGGACGAGATGCGCACCCCCTTCATCGCCAACTTCCAAGGTACTCGCGACCGGCCCCTGGCTATGAGTGACCTGCGCCGCATGAAGTAACAGCCGGGAGAGACCCTGCAGAAGTACATCCAGCGCTTCAACAATTCCCGCCTCAAGATTCCCTAGGTGACTGAGGAGACCATCATTTCAGCCTTCTCCGACGGCGTGCGTGACATCAAGATGAAAGAGGAGCTAGCAATCCATGAAGACCCATTCACATCACTGGAGCTGTTCAACCTGGCTACCAAGTGCACCAGGGCTGAGGAAGGGCGCCTCTCCCTCCTCGAGCTCCCGGCTGCCGACCTAGCCGAACACCAAGCGAGGCAGGGATAAGCCTGAGTCATCCAGGGGTAGCTGGTACTGTGTGTACCACGACCTCCACACCCTCAACACCAATGAATGCCAAGAGCTCAGAGCCGTGCGAGATGGATGTTTCGGCCGGCGCCCCGACTGCAACGACCGGGGCTATGGCCGAGGAGGAGGAAGAGGTGGAGGACGATGGGAAGACCGTGGCCCTCGCCAAGGGTGGCGTGACCGGCCTCGCGAGGACCGCTGGCAGGACCAGCCACGCGAGGGAGGTTGGAGGCATCAGCCTCGTGAGAACCGCCCTCAAGGCAACGCAGGCGTCCCTCCTCTAAGCCGCGGGCAATCGCTTGCATCCTGGGCGGCGCTCAGGCCCCATCCTCTCAGTGCATCTTCAAGCAGTTTGCTCGCGAGGTGAATGCAGCCCTCCCCAAGCTTGAGGCCACGCGCCCACTCAGGTGGTCTGCGTGCCCTATCATGTTCAGCCCAGCGGATCAGCTCAAGTGTGCGGCAATGGCCGGGGTCCTTCCGATGCTTTGTTCCCCAGTCATCAGCAATGTGCAAGTCACCAGGACCCTCATCGACAGCGGGGCTGGGCTCAACGTCTTGTCAGTCAAGACGTTCAACAATCTCCAAGTGCCATATGGTCAGCTTCATCCAACCAAGCCTTTCTCAGGAGTCACTGATGGTTCCACTGTTCCAATAGGGCAAGTTCGTCGTCCCATTACCTTTGGGCAGTGCAACAATTACCGCACCAAACTCATTGATTTCGACGTCGCTCACATCCGCCTGCCATACAATGCCATCCTCGGGTACCCCGCTCTGGCCAAGTTCATGGCAGTGACTCACCCACTACTAGGAAAAGGCATGCTAGTGGCGCACCAATTTTGCCTTCTAATGGCGCATTGCTGGTGCGCCACTAGCCTCACGCCATTAAATTTTTTTTCTAATGGCGCACCAGGCAGTGCACCATTAGTACTGCCCACAGTGCGCCACTATTATCTGCTATACTTATAGCGCAGCACATGGTAGTGCGCCATTAGTAACAACTTTTTTAATTTTTTTTTCTTAATCTCAGGTCACTATTTCACATATGAGATATTCAACACATATATATACAACAAGCATCCATATAGCAATCATATCCAACACACAAGTTTCATCATATATACGTACATAGCCAACACAAAGCTCCGTCGTTACAAAAGTTTCACATTGTTCATCCAACACCGTTATCCATCAATTCACAAAAGTTTCACATTGATACAAAATAAAAACACAAATGGAAAAGAAGCACTCCATCCACGCAAGCTTCCGCCAATTAAATCAAATCTGCAAAATGATAAACAAGAAGTTAGAAGAAGAAAAACAAGAAGACTAGAAGAATACTAGAAGAAGAAGAACACTAGAAGAAGAATAAGAAGAGTTTTGGAAAAGAATAAGAATAAGAAGAAGACTATAAGCTTATTATGTAAACTTGATCATTTTGTGCTAACATAAGTTATTTTGGAGCTAACCTATAGGAAACTAAGCATATAAGCTCTAAGTTAGTATATTAGAGCCAACTTAGGTAAAATGAAGCTAACCTATGTCATTTTGGAAAAGAAGAAGACTAAGAAAAAGGCTATAAGCTTATTATGTAAACTTGATCATTATGTGCTAACCTAAGTTATTTTGGAGCTAACCTATAGGAAACTAAGCATATAAGCTCTAAGTTAGTATATTAGAGCCAACTTAGGTAAAATGAAGCTAAGCTATAGGAAACTAAGCATATTAAAGATAACATAGGTAACTAAGTATATATATCATTTTGGATAGCTAACCTATAGGAGATCTAACATACCTGACAAAGTAGGCAGTTCTTCTCCTTCTTCTCCTTCATCTCCTTGATGCGCCTAGAGCGGTGAGGCGGTGGAGGCAGTGGAGGCAGTGGGATGTAGTCTTCTACCACAATTGGCGTGGTCATGTCGCCCAGCTGTGGGATCGCCGGCGCCACCACCGGTGCGTGGTCATTGTCGAGCACCACCACCATCGCGAGGCCACCTTGAGCACGACCATCGCTAGGTCATCCTCAGCCACCTCCATCTCTTGCCCATGGTCACCACCACCATCTCTTGCCCTTGGTCACCACCACCAGCGCTAGGTCATCCTCACCGATGCCCATCGTCATCCTGCAGTTCCTCATCCTCACTCTACTCCTCTTCTCCCACACTCCAAAGACGGATCATCCTTCTTGTTGTCTATGCTGCTGCCGAATCATTCATTGCTTCGCTCTGACCAGAATCCTCATGCTGCCACTTCTGACCATAGTCATTGCTTTGCTTTGGCTGTAGCTGATGGCGCCGCTGCTGCTCCTACCTATCCAAAATGCAACAATGACCGTTAACAATCGATGTGAGACAAAGCCAAATGTAGAGAATAAGAAGAGGCGAACGCATCGGCATCATCATCGGCGGCGAGCGCATGCGACACATACTCTCGTTGTACACCTTCACGATGAGCATGTTGGCGTCGTCGTCGTACCTGAAGACAAGGAAGTACCCCCGCTGCAGGTCGTAGGCACGGTAGAACTTCTCCCACCCACAAGACAAGTACATGTGGCCCTTCTTAATCGCCAACTGCACATCCCATCGCCTGCGAAACCCGGCTGCCGCTGTCGCAGACTTCACATTATTTGGCGGATCTTCACCCATCAGCATGTTCATAAAACTGTCAGGCCGCCTCTGTAGTTTGGGACAATGAGTGATGTAGCAAACAACAGATATCATAATGAGATGGGTGAATGGGAGATCTCTCGTTTTATATACCTGCGTCATGGATGATACTAAAGCCTCAAGTATGATAGTGAAGAACTCGGAAGCATCCAACTCATACTGCGGTGTCGCAGATCGGCGGTGGCTGCTTCCCACCATCTCTGATAAGTAGCAGAAGAGACCAATTAGTACCCATGCATGATAACAGGCATTAGTCGCAAGTACCCCATATGTCCTATTTTTAGCAAAGTAATGCTAAAATTCACGGAAAATTTCAGCATTACCTTTGCTGAAAATAGGACATATGGTGTACCCGAATTTGCCGGAACGGAAGTTAATTGACATTCCGGCAAACTCAAGGGCCTCTCGGGGTGCCTGCAAATTCATCACGACACAATGGTCGGAGACAAAACCCAACAAACTAGCACCACAAAGCACATAACAAAATTCAGTAAATTTCGAGCAACTACTCCTAATGCAAACAAGATTCACCTAGCAAGGTTTATTTGACATGGAGTAGTTATTTCATAGAGTAAACATTAATTAGCACTATTTGACAGTAAAAGGTTTTAGCTAATTTGAATTAACTGAAAGCAGCAGTACATCATTTTTATTGATAGTAAAATGTTCAAAGAAACTGAAATATCAAGACAATAGCTAGATTACACTATCAAGACACTAGCGAGAGATTGTTCATTTACTTTGAATAAAAAAATATTCAAGCAGATTTGCTTGTCCTACTCCCGCAGATCACCAAGCATCTTTTTTAATCCAGCTAATTAACTGAAACTTGCACTAAACTACTGTTGTCCCAAGACTATCGCAAGTGTAATACTCCGCAAGTGCTATACTACTGCAGAGAATTATGCCCACTTGAGTTGGAGTTAATGACCTTGATAGACTATCACTGGCAGTAAGAGAGTAGCACTACTAGTACTAGCCTTATAGGCATATTTATTTGGTTCAGCAAACATCCATAGAAGGAGATAGTTGTAGGTCTAGGCCATATAGGCATATTTCTGCATATGTTTGGGATGTCAGTAAGTGATGATACATGAACCGTTAGGAGCCTATCAAACCATCAACCCGCGTGTTGTCGAAAAGAAGAAAAGCCAGTTACCATTATCTTAATATTTTGCAATACTCCTAAGTCTTTGGTACTGGACAGTTGTGTCAAACATTAAACTGAATTTGTATAAAACAGACCAAGGATGTTGAATTCTCTTCCAAGTTTCCCCTACACTGAATGAATTAAGGCGATTTACTTATGAATCAGAACACTTAAAATATTGGATGAGTGGTCCATACTCTATTTTTGTCTCTACTATTCAAAGCATAATTTTAATTAAAAGCATAATTCTCTTGATCTTGTTGTCCAGGACATGGAGAGAGAGGGAGAAGGGGCAGGGAAGCTCACCTTGGACGGCGCAGAGAGGAAGCAGGGGAGCTCGGGATTGGCGGCGAGGATCACGACACCGTCCTTGGCTCTCCGGCTGCTGCGGAGGTGACCGGTGGCGGAGGACGGTAGGGGCAGGCGGGGTGGGCACGTCAGGGCCGCGCTTGTCGGCTGCTGCAGGGGCCGGAGGAGGCCCTCGCTCGTTGGAGGGAGGAGGAGAGGAGAGGAGCGGGCTGCGGGGTGAGGAACCCTAGCGCGCGCTCGGCCGATCCTGTTCGGGGCGCGGGCGGCGGGGTGGAGTCCGCCATGGCGGGCGGCGGCGTTGGGCAAGCACAAGACCATAGCTGAGAGAGGTGGCGGCGTTGCCGGGCAGCGTGGGGGGCGGACGGAGGGGCGGAGCAAGGCGGGATGGCAAACACGGGGAGGGGGGGGGGGCAGCGGGTGAGATCGATGAGGCGGGAGAGATTAGAGATTGGGGATTAATTAGTGTATGACTATTCTAATGGCGCACCACCATCTCGTGCGCCATAAGTACGACTATTCTAATGGCGCACCAGAGCTCGGTGCGCCATTAGAATTTTGTTCTAATCTAGCCCACTAGCCCTATCTACAACCTAACCCTATCTACAACATAACCCACCCACTAGCCCGACTGGTCGGCACGCAGCACACACACCAGGAGGTCCTGGGTTGGATTCCCAGGCTCCCCAATATTTTTTTATGCATTATAAATGCTATTTTTTTATATTTATTTGTGTTTAAATATGTTCAAACTTGTTTAAATCATAACAGTAATTTTTTTTATAAAAACTGTAATAATTTTTTAACAAATATGTTCAAATTTGTTACTTGGAAACATCATCGGCGGCGGCGGTGGAGCGGGGGAAGGTGCAGGGGGGTCGGGTGCTACTCGGCGGCGGTGGAGCGGGGGAGGGATCCGGTGGGTCATCAGCGGCGGTGGAGCTAGCGGGGGAGGGTGCGGGGGGTGCCCGTTGGCGGTGGTGGAGCGGGGGAGGGTGCGGGGGGGCGGGTGCTCGTCGGCAGCGGTGGAGCGGGGGAGGGTTGCGGTGGGTGGGTCGTCAAGGGTGTAGCTAAGCGGGGAGGGTGCGGGTGGGATCGAGATCGATATCGAAAAGTGTCCATGAAAATATACATGATGCGCCATTAGCAGTTTTGCAAAAAAGTAAAAAAAATTATATACTAATGGCGCACTGCTTACAAGGTGCGCCATTACTTGGTAGAACTAGTAATGGCGCACTTCGGTGCCATGCGCCATTAGAGTGTATGGAAAAATGGAAAAAAAATTCAATACTAGTGGCGCACCCTGTGCCCGGTGCGCCATTAGTGTCTTCCACACTAATGGCGCACCTCCGTCCGGTGCGCCATTAGTATATAGTAGTGGCGCACTGCTTACCAGGTGCACCATTAGTATCAATCCTATCTATAGCCATTTTCCTAGTAGTGACCATGGCTACAATGTCCTCAAGATGCCAGGAAGCGGTGGAATCATCACAGTGCCTTGCGAGGAAAGGGACGCAGTGTGTTCTCTTGAACGTGCCTTCCAGGCCGTGGCAATTGAAGACCCAAATCACAGGAGTGGGAGGCTCCGAGGGGCGGTCCCTAAGAAGAAGAAGGCTTCACCTGGCCCAAGCGCTCGTGAGGCGGGCCCCTCCGGAGGCATTGCGTCAGGATCCGCGCCCGTCCAAGGGGGGCCACCCTCTGTCGCATAGGAGGGCACGCCCGGTGCCCTCCCCTGGTAGGGCTCGAGGGCTCTCTCCTGGAGGGCCATCGACCTCGCCAAGGTCGCGAGGGAGGCACTCGGGCACCACTTGGAGGCGTGCTTCAAGGCACGTTCCCCCAGGAAGGTATAAGGCAAGGAAGGCAAAACCCCCAGGAGTTCATCGCGAGGAACATTTAGGAGCTACAGGAGTCAAGAGTCATGCGTGGCAGTCGCCGCCTACTCGCTGTAGCCCCACATCCCGGTGAGGATGGTGGGCTGCGTGTCTGCATCAACATACCAGGGCTCAATCGAGCTGCGTCTCAGGAGCGCCTCTGGACTTCGCGCGTGGGGAGCTATGAGGGTCCGCCTCACAGCTACGTTCGCATGCCCTTCGGCCTGCTGAACGCAGCTGCTCCCCACCAGCACCTAATGAGGAGCATCCTGGAAGCTCAGGTGTCCAGGCACCACGGGTTCCTGGAGGAGATGGAGATGGACCTTAAGGAGCCGCCCAGACCCTCAGAGCCTCCTGAGGCTTAGGGCTCCGAGGGCTCGTGAGGGTTGGCTACTTCACCGCGCGTCGACAGCTACTCCGACACTCGCTCTGCAATGGTATCGGGTGACATCTTTTCAAGTTTTATCTTCAGCCGAGAGCGCCCGCAGGGCTGCATCATTCCTAGGTCGCGTGGGTTCGTCCCTGCGGCATGTATCCGTTTTGCTTATGTTTTTCATCTGCTTTGCTGGGGGCGCCCCTCGGGCTGCATTATCTCCAGGCTGCTCGGGCTAGACCCAGTGGCGTTTACTTCTCCGCATCTACCTATATGAATTCGCTCCTCCGAGCCTAACCTGGTCCTCATGATTATCATCTACTACTTGTCGCTGACCTCTCCTCTCGTATGCAAAGCGCTTGCACGTTAAAAGGGAGGCACTTGAGCATCGCGACTCACGGGCTCCTACTGGCTCTCCAGCCCTCACCCCCTGGCCTTGACCCACGGCATCGCGATCTGTCATACCAGTGGTGGCTGGGCTCGCTTGAGGGCCGGGACCTGAGGACATAGAGCATTTGCATTCTAACCACCCTGCAGGAACACACCATGGATAAAGGCCCAGAGCCAGGCGCAACCTGCCTCGAGGTAGGGCCCCGTGAGTCCCGCGCTGGCTCACGTGTGTCAAGATACACCTCTCCTAGCCCAACCGTGCCGGCCACGTGTCGTATGGATCAGACACGCCCGGGATCCTCCCGAGGGGAGCCCCTCCCACGTACCAGTGGAAGCACCATGCTCCGCGCTGGCTGACGACACTACCCAGGAGCGGCTATGCCCGTACACATACGGAAGCGCTATGCTCCACGCTAGTGATAAACAACTGAGGGCGTCCCACGGCCGTATCAACCTCAAGGAGCCCAGAGCTCAGTGTCTGGTACCATCTCAATGCCTCCCCTCGGGAGTGCCGCGCGAGGGGGCTGGACGTGGGGGCTGCTCCTAGGCTACGCCCAAACGCACGCCAGCCAGCCAGGTCCCTCAGACCTGGTCATCGCGCGCCTCCCCCCGAGTGGAGCCAAGGTACGAAGACTCGTTTGCGCATCAAGGGGGGACTCCTGAGCATCGCGACTCAGGAGCCTAACTGGTCACCTAGCCCCTCACTCCTTAGTCCCGTCCTGGTTTCCGGTCGGGGCTAACGTCGGCTGAGGTATGCGCGGGGCCGGGCCCTGCCGACGTAGAACGACAAATCCACTCCTACGCCTCCCTTCCCTACTTGTTGTTCGCACGTCAAGGGGGACTCCTGAGCATCGCGACTCAGGAGCCTAACTTGACACATGGCCCCTCACTCCTTAGTCCCATCCTGGTTTCCGGTCAGGGCTAACGGCGGCTGAGGTATGCGCTGGGCCGGGCCCTGCCGACGTAGAACACATGCAAATAGGAGGGAAAATGCAAACCTAAGGAATTCAAAAGCAAATATTACAAGCCATAGAGTGTTTTCACAACACCAGACACAAGTTTAAACGCCTCCACGAGGCATGGTGCATGTTGCAGGTAGTAAAACAGGAAAAAGGATGCAAGGGGATCACTTTCTAGTGGCGCTACCGCCTGCGGTGGAGCTACGCTGGGCGGCTCTGCCTCCTGAAGCCGCGGAACTGGTGGCGTCGCGTCTAGGCAAGATGCTGAAGGCATGGAACTTCCCCAGCAAAACCTCGGCTCGGCCCTTCACAGCCTCAGCAGTGGCGGCGGCAAGGTCGCCGCTCACGGGTTCCATCAGGCTGTCAAGGTCGACGTTGGGGTCGCAAAGGTAGATGTGGCTGAGGACGCGCGTCAACGCTGCAGACGACCAGGCACGCGCCTCGGACTCGACCGTGGGACCAAGGCCGTCCGCGGCATCTTCAAGCGCACGGTCCAGGAAGGGAAGCAGCTCGGCAGGGCCATCCTCTTCGCCAGCGAACGGGTCCTCTAAGCCACTCTCATAGAGCGTCTTTAGTGCAGCGCGAGCCTTCTACTCCAGCTCGGCAAAGGCCACCCGGTCCTCGGCGAGGACCTTCACCTTGCGGTCTAGCTCGGCCCTCTCCACCTTTAGCGCCTGCTCCAGCGTCTCCAACCGGTTAACAAGCTCGGCGTCCCGGTCTTTGACGACAGCCTCTCGAGCCTTCATCCCCTCCTTCTCCTGGTGGATGCGGACCTCCTTAGCGAGCTCCTCGCGCATGTCTTGCAGCTCGACCTCCAGTGCCTTGCAACAGCCCTGGGCATCCGCATCTTTGCCTTGGGCAGCATTGCGAGCAGCCTTGGCCTGGCAAGCAGCTTGCTTCTCCTCGTCGGAGGCAGACGCAGCCTGCCTCAGCACCGCTCGAACAGAGGCAGCAGAGCGGGCCCAGCCGGAGGCTAACTCCAGGCGGCCGACCACCAGGCAGGGGTCCGCGCTCTAGAGATCCTCCCGAAGCCAGCTCAGTTCATTGGCGGCCTGGTCCAAGACAGCGGAGGGATCAGAAGAGACGGGAGCTGGTGGAGCAGGCGGAGAGGACGACAGCGTGATCACGGCTTGGGAGGAAGGATCCTCCTGGGCCTTGGGCATCTCAGCAGCAGCACCAAGCCTTGGCCCCTCTAGGGTCAGCGGGGCCACGGGGATGACTCCTCGCCAGAGTGCCCCTGCAGAGCTCGCGAGGACGACTGGGCAGGGGAAGTGTGGGCCTCGGTGCCTCCTTTCCCCGCAGAAAAAGGTGCTGCCTCGGCAGGCGAACTCGCCCCAAGCGGGGCCGCAGAAGCCCCCCTCAACCTCTTCGCCTCAGGTGCCAGCCTGGTCAAGGAGTGCAGACGTCATGTCTCGGCGACAGGAACAAAGCAGAGCACGGATCGATTACTTACGTGTCATCGCTCGCGGGCTCAAGCAGCCTCCGGCCAAACTTGAAGCCCGAGAGCGTGTAGCTGGGGTCAGCCTTGGGAGGCATGGAAGCAGAGGACGCATCGGGAAGGCAGGAGCTGGCCTCAAACCGCCCCGGAGCCAGATCGGATCCTGGGGGCACCAGCCCCGACCTATCTTTCCTCGGGACAGGGGGAGAATAAACTCCTCCTTGCCCTCCGCTGGCCTCGTCGTCATCCGACATGGAGCGGAGGGTGCGAGACCTGTGCCGGGGGAAGGACTCTTCTGACTCCTTGCCAGTCGCCTCGGAGTCGAAATCCTCTTCCTCCTCCTCTTCTTCTTCCTCCTCACTCCCGCTGGAGTCGCTGGAGGACACGTCCACCATCAGCAACACCGTTAGATCCCCAGGACCCACTGCGGGCACTAGCCCCTCACCGTTGAAGGTGGGCATGGCGTCCACCGCCTGCTCCCAGCCGTCACGAAGAAACAGGGGGACAGGAGCACCATCCGGCCTTGCCACGTCTCCCCTGACCAAGGAGTGGAGGGCCGCGACCAGATCTTCATCGGCCAGGGCTGCAGAGCTCAAGCGAATGGCAGCATCTGCCTCCCCGAGCCTCCACAACGGGAGCGAGTGCTCCCAGAGTGGAACCACCCGGTGGTCCAGAAACTCCCTCAGGAGTGTGGCCCCGGTCAGCTTCGCTGACCCAGGTTGCCTAGCCTCAGGTCCGCGTCCATCCTCTCCAGCACCGCCCTCGCGTGGGGGTCGACGAGTTCCGCGCGAGATCATGCATCAACGGCCTTGGGTTGCCCCGTGGGCAGCACAAGTAGGGGGTGGATGCGCCCGGCGTCCACCATGACCCACCTGCTCCGGAAGCCTTCAATCCTCTACCCGGGCTTCGAGATGGTGTTGGAGCCAGAGTATGCAACGAAACTCTCACATGCGGAGAGAGGGGCACGAGAAACCTGGAGATAAAAGTAATAGCACAGCAAGGCCACCGAGGGCTTTATCCCAATGTGTGCCTCGCAATAGTAGGCAAAGATCGCCAGCTGGTAGGGGAGAGATCTTCATGCGCACCCTAGTGTTCGAACCTCAAGGGTCTGCCGGAACCCAAAATCCAACACCCTCCGTCTCCGTCAACTTAGTAGGCCCACAAGTCAGCCTGCCACTATACTTGGTCCCGGCTAACAGGGGGAGTATTCATTTTTTTGTGCGTAATAAGGAGGCACTTCCTTGCGTGCGAAGATATAGCTGGAGGGTCCGAGCTGTCAGCGGCGGTAACGTCTTTTTCGCAATATCTGAGGCCCTTCGGTGGGTCCCGATGTCGTGGAGGAATCATTATTTTGCGGCGTAATAAGGAGGCATTTCCTTGTGTGCGGCCGTGGACCCGGTATCGGCCTCTCCATGTACTGATCCACTTCATATGCATGTCGATTCGTTGACCACGATGATCGAGGCAGCGCCGAGAGCACCGAGGCGGTGGACGACGGCGAGGCCTAGGAAGGAACAGCAGGAGGCAGGAAGACTCAGCAGTTGTTTCCACGTGGAGGAGTATGGTGCACGAGGTTTCTTGGTCCGTCTGTCGTCACGGAGAATAACAGCGCAGTGTGGGTGAGTAGAGGATGGCTAGGCCAGCGATGGGAATACGGTGAAGCGATCGAGGCTCAAGCAGCAGCAGACAGCCGACCGTGGGGGGGAGGGAGCAGGCAGTCCCGTCGACGCTTGTTTGAGCGGCTGGAGCAGGAAGAGCAGAGATTGAAGAAGCACGACGGCCGTTGCATGGACATCCAACAGTCACTGCTTGTGCATCAGCCTTTTTTTTAGGAAAGCCTCAAGTCTGTGGAAAACAACAAACAACCCATCTGCCATTATTTCTAATAATTTACAACCCGTTTGCTAATTCTTAAGGTTTATTTCGGAGCCCATATTCTTTTTGTTAGCATTACAACCCATATTGTGGTCACGGTTAAAAAATTATACTAAATTTTGCATATTTCGGTGCGGTCCGAACTGTTTTTATTCCCGAAATTTCGACTCACACTCAAACTGATTTTAAAAATAAATGTATCTCAATATAAAATCCAACAAATTCTCCACGCTTAAAAATTAATGTAATTTAAAATTTCGAAATGAAAAAAAAAAGATATTTGAAACTAATTGCCGGTTTGATGTGTTTTAAAAATGTACATCCCATTTCTCATTACTGATGGGCCATTTTCTCGGCCAGCCGAATGAAAGCTCTCCTCGTCTTGAAAGATTTACATCCCAACAGGCCTAACAAACCGACTTACTTGGCAAATCACAAAAAAACTAGGCTCTGTCCACGGACCCAGTTGTCAGCCTCTCCACGTACAGTACTCTTCCGATGGAAGTCGTTCCTTAACCACATTGACCACGCTGCGCAGAGAGCACCACGGCGGTGGATGGTAGCAAGGCCTAGGAAGGGAACGACGCGGAGCCGGGGAAGACGCGGCAGTTGAAGCCCGCGTGGAGAGGAGTACGAGGGTTCACTGGTTCGGCTGCGGTGTAAGGCTGCCGTCACCGCAGGGCCTGGCCAGCGATGGGAATAGTAATGGGCGGTGAGGTATCCGCGGCTGCACAGCAAGCCACGTGAGGCAGGATCATGCGGCACAACCGGCGCTGCTTTGGGCGGCTAGAGCAAGAAGACCAGAGGTTGAAGAAGCACTACAGCCATTGGATGGACATCGTACGGTCACTGGAGCTAGAATCATTTATATTGACTAAGTTGACAAAGACCTTCATCCCCGTCAAGGTGGCCCACCAGTCAGCCTCCCACCAAGCTGGGTCCCAGCTAGCCGTGGGAGTATTCATTTTTTTGTGCGTAATAAGGAGGCACTTCCGGTGGGTCCGAGCTCACAGCGGGGTGAAATTTTTTTCGCGAAATACGGTGGCCCGTCCAGTGGGTCCCAACAGTCAGGGGGAAATGTTTTTTTCGCAAAATACTGGTGGCCCATCCGGTAGGTCTCCGCTGTCAGGTGGAGGAATAATTATTTTCTGCGTAATAAGGAGGCACTTCCTTGCGGCTGCCGTGGACCCAACTGTTGGCCTCTCCACGTATAGTACTCTTCTGATGAAAGTCGGTCGTTGACCACATTGACCATGCCGCGCCAAGAGGACCACGGCGGTGGACGATGGCGAGGCCTAGGATGGGACGACGCGGAGCCGGGGAAGACGTAGCAGTGGATGCCCACACGGAGAGGAGTATGAGCGTTCACTGGTTCGGCTGCAGTGTGAGGATGCCATCGCCGCAAAATAACAGGGGGTGTGGGTGAGTGGAGGGATGGCTTGGCCAGTTGTGGGAGTAGTATGGGGGCGGTGAGGCCTCCGCGGTAGCACAGCCAGCCACGGGAGGCAGGAGTAGGCGGCACGACCGGCGCTGCTTTGGGCGGCTGGAGCAAGAAGACTAGAGGTTGAATAAGCACTATGGCCGTTGGATGGACATCGTACGGTCACTGGTGTATTGACTAAGTTGACAAAGCCCTCCATCCCCGTCAACTTAGTAGGCCCACAAGTCAGCCCAACAATATGGTGGGTCCCAGCTAGCAGGGGGTATTCACTTTTTTGGGCGTAATAAGGAGGCACTTCCTTGCGTGCGAAGATATAGCTGGTGGGTCCAACCTGTCAGCGGGGGAAACGTTTTTTTCGCGAAATACAGAGGCCCTTCTTATGGGTCCTAGCTGTCAGGTGGAGGAATCATTATATTGCGCGTAATAAGGAGGCATTTCCTTGCGTGCGGCTGTGGACATAGCTGTCAGCCTCTCCACGTACAGTCCACTTCTAATGGATGTTGTTCATTGACCACGTTGACCAGGCCGCGCCGAGAGCACCAGGGCGGTGGACGATGGCGAGGACTAGGAAGGGAACGACACAGAGCCAGGGAATACTCGGCAATTGTTTCCCACGCGGAGGAGTACAAGAGTTTACTGGTTCGTCTGCCGTCCCCGGAGAATAACAACATGTGTGGGTGAGTAGAGGGATGGCTAGGCCAGCGATGGGAGTATGGTGGGGCCGTGAGGCCTGCGCGGCAGCATAGCCGGCCGCGGGAGGAGGGAGCAGGCAGTCCTACCGGCGCTTATTTGAGCGTCTGGAGCATGAAGAGCAGAGATTGAAGAAGCACGACAGTCGTTCGATGGACATCCAACAGTCACTGGTCTCGTGTGTTGACTAAGTTGACAGGGCGTTGCGTGTGCGTCAACTTTTTTTATGAAAGCATACACGTGAACATGTAGTAGGCGCACAAGACAACCTCAAATCTGTGGAAAACAGCATACATCCCATCTGCCATTATTTCTAATAATGTACAGCCCATTTGCTAATTCTTAAGAATTTTTTGGAGCCCATCTTCTTTTTGTTAGCATTACACCCCATATTGTGGCCACGGTTAAAAAGTATACGAAATTTTGCATATTTCGGTGCGGTCAACTGTTTTAATCCAGAAATATCGATTCACATTCAAACTATTTTGAAAAATAATTTATATAAATATAAAATCCAAATAATTTTCCACGCATAAAAATCAATGGAATTTATAATCTTGTAATGAAAAAAATTTGAAAGTAATTCCCGGTTTGATGTGTTTTAAAAATGTACAGCCCATTTCTGGGCAAACAGAATGAAACTCTCCTCGTCTTGAAAGATTTGCAGCCCAGCAGGGCCGATAAAGCAAGTAGGCCTTGTTTGCGTATTTCTTAAAAAAATAGAACTGGGCTAGCCATTTTCAGCTAGAAAAAAACACAACTGGGCTCATGATGTGGTAAACATAAATAAAACCCTGGCTAGACGGGCCACAGCCCCCGCACAGCCCCGTTGTTACCCTAATCCGTCGCTAAAACTAGTATAATTAACAACTGCTTGTTCCTCAAAAAAAAATTGCGCGACCTGCTGGGTCCCTGGAGTCAGCCGCTCGTAGTGTAATTCTCACGATTATTGCTACGTTGACAATGGCGTGAGCCCCATATGTCCAACCATTAGGAGGAACCATATTTTTGGGCTTGTAATATAGAGGCACTTGCTTGCTTACTGCCATGACGCTGGTGTGTCCCTACTGTCATCCTCTCCACGTAAAGTCATCTCCTTGTTCATCTCGGTTGTTGACGACATTGACAACGCAAGAGGGTGGCACAGCGCGCACGGCGAGCGAACCAAGGCTACAAGGCGGAGGATGATGGTGAGGCCTCGGACGGAACAAACAGGAGCCATGGAAGATGCACCGGTCCATTCGCAGGTGGAGGGGAGTGTGAGGGTTGACTGGTTCGGGCGCGGGTGCGTGTTGGGGCTAACATCGCCGGAGAATAACAGGACGTGTGGGGGAATAGAGGGAGGGACTGGCCAGCGTTGGAGGGTACTTATGGTAGGGCGGCGGAGGCGTAGCCAGCCATCGGAGGCTGGAGCAGGCGGAGCTGATGGGGTGGTCTGGTTTGGGTAATTTGGAGGAGGAAGAAGACAAGAGATAGAAGATACACGACAGATGTTGGATGGCAATCCAACGGCTAGTAGGCAGAATCATTTGTTGACTGGCTAGTAAGGCGACACCACCTTGGATAGGCTATTTCCTAGCGGGTCCCAAATGTTAGAATCCAAATCTGTCATGGTCATGCAGCCTTTCCTATGAATATTTATAGCCCATTTGATGTGCTTGTTTGAAATAAGTTTGTGGGTGTTGGTTTGGGCTAATCACTTGGCTTCTGTAATGCACAGTGAGCTCAAGCACCCGACAAGAGTGATGTATTTCCCTTGGTTGGGATTTGTTACAATATTTCACTCTAAATTAAACGAATGGCAAGCCATTTGCCTTGTTTCAAAGAAAATATGACAGTCATTACCGAGTTGAAAAGGGCAGGAACATCTAACTCCAGCTTACAAAGTGTACAAAAGCACGAGGGTTAATTGTTTATCAGGTTTACAAAAAAAACCAGATTGAAAAGGGCAACAACATCTAATTCCAGCACTGTTTTCGGCAGTCACAGTCAAATGGATCTGTCAAGTCCATAGAATGAACATCCTGGGTCATAAAATTTACTGGATTATGACCACAATATTTTGTAAATATAAGCCCGACACGTTTAGAAGCTCTTTTGCCCACCTGAAACTCCTTTTTTTGCTCTTCGACATACCCATCTGTCAAAACCATGATGCTGATAAACTTAAGCATGATGGACAATAGTAACCTCGCATTCAACTGGAAGAATGTGACAAATCTAGTGTTTGCACGGTTGGCTACATATCGTTCTAGCATTATTGTCTTCAATCGAATCTCATGAGAAGTGAGAAAATCCCGATGCTTACGAATCCACCGATTGGCTGTAACTTTCTTACCCCGTCATGTTGCCTAAATAGACATGAAGATTGAAAACAGTTAAGGTCTAAAAGAAGGGTGTCGAAAGAGCAATAGCTGAACGGTTAATTCTAGTATACTATATGCAGGCTTGCAATGTGCGTGAAATTATCACCTTTTATACAACTTCTCCAGAAATGGAAAGCATTGCAGCAAGCCAAAAATCTTGTTCAGATCAAAACTATTCATTTGGATATATAAGATCTTGACAGAATCCAGCACCATTGATAGGCCATCCATGGAGAAACTCTTCATTGAGCATAGAACATAATATTAGTACAAAATGTGTACTCCAAGATGATATATAACTTATGCTCTGAAATTTAAAATGCAGCTTATGGTTACAAGTGTAGATGATAATATAAAGTACCTGAAGAACTGTGGTGCCAAACACCATATTGAAATGAGCACAGAGATCATGTATTACACTCAAGGTCACTAGTTTAGGCGCAGAGAGGACGGTTATTTGCAATGGTGAATAACTAGAATCAAGGATCAACCTTTGAAGTGAAGGGGCATCTTGGATGATGAGCTGCCTTCCGTCAAAGAAATTACAATTCTTACAAGGTTAGGCGACTTTATTTGGAGACAATCGATTCTAACTGTGAAAACAAGCACCAAGCACTCCAGCGCAGGGCAACTGGAGTGGATGATGCTGTGCAATGAGGCCTCTGATATACGAACCCGCACAAGTGAAAGTTTCTTGAGAAATGGGAGTTGAAGGTTTAGTACAGTTATGCAGTAGGTAGCAAAGTGCAAAGGTGGCGGTGTGGAGAGAGGAGGAAAACCGCGAGATGGACATCGGTGCTGAGGGCACAAGTTCATGGCGCTCGGTATGTGGTATGTGATTTCCTGGGGAATAGTAGAACTCAAGCAGCTGTAGTTCTGTGAATTCAGGGGATTTCAGCCAATCGTCCACCGTGCAGGGCATGGTATGCTTTGCTCAGGTAGGATGACGGGATGCAGAGGCTTTGAACGGAGCCCTGGTGGGAGCAGATGATGGCTCTAGGGATTTCAAAATCATTGAAGAGAGATAGCTGACGACAGTCAAGATTAAGGGGCACGGCGCCATAGAGGGCGCCACCGAATTGAGAGGACTTGGGTGCGGCAGCAATCCTTGGTGGGGAGAAGCGAGATGATCTCCCCAAGGACTGCATCTGGGAGATCGCTGATGCGGTCCACCCGAGATTCTACGGGTTCCTGGGATCCGGTGGGGGTGGGGTCGCCGCTTCTCCCCGCGCTGCAGGGTGCGGGATCTACAACAGGCGTTGCCGCTGGCGGGAGCCTCATATTCTTGGTGCTGGGGTCAGTCGACTCCATTTTCCTCGAGGGCGTCGCGTCGCGCTCACGGATTTGAGCAGAGTAATGAATGACGAGCCTAGTTGTAGTGCGAGCGAAGAAGAAGGGGAGCTGGGGTTTTCTGTAGGAGTGAGGAAGAAGGGGAGCTGGGGTTTTCTGTAGGAGTGAGGTGAGGAATTTGGGGGTACGAGTGGAGCGAGCTGACGTGAGGTGGGTGGGAGCAAGGAGGAAGAAGAGCACCCAGGTTTTTGGGGGGTGTGCTGGGTGTGGGTAGCGCCTCTCATTCAGTAAATATATGGGCTTTTGAATTGATTTTACTATTTACTAGTGTGGATGTGCTGTTTTGTCTTGGGCCCAGAGAAACAAGTACTACTAGTACAGTGGAGACACTCTACAACTAACAATTACTACTAGTAAGTGGAGACACTCTACCGCTTCTGGCTCCTCCTAGGTCATTGAAACGTCTCCCTCTACTGAATGTCGTTATACTTTTGTTCACCGACATGCGGGCCATGCAGCGCGCTGGCCCAAATGCCATCCACCAAATTAGAAGGCGATGCAAAGGAGAGTCACCCGTTAAGTATGCAGCGATAATGAGCCGTCGTATCACAAAACCCCACCACCCTACAGTCTATTTTGACGGACGAAGCAACCATCATTTCACTCTTTGCTGAATCCCCCTCTCCCTCACCGTCTTCAAGAAAGGCAACACTCGCATCTGCCATTGTTCTTCTCTCCCAACGAAGGGAAGGTAAGCGGATCCGTGATGTTGGTATATTTTCCGTTCAGAGAAAAAAAAGAACTTTTGCAAAGCAGTAACCAATCCTCACTCTCTTTTTTGTTTCATTGTCATTGCGATTGTGTTTTCCTTTTAGTGGTCTCCTAGTATTCGTCAGTTTCATGATGGACCAAGGAGAACCAGGCAAAGATCTGCCGATATTGGAGCAGACGTGGGAGGCTGATCCCCACGAGACAAAGAGCTCCAAGAAGATGGAGGCAGCCACCGAGCCGACCCCAGATACGCTCACGGCCACTACTGAGATGGTCAACGCCCCGTTTGATGTTACTGCCCCCGTGGCACTGCTGGAGTAGTTTTCCCCCTTCGAGGATGTGTCCCCCGCTGAGATACCCAAGGTGATTTTCTTCTTTGCCGATCTCGATTATGGTTTTTCATCTAAGTACGTGTTGATTAATAATGCAAAAGTACTTCGGAATTTGTTTCTGTTTCAATTAGAGCCCTGATGGAGACAAGGATTGTGTGGTTGTACATGTCACTCGCTATGAGGCGGATGACCTGAATATACGCACTAGGAAAATGGAGTTCTTAGGCTATTGGATCCTGGAAGCCATTTGCAGTTATACCAATGAAGAGTTGTATTCCAGCCTCAATGTTGTCAGGCATGTTGTCCAAGGTGTACTGAAGCACAAGAAGTTTTTTCATGAATATGGTAGGGTAAGACATAAGTTATCACGGTTTATCATACGAGCAGTGTGTGTTTTGATGAAATAGAGCACTCATTCAAGACTGTGCGCCGACGTATACATAAGTACTTGTAAACACTGTTGGTGCTACACCACTTGTAAGCAGTTGCGAAAACACGGCACATTGGCTCAGCTCACTTCAACACTAGGCTATTGACTAGCTAACAATCAACAATCTGTTGTCTGACATATAAGCAACTATGTATCTTGTTACAGTGGTTCATGCAGTTAACTGAGGCCACAATGTAATAAATTCCAAACGTTCACACGCTAGTCCAGCGCTCATGTGGAACACTCACATTAAACTCGTCTTCATAAAAAACTTGAAAAGCATAAGTTAAGCAATTTTATACATCTCAACGATTCATAGAACATAACAAACATATACTAGTTCATAGCAAATGACAAAGTTGTGAGAAGGTTTACAAATGAGGAAAAAACAAAGCAAGGCTTCTCTGAGCAAAGGGCCTCCTGGCAGGCTTAAATTTCCTGGAGTTCACTCTGGTTTTTTCTTGTTGCCACCATCCAGGGTTAGGTTCTCTCATTCCAGAATAACCAATTATAATTGTGGTCTCAGCAGGAATGCTAAACTGAACCATGCAGTGTACTGACCAGGTGAAATTCTTGTGCATTCAACTAAATTTAAGCACCGCTATTTGCAGAAATAAGCAAACCACAATGCCTCTTGTCCGCGCACCTGTCCAAAAAACCGCCGTGCAGTCGTGCCAGCTAGTCCTCGGTCCATGGATGAATTGGTAGAGAGTGCATTCCGGACTAGGATGCAGTTGTTTACGCTTGTCCCTGCATTGCAATCAGGAAGTAAAACGTACGAATCAGCTTCTTTTAGATTGTGTTGGTCATTATACCAATGTAGAGATACCTTGAAGACGAGAGGTTAGACGACGACAACGAGGGAAAGCCATCTCATTTTGCGCAGTTGTACTAAAACTGAGGTGTGTGCTTTTGATTGCGCGGATAGAAACGATACGGAGACAGACATCCCAAAACGATATGAAGACAAACATCCCTGGTTGCGCAAATACAAAATACGGTTATTTAAACAGTGACAGATATTTGCAGTGGCGTATGATTAACAGTAGCATCTATTGTGTTATAATTGGCACTAGATTGACAGTATGAAGAGTCCTTAAGTAAGTAGCATCACATCACATCAACAATGCCACTAGATTAACATGCAGAACAATAGCATTAGTACTACTGTCATGAGAGTAGCACATGGTCAGTAAATGTGCAATCAAATTTGTGCAGTTCCACTGGGATGAAGCAATGTTATTGGTGTGAGATTTAAGTGTAACTGCAAAAACACAATTCATGGGAAATAAAGCAAGATGGAAGCACTTCATAAAATGGTCGTGGCATTGCTTCAATTTATCGACGACACTAGACCATTATATAGTGACATTAGGTAGAATTGCTTAATGCTTCATGTGATTTTACATTAACGGTAGCGATATGGCCGTAGGGATAGCAGGTATCCACAACTTTCCCCCGTTTCCTCTTAGAACCAAGTCCTAGATTCATGCGACAGCTTTCCCACTTTCTTCCTTGTTTGAAACAATGCTTAGAGTCGACTATATGAACTAGCTTTACCTCTAATAATAGTAGAAGTCTAGGTGGCTTTGGAAAAGCGGACGAAAGTAGAAAAGGATCCACACGAAGGGAGCTGTGGCAGTAGAGCAAGGCAGGTTTCGAAGGAATATATACCTGAGGGTCGTCGGCATGTGGCAAAGACGGCGTTGGGAGGCTGCATCTTGGCCACAATTCCGCACGGAGGAAGAAGGGGTCGGAGGCCCTCCCGAGCCGGCGCTCTCTTGGAGAGAATGGCACGGCCGCCGATCGGGATGTGCGGGCAGCCATTTGTCTCCTCCCTCGCCGCCGACGACAACGTGAACGATGCACCTACACCCCTGCCCCGGTCGAGGTTGTCCGACCGGATTTGTGACCAGCCGTGAGCTGAGAGAGTGTGTGGCCACCTATGTCTTGCTTAGACCTGGAGAGCATGAGAGAGTGAATGAGAGGAACCCTAGTAAAGCAAGCGCTAAGGCTCCTGCTTTTATATATAGTGGATTGATTATGTTGTACCAGCTTCAAAAAAATGCGCTCCTATGTGTACCCGCAAGTGGGTGTGAGAGAACTTGCGTGCGTGCACCGCTTCTCTTCGTGGGAGTACAATATACTATGCCCAAAGAACGTTCGCCACAAGAGTAATAGTATAAGTGTGTGACATGTGAGCTAAAATAAAATGTGCGCGACGTCTTTTCTTTTTTAGAAGTTCTGGGGGTAGGGTGTGAAGAGCACATATGTGCGTGACGTCTACCTGCAGATAGACAGTGGGTGCGACGTGCGAGTCTGCGAGAGGACTCGAGAGAGTCGTGACTCGTGAGGGTGCGTGTGCGTGAGAGAGAGGGGGGCACATATCAATGCAATGCATGTGTCCGTAAATCATTATCCGATAAACGTTCACCACAAGCCTTTTCCTGACGAACGCTGAAAGAACCGTTAGATCGGCATCTGACAGTGTTAGTTTTGCCATGTCATTTAACAGAACAGCCACTCTGTCAGGACCCCGACTCAATGCCACATCGATCTAGCATGTAACACCTCATATCACTTTGCGGCCTCATGCACGGTATCCCCACGGGTGTCGCCTTACCTTTGCCCGGGACCGTTTGCGCCTTTTGGCACACGTATATGATAGTGTCACTAGCATCCATATGATAAGGAGCCCGGGCTGACATGGCTAGTCGTAAACCCAAAGTGGCACAAACTTACAGGGACATGCATCCATGACCCAGCATCGAATGTGTCGGTCATCAGCGAGTGAATCCAGGCTGTAGCACTGGGCTAGCAGGACTCCTGTGAACCGGGCTATAGCGGGCTAACAGGACTCGGTATTCATCGTGACATTTCCCGAAGGACAGAACCGAGGAACAAAGAAGGACACATGCCGGCCAGCCTAAGTGTTCCGGAGCAGTAGCAAGCTACCGTGGCTCAGTGGAAGCACTAGGAGACATTTCCCGGTAAGAGAGGCTACTAAGGATAAACAACTAGATAGTTAGATCCCACACATACCAAGCATTTCAATAACATACACACAATATGCTCGATATGTGCAAATACAACATGGCATCACAACATGACTCTACAACTCAAGTATTTTATTCAATAGGCTCCAAGGAGCGAGATATTACAAACATCGGTCTCTCGACCCAGCATTCAGAGCTTACAAGTCAAAGCACATGCGGAAGCTTAACATGTCTGAGTACAGACAACTATAAATGAAAAAGGCTGAGAAGCCTGACTATCTACCGGATCCTGCCGAGGGCACAAGATCGTAGCTGAGGTAACAAGCTAAACATCGAAGTCCACGTGGAACTACTAGTGAGACTGAAGTCTCTCTGCAAAACATAAAATAGGCAAATGTGAGTACAAATGTACCCAGCAAGACTTACATCAGAACTATCTACATATGCATCATTATCAACAAGGGGGGTGGTCGAGTTTAACTACAGCAAGGCAGCTTTGACTCGGTGGCTCTCCTGAAACTATGACTGCAAGTAACTCTTTTGAGGTGGCGCACACGAGTCCATATATTCACCATATCAATACACCACTATGGATCCTTTCCCGTCTCCCTACGAGAATGCCATCCATAGCACTCACGCTTATCTTGCGTATTTTAGAGTATCCACTTTCACTTGTCTATGAACTATACAGGCAACCCAGAAGTCCTTTACCGCGGACACGGCTATTCGAATAGATAATGTTAACCCTGAAGGGGTGTACTTCTTCACACATGCTCTCGCCACTTACCGCCATGTATACCTCATGTATCACAGCAACCTTCAAGCGGAAGCCTGGCGAGGGAGTCGGCCACGACCTGACTAACCATACAAGTCTCTAGTCCAGGTTTATCGCCTATTCGGGTTCCATCCGCAAGGAGATCTAGCCGGGGTGTCGCTCACGGCCCCAAACGATGTGTGCAGGGTTCCCAAGTCCACCATCCGGGTGCCACTTGGTACAAGACCCCTTGTGCCTAGTCTGTCCCAAGCCCACCTGTACCGGGTGCCACTTGGTAGACTACTAACACTACCTACAAACACCAAAAACAAGTTGCAACTCCTGGATAGAGATCGAGTTGATTAATAAGTCGAGAGAGTCAATTAAGGATCCCAATGTGTGGTAGTAGCTGTTCATGGATCACAAACACAGAACTCAGTTCCTGAGGACGGCTGCAATGAGACAACCCACCATGTACTCCTACATGGCCTCTCACCGCTACCTTTACAAAATCGTGTTCACACGCTTAGCTCTCAACAGTAGGACATGTTCACCACATTCCAATTCATCCCTGATGAATCAGACCTGACACAACTCTAAGCAATAGCAGGCATGACAAACAAACATGAATGAGTAGTCACATCAGGGCTCAAACAACTCCTACTCATGCTAGTGGGTTTCATCTATTTACTGTGCCAATGACAGGTCATGCAGAGGATAAAGGGGTTCAACTACCGCAACAAATAACAATTGTATCGTTGTTGTCCTAATGCAGTAAAATAGAGCAGGAGCGAGAGAGTGGGATTGTATCGGAATGAACTAGGGGGTTTTGCTTGCCTGGCACTTCCGAAGATAATATAGCTCTTCATCAGTATCATCGATCACGTCGTCGGTACGTCGTCTACTGCGAGGGGACAAACACCGGCAACAGAGAAGGAACACAATCAATGCAATGCAACAATATGATGCATGATCATGACATGGCAATATGATGGTGTTTTGAGCTAATGCAACTAGCAACAAAGTTAAATGAAGTTGGTTTGAACCCTAAGTTCAAATTCAAACTCCATATGTTATTATTCAAATGCCTTTATTTTATTTGACCTAAACAGTGAACAAAAGTTATTCTAACATGCATGAAAATGGTACAGATGGATAGATTGGATTTTTTTTGATCATTTTTCATATATAATTTATTTCATTTGGAGTTACGGTAGAATTTTTATGGATTTTAGAAGTTTTGGCTATTTTCTGAAATAAATAAATCATTACTGACTTATTTAAAATCCAGAAATGATTAATTGCGTCAGCATGACGTCACCCTGATGTCAGCAGGTCAACTGGCGCCTCGGTCAAACGACGGCCGGGACCCACATGTCGGTGAATCAACTAACTAACAGAGTTAGTTTAGTGTTAGGTTAGCACTAACCTAGGTTAATTAGGCCTGGGCCCACACGTCAGTGGCTTGGTTAGTTATATAAATTAATTTAACACTAATTAAACCTACGCTAATTAAGCAGGGGTCTGGGCCCACCTTTCGTTGACCCAGGGAAGTCAAACCCCAGGTCAACAAGGCCAACTCGCCGGCGGCTCGACGCCGGCGACGACGGACGCGGCGGAGGGCTTCAGAAAACGCCCACATGGCTCGGTTTTGGACGCGAGTTGTGGCTACGGGAAGCTGAGAGTCTCGCGCATCCAACGCAGGCAACAACTCGCATCGGAGTGGACTAAATCGACGACGGCGGCAACTTTTGCGGCGGCCGGAGTTCGGGCAACAACGGTGTGGGCGGTGCGGGGCACGGGAAGAGCCGTGGACGGTCGTGTTCGACTCGCAGGAGTGTGGCGAGTGCAGCGGTGAGCTCGGGCACGTGCTTGCACGGCCGTAGTTGCGGTGGAGACATGACCGGCGGCGAGGAGCTGTCGGCTCTGACAACCACGGTGGTTAGAAGGCATGGACGGGCACGGGGAGAGAGGGGAAATGGACAGGGGCTCACAGTGAGTTCGAAGAGCAGGTCGGCGTGCTCGGGGAGACGACGGAGAGGGCGAATCGGACGGCGACATCCGGCGGCCGTGGTCGGGGAAGAAGCGCCGCAGCATCGTCTTGGGGCATCCGGGCTTCAGTGGGTCGACGAAGTGGGGCTTGGGTTCCGGGCGGAGGGGTCACGACCACGATGCAAGGGAACGGCGGTGGGCGCAGCGGCAGTGAGCGGCGGCGACGGTAGTGCTCGGTGGTAGCGTGCGAGAGAGCCAGAGGAGGAGAGGAGCGAGGGAGAGTGAGGGAGCCTGGAGGGGGTGCATGGCGTCTCCAGGGGGGTCGAGGCGCAGGTAGGCAGCTTGGAGGTGGCGCGGCGAGCGTCGGGCACGCAGCTACTTCTCCTCCTGGCAGGAGGAAGAAGACAGCGCTGCCCCTAGTGGGCTGGGCCTGTTGGCTGTGCTGCCAGCTGGGCCGGCCAGGTAAGTGGCCTAGGTGGGCTTCCTCTTTCTCTTCTGTTTCAGTTTTTCTTTTTCTAACTTTGCGGTTTGTTTCTGATTTAGTTTTAGTCCCAAACCAACTCTATAAATCCTGAAAATATTTGTGGGCAGCAACTGAATTATTTCAGAGGCCCTCATCTATTTTCAGAATTTTTGAAGCATTTAAACTTATTTATAGAATTTAAATGCCCCAAATCAAATACATATGATTTAATTCAAAAATCCAGGATGACCTAAAAATATGTCCATCATTGTTGGCAGAGGTTTTCACCTTTACCAAAAATCACGAACATTTTCTAAGGCATTTTGGATTCATTGAAAATGATTTTTTTTATTTGAACCTAGTTGAATTCTTTCTGATGGTAGGGTTTGATCAATCCCCATTTCAATTTAAATAGAATTTAAACATGATGCAACACTATAATGCAAGCACTAAGCATTACCAGAACTAGGGATGTGACAACTCACCCCTACTAAATAAGAATCTCGTCCCGAGATTCAAGCGTGGGGTAAGATGAAGGAGGGGACGCAAACTAACACAGTCTTCACGGTCCATATGTCCTTCTCGAGGGTGTTGATACATTGCATCACCTTGATCGTGACGTCTTGCTTTGAGGACTACATCCAACATAACAACGACAAGAAAAGGAGAATTCTAAAAGGATCGATCTTCTTGAGGTTCAAGCAACTTAGGATCAACTTAATGATCACAAGATCAACTCACGGAATGGGACATAGCAACATCTCCGGAGCTGAGAGGCAAAACATGCATCAGGAGGGACGGAAGAAACAATTTGACGAGGGTTTCAGAATAGCGGGGAAGAATTGCCATGATTCCATAACGGTGCACCTTAGGGAAGGTGACTCGTAGAATTATTCCCTCAAGTGGCAAAAGGAATTACTTTTTATACATAGATCATTGGAACTCTCATATGAGCCTAAGGCAAAATCACAACAATCATTGGCGGAGTGCGGTAAAATGGCATACACGGACTAGAATGGATGATGTGGACTACCTTGTTGAAGACAATGCAAGGAATGATTTTGCTTGCGCGTGCTCTCAAGAACTTGAGCATTTCCATATTCTTCAAGGATTTACCAATATCCGTGTCAAGGATCCTGGCAACACAACATACTGCCATGATGAATGGTGATGGACGATGCAGATGCAAAAGGAGATAACACCTTCTCAGATTTCACCTTAGTGAGGCCAAGGAGTCAAAATCCGGATGATCGACCGAGAGACATTTAGCACTCCGCTTCTAATGTTCTCCTTGATGTGCTAGCGCAACCCATTTATTAAAATGGTTTGGTACCTAGAATCATCAAGTAAAAGGTCGGACTTCGGGAGCACAAGAATCCATAAGGAATAACTACGGAAGTAGTATCCTACGGAATCCTTATGGGGAGGTGGCCAACTTTCTCAATTAAATTTTACTACAATAATAGATCTTCCGGCTGGTGTGTTGGCCATGACATCCACTTTACCGGTTACAGAGAGACCAAAATTGTAGTTCTTGGGAAAACGTTCCAACCATCACATCTGCCTGAGATTCAGATCTGGTTTATGTCAGAATAATCCAGACTCATTGAGTCTGGAAAGAAAAATGAAAGTTTGCAACACAATTCGACGAGATGACGTTGCGAGATTCTCGGGAAATGAACTACGGTAGTAAGCTCCAAAACATGAGCGGGTTCTGGTACAAACATGTGAACACGCTGTCCCAGACAAGCATGGCCACGGAGTAGTCTTACAATAAAACACCATCGAGTTCTGGTTGGGAACCATCATTGAGGATAACGAAGTCGCACTTAACTCCTTTTCCTAGAACAAATCAGTCAGTGGCTTGGTGTGCTAGAGAATTCATATGGAATGAAGATGATCAGTCTAACAGACCACGGAATACTTCACACATACATGACTGACTTGGGATGATTCCAGAGAAAACAAAAACAAGCTTTCCTGAATTCATGGCGGCAACTTACATCAAATGCACGTGAATTAGGAAAAGTCACTTCTTTCATCCGAACATATACTTCATGAACGGGGCATGAAAAAAATGCTTACACAAGTTTCCAACACTAGCTTAATATTCAACAAAATCATGGAGGAGATAAGGATGTTGTCGATGGGCTCAACAACAATTCATCCAGATTCCCATGGAGATGGAATTCCATAACTATGTGAACAAGGTGATAGTATTGGTCAGACCCAAAAGATGTAATGGTGTATGCTCAAGGAATCAACCACGAGTAAGACAACATTACGAATATCATTGGTTCTAACTTGATTTGACAATGGCGCACACTCAAATAAAAGTTTTGATAAGACAATAGGTCCAACAACTGATCACAGGGACCACTCAATGAACATATCATCTTTCTTCAACATGCATACAAGATATCCCTTAAAATGAACTAAGTCGGACAAGATTTTATCTTCCAACTCTCCAAGTTGTTGTCCAGCTTAACCAACTAGCTCAGGGGTATCCAGCAGAGATTCTTGGAGAAAGGGTGGTTTCAAAAACCAACTTGATCACGAACTCAACATAGCGGTCCGGTGACAACCTGGTAACACTTCCGAGAAGATATTCGGAAAATCACGAACCACCAATATGTTACCAAGCTCGAGAACAATCTTGCTTTTCAGGGCAAGGCGATATGATCACAAGAGCGAGGGACTGGCACAATCCTAACTCATTGATCGAGGAGTGCACCGGAAATAAGGACTAGGTAGCACAATCTATCTTAGAATGATGATCCAATAATCAGCATGCTAAGAATGAGGTTATTGTCCATTTAACTACCAAGCAACGGAGTTGCCAGGAGTATTGAATTCACACATCACGATTCACTTGACGGCATTCCGGTTGCGACAATGCGGAACCGAGGGATGAATAATGATGGCGAGAAGTATCACTATGTCAAGAATTCACAAGAGCCGGTGCAATTCTCATGAAAATCCTGACATAAAGACGGTAATACTTCAGGGTAGAACAAAATCAAAAGCTGGGTTGGCATTTTGATCTGCAGAATACAATTACTTTGACCCAATCCTGGATATGGAAGAGGTACTGGAGTTTGTTTCTCTCGTCATCTTGAATAGAATGGCTTGACGGACCACAAGAATAATAAGCATCGATAACACGAACGCACAATTACTTCTGACTATCAATTGATAGACGAAGATCAGAATACGACTGAAGAGGGACAACTCAAAGGAACATATATCTTTCTGAGTTGTGGATGCATAGATTAGTATGTCGAGCAAAGCTCAACATTTCTTTCGGATAACCCATGCAGAAGGTAGAACTGGCAGATTCACAATATAGAACGGTGAACTCATCAAGAGCACTCTGGTTGTGATCTTTTGGTTCAAAAGAACTCCTGCCAAGAATGGTTCATGGTATTTGGAAGAACGATATACCACGGACCTCGAGGACTAATGCAAAGGTTACTAATTTCCTAAAGGAACTAGCAAACGCTATCAACATGAAATAAGTAGTGTGAATCTCGGGTTCAGAAACCCAGAAGTAGAATACCTACTACTAAGTGGCATCACGGGATGCTTTCGGGAATAAAGGCCAGAGTCATCACACTGGGACACAAATCATAGCTAGATTACTAGATGATCCCCTAAGACACCTAGGGTCATAATATTAACTCCAACATATATGTTGAGGTAAAAGAATACCTCAACTCAGCAATTAGTGTGATTAACCTGGCCCAAAGGAACATCAAAACCAGAGGGAAAGGATTTGCAAGTGCATCAGTTGTTTAGAAACACAGGATGACTCGAGACTGACATAACGACTGTAAATGCTCAAAAAGTTTGGAGACATACTACAAAAATGGTGGCATAACCACTCAGAAGCACAATATCAAGGTTTCGAGATCAACAATTAACATACGGAAGTAGTAGGAACTTAACTGAGGCTTGAAACCAACAATCCTATAAGTCTACGGATTAGTAACACGTGATCCTGATAGAAAGATGAGAAGCCTAGTTTCTTAACCCCGTAGGAAACATACGATGACTCAGATCGGAAGGGCATGAGGTATAAGGAGTAAAAAGAGCCTTACGTTCCATTCCACAATCAATTCCCCTACATATAACTAAAGAATTTCTAGACTCAACTTCGACCAGTTTGGCTTGGTAATCCTACAGGCAGTCAAGCTCTGATACCAAAGCTGTCAGGACCCCGACTCAATGCCACATCGATCTAGCATGTAACACCTCATATCACTTTGCGGCCTCACGCACGGTATCCCCACGGGTGTCGCCTTACCTTTGCACAGGACCGTTTGCCTTTTGGCACGTATATGATAGTGTCGCTAGCATCCATATGATAAGGAGCCGGGCTGACATGGCTAGTCGTAAACACAAAGTGGCACAAACTTACGAGGACAGCATCCATGACCTAGCATCGAATGTGTCGGTCATCACGAGTGAATCCAGGCTGTAGCTTGGGCTAGCGAGACTCCGTGAACCGGGCTGTAGCAGGCTAACAGGACTCCGGTATTCATCGCGTGACATTTCCCCAAAGGGATGAACACGAGAGCGAAGAAGGACACATGCCGACCAGCCTAAGTGTTCAGAGCGGTAGCAAGCTACCATGGCTCGATGGAAGCACTAGGAGACATTTCCGTAAGAGAGGCTACTAAGGATAAACAACTAGATAGTCAGATCCCACACATACCAAGCATTTCAATAACATACACACAATATGCTCGATATGTGCAAATACAACATGGCATCACAACATGACTCTACAACTCAAGTATTTTATTCAATAGGCTCCGAGGAGTGAGATATTACAAACATCAGTCTCTCGACCCAGCATTCAGAGCATACAAGTCAAAGCACATGCGGAAGCTTAATATGTCTGAGTACAGACAACTATAAATGAAAAAGGCTGAGAAGCCTGACTATCTACCGGATCCTGCCGAGGGCACAAGATGGTAGCTGAGGTAACAAGCTAAACATCGAATTCCACGTGGAACTACTAGTGAGACTGAAGTCTCTCTGCAAAACATAAAATAGGCAAACGTGAGTACAAATGTACCCAGCAAGACTTACAACAGAACTATCTACATATGCATCATTATCAACAAGGGGGGTGGTGGAGTTTAAGCTGCAGCAAGCCAGCTTTGACTCGGTGGCTATCCACGAAACTACATTGCAAGTAACTCTTTTGAGGTGGCGCTGCAGTCGACATATTCACCATATCAATACACCACTATGGATCTGTTCCGTCTCCCCACGAGAATGCCATCCATAGCACTCACGCTTATCTTGCGTATTTTAGAGTATCCACTTTCACTTGTCTATGAACTGCACAGCAACCGAAGTCCTTTACGCGGACACGGCTATTGAATAGATAATGTTAACCTGCAGGGTGTACTTCTTCACACGCTCTCGCCACTTACCGCCATGTACACCTCATGTATCTTGGCAACCTTCAAGCGAAGCTTTGGCGAGGAGTCGCCCACGACCGACTAACCACACAAGTCTCTAGTCCAGGTTTATCGCCTATTCGGGTTCCATCCGCAAGGAGATCCGGCCAGGGTGTCGCTCACGGCTCCAAACGATGTGTGCAGGGTTCCCAAGTCCACCATCCAGGTGCCACTTGGTACACCGGGCCACTGTGCCTAGTCTGTCCCAAGCCCACCTGTACCGGGTGCCACTTGGTAGACTACTAACACTACCTACAAACACCAGAAACTAGTTGCAACTCCTGGACAGAGATCGAGTTGATTAATAAGTCGAGAGAGTCAATTAAGGATCCCAATGTGTGGTAGTAGTTGTTCATGGATCACAAACACAGAACTCAGTTCCTGAGGACGGCTGCAATGAGACAACCCACCATGTACTCCTACATGGCCTCTCGCCGCTTCCTTTACCAAATCGTGTTCACACGCTTAGCTCTCAACAGTAGGACATGTTCACCACATTCCAATTCATCCTTGATGAATCAGACCTGACACAACTCTAAGCAATAGCAGACATGACAAACAAACATGAATGAGTAGGCACATCAGGGCTCAAACAACTCCTACTCATGCTAGTGGGTTTCATCTATTTACTGTGGCAATGACAGGTCATGCAGAGGATAAAGGGGTTCAACTACCACAGCAAATAACAATTGTATCATTGTTGTCCTAATGCAGTAAAATAGAGCAGGAGCGAGAGAGTGGGATTGTATCGGAATGAACAAGGGGGTTTTGCTTGCCTGGCACTTCCGAAGATAATATAGCTCTTCATCAGTATCATCGATCACGTCGTCGGTACGTCGTCTACTGAGAGGAGACAAACACCGGCAACAGAGAAGGAACACAATCAATGCAATGCAACAATATGATGCATGATCATGACATGGCAATATGATGGTGTTTTCAGCTAATGCAACTAGCAACAAAGTTAAATGAAGTTGGTTTGAACCCTAAGTTCAAATTCAAACTCCATATGTTATTATTCAAATGCCTTTATTTGATTTGACCTAAATAGTGAACAAAAGTTATTCTAACATGCATGAAAATGGTACAGATGGATAGATTGGATTATTCTGATCATTTTTCATATATAATTTATTTCATTTGGAGTTACGGTTGAATTTCTATGGATTTTAGAAGTTTTGGCTATTTTCTGAAATAAATAAATCATTACTGACTTATTTAAAATCCAGAAACGATTAATTGCGTCAGCATGACGTCACCCTGATGTCAGCAGGTCAACTGGGCGCCTAGAGTCAAACCTGACGGCTGGGACCCACATGTCGGTGAAACAAGTAACTAACAGAGTTAGTTTAGTGTTAGGTTAGCACTAACCTAGGTTAATTAGGCCTGGGCCCACATGTTAGTGGCTTGGTTAGTTAACTAAAATAATTTAACACTAATTAAACCTACGCTAATTAAGCAGGGGCCTGGGCCCACCTTTCGTTGACCCAGGGAAGTCAAACCCCAGGTCAGCAAGGTCAACTCGCCGGTGGCTCGACGCCGGCGACGACGGACGTGGCGAGGGCTTGAAGCGCCCACAGGGCTCGGTTTTGGACGCGGGTTGCGGCTACGGGAAGCTGAGAGTCTCGCGCATCCAACACAGGCAACAACTCGCGCCGGAGTGGACTAAATCAACGACGGCAGCAACTTTTGCGGCGGCCGGAGTTCGGGCAGCAACGGTGTGGGCGGTGCGGGGCACGGGAAGAGCTGTGGACGGTCGTGTTCGACTCGCGGGAGTGCGGCGAGTGCAGCGGTGAGCTCGGGCGCGTGCTTGCACGGCCGTAGTCGCGGTGGCGACATGACCAGCGGCGAGGAGCTGTCGGCTCCGACAACCACAGTGGTTAGAATGCATGGACGGGCACGGGGAGAGAGGGGAAATGGACAGGGGCTCACGGTGAGTTCGAAGAGCAGGTCGGCGTGCTCAGGGAGATGACGGAGATGGCGAATCGGACGGCAGCATCCGGCGGCTGTGGTCGGGGAAGAAGCGCTGCAGCATCGTCTTGGGGCATCCGGGCTTCAGTGGGTCGACGTAGAGGGGCTTGGGGTCCGGGCGGAGCTCGGGGTCACGACCACGGTGCAAGGCAGCGGCGGGCGCGATGGCGATGCGGCGGCGACAGTAGTGCTTTCGGTGGTAGCGTCGAGAGAGCCAGAGGAGGAGAGCAGCGAGGAGAGTGAGGGAGCCTGGAGGGTGCGTGGCGTCTCGGGGTCGAGGCGCGAGCAACTGGAGGTGGCCTTGGCGGCGTCGCACGCTGCTGCTTCTCTGGCGGAGGAAGAAGACAGCGGCGCCTGGTGGGCTGGGCACATTGGCTGTCTTTGCCATTGGGCGGCCGGGCAAGTGGCCCAGTGGGCTTACTCTCTCTCTTACATTTGAGTTTTCTTTTTCTAACTGCGGTTTGTTTTGATTTAGTTTTAGTCCCAAACCAACTCTATAAATCCTGAAAATATTTGTGGGCAGCAACTGAATTATTTCAGAGGCCCTCATCTGTTTTCAGAATTTTTGAAGCATTTAAACTTATTTATAGAATTTAAATGCCCCAAATCAAATACATATGATTTAATTCAAAAATCTAGGATGACCTAAAAATATGCCCATCATTGTTGGCAGAGGTTTTCACCTTTATCAAAAATCATGAACATTTTCTAAGGCATTTTGGATTCATTGAAAATGATTTTTTTATTTGAACCTAGTTGAATTCTTTCTGATGCTAGGGTTTGATCAATCCCTATTTCAATTTAAATAGAATTTAAACATGATGCGACACTCTAATGCAAGCACTAAGCATTACCAGAACTAGGATGTGACACACTCCTACACACAAGTCTTCCACGTGAGCGTTAGCAACTGCCGTATGCTCCCTCCATTCCGAAATGCAGTGCATCTAGCATTATTGAAAATTCGAACCTCGCAAACTTTTACCGAGTTTTAGTGTACCAAATTGCACATGTAGAATACTCTGTATATATCATTTCATTCATCTTCGAGAGGTAACTATAAAGATGGGTGAGGATTCTACAAAGAAAGACCATCATATCACCCGCAACAATTTCAACCATCCTTAATGTCGAGGAATATCATAGGAACTCTATATGATATGCTTTTTATAGAATTTTTTCCTTTAGAGCCAATTGGTTCATAGGAATAGATTCATATACTCCACATTTCAAAGGAAATAAACATGATATCATTTCTATAGCTTTAGAGCCAATTGGTTCATATGAATGGATTCCTATACTCCCTTAATTTCAAAGGAAAATAAACATTAGCATATATTCAATAGAAAAGTTCCCATGATAAGAACCAAATTATATCTCTTTTCTAATCGCTCCTCATAGGAATTGAGATACATGTCATCTCTAGATTCAATAGAGAAGTTCCTATGATGTGAACCAAATGACATCTCTTTTCCAATCCCTACTCATAGGAATTGAGATGCTCCATGTCATCTCTTTACCTACAACTTCCATGTATACATCTTCTATTCCTAAATAGATAGTACAACCCACGAGTAGCTTTTTTCCAAAACATGCAACTATGGAACAAGAACTATATAGTGTGCCAATAACTTTGAAAGATGGTCGTTGGGTGAAGCTAATCGGACAGTGTAGAGATAGGAAAATCCGAGCACTACAGCCCGTTGGATATCATCAACATTCCACCAGATCTGCCACATGTACAATTTAGAAGACTCCATGGTTGAACGTAAGCATAATGCACAAAACCTCAAAACACAAGCACTTCTCCTTTGTTCTAGAATCTTCTGTATCATAATTAATTATTTTTTCTAAATGAATTGCCATTATTTGTTTTTTACTTTATGATTTACAATGCACAACCCCATGAATCTTGACATTTTTATAAAACTAATTGATTTTGAATGAGATGAACTATAAGAACTAAATGAACATCTACATCATGCATATATGACTCAAAGCTTTACATGCTATAGTGTGTATTTATTCATAATTTGGTTTCGAAATCTCATGCGTTCAATACATGTGTACCTTACTAGTTTGGAGTATAGTAGCAAATTTCATGCGGCCCCCGCTATATCAAAATGCAGGGCCCATGCATCATTGCCTTTCGGTCGAACCTAAGTCCACAATTTTTTGTACGTACTATATCTCCACTGGTCCCCGAACCCAAAATGTTGCCTCGTTCGCGTAAAACAAATCGACCCACACATATTTAAGGCGTGGACTCGAACCCGTTTACTACGACGTGGCCCCGCACGCCGTAGTACTACTACAAACCCTACCGCTATACTCATCATCGGTTTTCATCAAGAGGACGAGGGAGAAGCCGATTTGTAGTGGAGGCGCTTTAAAAAAAGGATCTGTAGTGGAGACCCCTACCCTAGGGTGCCCTAGGTAGCTGCCGCACGCATCATTGTTTTCTCTTTTCTTTATGCTCTTGAGCCCTAGAGTGAAATGATGGTTGCTTCGTTCGTCCAGCTTAATGCGGGAAAGGTGGGGCTTTGTTATTTGACCCCTCATCGCTCATTTTCTACTACTGCGGCACTACGACCGGGGTGCCTCCATTTCCAACCGCTGCTCCGAACTGTAATTTGGTGCATCGCACGTGGAACAAGACGGTGGATGAGCCACATGTCGGCCAAAAGGGTCCTGTTAGGTGTGTCGCCATTTCGTGTGCGGACTGACCCTGCTTGAGTTGCTACGCAAACACCACAGGAGCAACCTACCACTTGGTTTTGCTCCTTGGTGAATCGCGACTATATTGATCTAAAAATATGCGTGCTGAACTACCCTCTCTGTCTAGATTTTTTATTTTTAGGTGTCTCAGTTTATAGGGCCTGCACGTAGTTCTAGGTTATCCATTTAACTAACTAAATATGAGTTACTATGTCACAAAAAGTATATCATTGGATTCTTAAGGAGATGTAGTTGTCGAGGGAGGGGATTTTCCTGCGTAGTTCCGCCTAGTCGGTTCGACAGATACGTGAGAAGACGAGAGACTAGGCTGCTGCAAACGTAGGGCTGTGTGATTTGACAGCGAGTTACTGCTGGACAGGTGGGGCCCCGTGATTTGACTTGCCATTATCATTTTAACTGCGGCGCTACGACCGGCGTGAGTCTCCCGATTCCTGACCACCTCCATACAAGTATCTCTCCCAATGCTCCATCATGTAGTAGAGGCTGGCTCTTGCATGAGAGCCCACTTCTCCACTTTTTCCTTGCCTCTCTTTCCTCCACATATATAAAAATGCCATGAAAAGTGCACTATTGTACTTACTTGCTCCTACAGGTGCTAAGCTTGCCGCATAGGCATAAAGTCTGATGTCGAAAGTTAATCAAGAAGAGAGAGACTAGTTTGGTGACCCAAGGAAGAAATGGTGCTAAGCGCTTGTACCGAGGTGAAAAGACAATTTGCAGTCTATAGATAACTAAATGAAGCAAACATAGCAACAAAAAGCTAGTCAGCACACCATTTCATTGGAAGAGGTCACTCCTTGGAAAATGCAATAAATACTAGTACTCCCTGTGTCCCATAATATAAGAATGTTTTTGGCACTATACTAGTGTCAAAAACGTTCTTATATTACGGGACGGAGGGAGTACGAAGAAAGAGATAGAGAGAAGTAACAAAATACACTTATAGCCAACCTTGTTGTAGTATGAGTGACTAAGTGATGAGTATGTATGACATGCCAACATCAGATAGCCTAACGCACCGTGTTAAATCTCCAAGGGCGCGACCGCGCAAGCGACACGAGGTCGCGGTAGGCGCGACCATGATACATGCTGCTGGCAGTCCTTGGATCTGAGATCAAACGGTCGCATGCTAAGTTGCTGGACATTTGTAGAATAACCCTCCAGGATAGGATATTCACCCATAGGTCTAGAATCACGCCATGCAACCGTTCGATCTCAGATCCAAAACTCTTAAACCCGTATCATGGGAGAATGGAAAGCCACTACCCTGCCGTTCGCATGCTGGCAGTTCGCTCCTACTCGTCCCCGCACGTCCTTCAATACTACGACAGTTCGCTCCTAGTCGTCCCGTCCATTCGCATTATGGCAGTTCCACTAATCCTAACCCTCCTCCCATATCCGTGGCGTCACAAATCTCCATGATCGGCGGTGAGTACAAGGTTAGAACCATCACCGACGATGAGTTCGACATCATCTACACCCGTTCTTCCACGACAGAGAAAGGATGCCTTTCTCGCTTCAGACGCATGTTCGAAAACTCAGATGATGAGTGGGTCGCTGGGCTAGATGTTGAGTACACCACAGTCCTGGGACGAGAGAAGAATCTAAAGGACGAAGAGAGGAAGAAGCCCACCATGATCCAGGTTTGCGTACATAACGTTTGCTTGGTCTACCACATATGCCATGCCGACGTTGAGTGCTAGGATTTTAAGAACTTCCACAAGGACAAAACAGTGAAATTCGTTACTGTAGACTTTAAGAACGATAAAGAAGTCCTGGGTCGGATAGGCCTCGTTGTAGGCAACCCCTTCGATCCCCAGAAGAATCGGCTGCTGCTCTCTCGTTAGCCTTCAATGCTGACCCTGGCAGGAGCCATGATTCATCCTTCGTGCCGTAAACTGGAGAAACCTCATTACACGTTTCATCGTCATGCATGGCAGCGGAATGTACTAGATATAGACCACATCCACTACGCTGCAATGGATGGCTACCTTTGTTTCAATATCTATAAGGGTTGGATGAAGAGCAAGAGCCAAGTGTGCAGTCCAAGCAAAGAAGTATTGGCCAAGAGGAAAAGGGACAAGGACGAAGTCAAGGACGTGGACGAGGACTCTGAGTGAGTAAGGTGTCAGTATCGTTGCTCATGGTGGTTCTAATGCAGTGTCTACCGGATTAGTTGCATAGTTTAATTTCAGGTGTGCTTAGTTTAATTTGAGGTGTGTGTTGTGCTAAGCCCCCAGCAGAACTATGTTATGTTTCTTCTATTTACTTTAACTCTTCAGTATGTACATACTACTAGTGTTTCTTTAATAGAATTTAGCACCCCAATTAAGAACGTACTAGCTTTTTTTATAGTACTATATGCATAATTTGGCGAGGAGCGCTCTCTATATGTACCACCTTTTTTTCATTTCAATTTTTGCTGCATGGCGCAATCCATCGATAGTACTACTGTAGAAAAGTATATATTTTTTAAAAGGCTAGAGTACTGTTCATCACATATATAGCCAGTTAAATTCTCAATCTAGAACGACGTGCATGCCATGTTGTAAACCGATACGGAGGAAGTATAGTAAGAATGAGGTGATTTTACCGAGCGATCGGCGGGGGAGCATGGCCTGTCATGCGGTCCCACGTGTCATGATGTACCAAGGCGATGCGCGTCTCCCTCTTGAGGCAGAAGCAATACTACGTGGTTTGAGATGATGGCGAACCGAAGTGTGAAATAATGGTTGCTTCGTCCGTCTGGGAAGGTGCGGCATTGTGTTTTGTGCTTGACACGTCAACCCGGTTGCTATATGTCCCACATGTCAGCAACGGGAAGTACAAAATTTATGAAAGGGAGCATTGACGGAGGAGTATACTACAGAATTCATGAAAGGGAGCGACTAAGTTTTGGAAAAATCTGCTTTTACGGAGTACGTACCCACTAGGGTTTATAGGGCTCATCTAAAAACATTTGTCTTTCCGTTTGATAAGTCTCAATTCTACTATACTAGCAGTAGTACCATTACATGTTGGATTTCGAGGTGCGTTAGATCACCCGACGCAAGCAGTGTCAAGAGGAAACTAACAAATGCATGTAGAAGTTCATGGAAATTTAGTGGTCATTGATGCATTCGCTCTAATTAATGCCTTGGTAAACATAACTTCTTGAGAAAAATGAGGGTACTAATTACTTGTGCAAACTACAAAATTAATTCGACCACTCACCGTCTACCTTGGTTGGAGAGATTTTGAAATTGTGCCATAAACTGGAAAGGAGGGAGTAGTAACTTTTGTCTCGATTACTATTTGTGGCCTTGTATAGATGCAAAATGTATTTTTTTATAGTGGCCTTGTATAAGTAAATGGAGGGAGTACTAACCAAGGTACGTAGTAGGGACGAGGAGTAAACGGAGGGAGTAGTAAAATTTTCTCCTCGTGCTGCGAACCACCACACGCGTGGGCGAGGGAGCGGGCGTAAGGCGTACAGTAGTAGGAGTACTACTACTACTACTCGTAAGCAAGCTTCACCTCATCTTGCGAGTCACCACACCCGTGGGCGGGGGAGACGGCATACTAAGCAAGCTTCTCCTCGTTCTGCGAGTTGACGAGACACAACAAATTACTCTAGTGTATAGAGCCTTGCCTCTAAGGTAGGCCTCACATGGTTTGCCTCTTTTTTGACATAACACGTCAAGTCGCAATTTGTTTCTTCACCCGTGGTAGACGATCCTCCCTCCACCAAGTGGACAACCAGTACATCTGTCAAATTACCACGTGGGCTGCCTTTTTCGTACTGAAATGAGCTCCACCGTGTACCCGCGTGGGTGTGGTTGGGAAAGAGACGGGAGTACATGCGCCGTGCGTGCACCTCTTCTCTTCGTGCACGTCCCCCACCTACGTGGGTGTGTGTGAGAGAGATACAAACCTAGACATAATGCGCTATCCATCCCCATGCCTCCGCCCAGTCCGACCACCAGTCACCACCACGCCCCACTCCTCCTCACCTTATCTCTCATCTTTCTCCCTCCATTTTTATATACAAGGGGCCACTATCAAAATTACAGTTTGCAGATATACAAGGCCACTAACACTAAGCAATGGAATATTAATGGTGTTTGCCTCATGGTACTAGCAAAGGAGGACATTAATTATCCCTTGCATGCATGTGGGAGTTTGTAAAAAAATGCATCTTGATGTTCCCTGCAATGCACGGGCATCTTGCTAGTCCATGAAAACAACACATGGCAAAATTCCACAGCGAACGAGGATTTGAATCTGTTGGGAGGGGCTGTTTGGATCTTGCCCGGGGTAGCCAAAATATTGGCGACCCTTTTGTCCACCGGTGCCTTTGCCACCGATGAACGAGGAATGGTCAAGTGCTCATGCTATCAAGCATCCTCCAGCGCGCACGTTGGAGATGAGCTCCCATGAGCTGTGTTTTTTGTCCCACAACGCCGCCCGAGTTGCCCGTAGACCGATCGGCGACCCGCAAATTACACCATACAACCGTAGCCGCACACATTATGACAATAACTAAACCAACCGGACGAAATTCACGCAAACACGTAGACAAACTGATATTTCATATAAACAACGACGTAAATCATATACAATACCAGATTTTCATACAAACATGATGGATTTCATTCCATTCAAATGAACTACGCGGTGCTAGTTCTAGATAGCACAGGTATATAATACCTGGCCTAAATGGTCGCCCGCCGATCGATTTGTGTTTCTCATGTCCGGCAGCACGATCACCGGACTGCCGGGAGCCCCGGAGGTATATGCTTCAGTGCAAAGGACGGCTCACTTCCCCACTGCCCAACTGATATCATTAGCTGGTGCCGAAGATGACGGTGGCCGGCACCGGTTCGTGTTCATCACTGGCCACTACTTCTCCATGGCCGGCACCGGCTCGAGTTCATCCTAACATTGCCCCTCTTTCATGGAGCCCATGCGGGGTCGACGAAGGTCTTGCAACATAAGGATCTGGCAAGACACCTGCTGTGTACGCCAGCGTCACCTCCGCGGTGGCCTTCATGGGACCCAAGCGGCGGCGGCCTTCCGTGTTCTACTTCTCCTTGATGATGGCGGCAGACGCGGAGGCGCTGGCCACCGACTCATCGCTCTCCGCGGACTCGGCTTTTGTAGTTGCTTGCACGGCGCGGCCGCCGGCATGGGAGGCTCGGCCACAGAAACTGGAGACGCGGTACGAGCCGGCGGCATGGACGGCAGCGACGACGCTTGTGCGCCGCTCCTCGTCGAGCTGGCCTAGAACGGCGAGTTGCTGAACCGCGCGCTGGCTTGGGGCGGCAACTGACTCCATCGGGCGAGGGGAGGGAGGTGCATCAGCAAGCTTCATAGCTCGTATCTGGCAGGCTACCCAGCCGGCTTGGATGTGGAATAACTACTCTTCGTAAGCCATTGTAAGAGTGGACAAAATGGTGGAGGAGATAAGGGAGCGGCGGAGGTGTGCGATTCTTGGCCGGCGTTTGGCCTCGTTTAAATAGGAGATTAAATAGACAGCGAATGGGAGGAGATCGGCCGGTGTTGCGTTTAATGCCGACCCGGTCATGAACGGGCGTGTGTCCAGAGTGGGTTTTTCGGCTTCCACATGGGTAGGTTTCATGGAGGTGTTTGAATGCACCACGGAGGCGTGTTCAGTCGGGCGTGCAGCGAGTTGCGCCCTCGACTCTGACCTAGGACACCGTGTCGTTCTTCCACTGACGTGTGGGCTCTTTAGGTGCATGGCCTGCATGCCAGTGACCCAACGCAGGTAGCGCACAGCAGAGGAACCTTTGGTGGGCCAGGGTGGTCAGAAGCGGGCATTTCATAAATCGATGATTGTTCATTGATATGACGTCATATTTTTCATGTAGATAAGCCTACTATGTTGATAGCCCGTTTGATACATTGTGATTCATAAAGACCGCTGCAAAAATCAATGTTCTGCTTATCATAGATAAGATTGATCTATACCCGTAACCATCCATGTCCTTAACAAAGGGTGCAAGCACGTATAGGTTGAGCGTGTGTCCTGCATCATGTGCTGTGTGCATGCAGGCGTTTGAGTGTTGCGTGTGTGCAAGGGTACGTTTCACTGTTGCATGCATGGGTGCGTATGTGTGTGTGTTCGTGAGTGCATGTGTATGTGTCAGTGTTGCACGCCAGCATGCGTGTGTGTGTACGTTATGTGTATGTGTCAGTGTTGCACGCATGCATGCGTGCGTGTCTTGCGTGCATGCATGTGTACGTGCGGGGTGAGGCTACACGTCAGTCGACTGTCTTTTTCATCTTTGGTCATTATATTTTCCAGCCGTAGGATACGAAATCAAGGGCCTCCAGTTTATCATCAAACTCCACCCCCCTGAGACGCCAGCCACCACCGGCCGAACCGCCAGCCCCGCCCACCCGTGGCCGGCCCTCCCTCCCCGAAACCACTCCCCACCGCCAAGACGCTGCAAGACCGCCATCCTCTAGCCCCCCCCCCCCCCGTGCCGAGCTTTTCTCCGGCGATCCCCACCCCACCGCCCAATCAACGCCCCCCAACCGCCGGCGACTGTTAACCAGAGGTCTCACGACTTTGAATACCCACCGACCACTAATTTATTACTATTTCTGTCTTTCATATACACGCTGACGGGTGGGCCCTATGGTAATGTGCACTGCTGAATGTGGACCGTTTGACTGGTTAATTGATCGTGTTATCAACAAATTACAGAGCTGTATGGTGAGCCAGTGACCGTATGATCACCCTAAAATGCACTCCTATTTTATTAACATAGTACAGACTCAAACTACCATTTCTTTCTTTCATATACGGGCTGACAGGTGGGCTCCATGGTTACGTGCCCCGATGGTGCAACACTAGTTGTGCTGCGTGGAACGTTTGTCTGTTCAATTGATTGTGTCATCACCAAAAATACGGAGTTGTACGGGTGAGCCAGTGACCGTATAATCATGACATGTATTTGTTTAACACGGTACGGACGCAAGGGCTCATATATACGCGCAAGCACTCACCGCTATAAGCGCACACACACGAACCCTACCCCTGTGAGCACCTTCGAGAGAGTGGGCCAGCATATATGATCTTGAGATTTTACGAAGACACCATAGGTGCCTTGTAGTCGAGTGGAACGTCTCCTCCCACTGAACGTACATCGCCATAAAATACTGAAATTAACATAAGATAAATGCGAGCACCGGGACTTTAACCTTGGTGGGCTCGAGAAACCACTGTCCTCCTAACCATCCAACCACATGTTGGTTAGCACGACAAAATGTATGTGGTGACAGTGATGAGCTTATTCTGAAGTCCAATGACCATATCGTGCTTTCGCTTTAAATACAATGACCGTAAGTGTCGTCAACAAAATACGGAGCACGCACCAAATGCAAAGTCCGTCAGTGTCATCTACAAAATATGGAGACGTATCGTGAGCCAGATACCATTGTACTATTGTATATGCTTATTTTCTTAGTGGCCGATTGCGTATGTGGTGTGGTGGGCACATCATTTCTAGTTGTGGTGGGTCAACATGAAGACTCATGGGTCGGTTCCATCCTGCGCCACATATAGGTTGGACGAGGCGTGTTATCTGAACCCATGTGGAGGACTCGGCGTACAACACGAAGCTACCAGAGTCGCGGAGGACTCCATCCCCACTGGTGATAAGCCGACTATATATGATTTGTAACCCTAGGACCCTAGTATGTTATACAAGCTTGGGGGCTAGTTCGTCGATAGTATACACACACGCACAATGCCTAGTATTCACGTGTACTTTGTACACACCCCTATCACTAATATACAGTACCAGGAGTAGGCTCTTTCTTCAACTACAAGGGTCCGATCAGAACTAGGGTAAAACTTTGCCTCGTATTACCATCCAGCCTAACAGCCAGGGATATCCTACCGAATCACATGATGAAATCATATATGCCAACTACTAAGACAGAGGTGTGTTGGGGGGGCAATGTGTGCGAGAGAGGCCTAAAGATAATGTGCGTGCGGGAGACACATAGGAACATATATGTGCGTATAGAGGGCTAGTAGAGACCGTGCGTGTGTATATATGCATGTGAGAGAAATAGTGTTTTCCAACTGAGATTAGTGCAAAGAGTGGTACATAGTAGTCAAAAAGAGAGAGAGAGAGAAACAAAGAGAGCATGTGCGTGAGACACCCCGACACCCTGAGAGAGATTGTGAGCATGTGTGAAAGAGAAATGCTGATGCACATAAAGTGTGTGCACTTATGCGTTAGATAGAGAGAGATATAACGCGTTTGTGAGAACGGTGTGAGGCATAGTGCATCTACGTGTAAAAGGTGGTTCTACGCATTAAATTAAAATATAAATCGCATTATTATTTTTGGATGAGATCATGAATTTTGCAAATTGCGTATGGACGAAAATCGGTCTATCAGACACCTATACTCTATTGAATTCTAGCATGTGCATGTGTTTATTTCATATTATCGATGCATAGAGTGAGAGCGGTTTGAAATATAGGCAATGGTTGCTTTTGCAATTCATATATAAACATTAATTAGTGCACTCCATGTTGTTAGTGTGAAGCACTTTATACATTTATCACTTGCATGGATACATTCCAAATTGCTAGCTACGAAATAGAATACATGTCGAATTCAACATAAAGGGGGTTTCGAAGATTTGAATTCATAGGAAGTGCATTCATCTATTTGAACCCGAGATAATGGCATTTGTAAATTAGATGTAAAAGGGGGCATCAATCTTTGTTGTGAGTTTGAACATGCTATATATTCATACGCATATCTAACTTTTTTTTGCAACCAAGGAGATTATATCTGGAACCATGCATGAACTAAGGTAAGTTGCATATTTTTTAATATATACTCGTGTACAATGTATATTCAAATGTACCCCCTCCATTCCAAAATAATCATAGCTTTAGGATTTTCAAGAGTAAAGATCTGTGAAGTTTGACAAATCTTAAAAGTTCAATTCAAGAGAACCGAAAACGTTAATGCTTCTGCTCCCTAATATTGAATGAAGCGCCAAATAGGCCTCTGGTCACCTGAAACCGCACGAGACTAATGTTTGGTGGTAGGAAATTACTGTCCTGACTCAAGCCCGTGTAGCCTATCGGCCGGAAGTCCAAAGGTCTGAACCGGGGTAGGTTTGTTACTTCACCAAGATGCGGTCTCAACCGCCTCCGAGAAGTATTCATACACCGTGGGCGCCTAAACACCCATGCGCTTGGCCGAAATCTATCCCGCCCACATTTGGGACACCTGACATGACTGTCCTACCCCCAACCCGCAATATGTCCGAGATTTTAGATGGGCGCAAAGTTTGTAACTTTCCCCAAATTTCAAACAAGCGCGTCTCAAACAGAAACATTGTTCCCCCTTAGTTCCTCGCCTCCCTCCGTTTCCCCATGCATACTCCGTGGGCGCGAAAATGCGCTCTCCACCAGCCGCGAAACCCCAGCCTCATCCGTCCTCCACCCCATAGCGACCAATCCACCGCTGCCCTCCTCCATCACGCCAGAGCCGGTACCCCGACATTGTCATCCAACGCAACCACAACCGCAACGCCCTCAAGGACTTAGCAGCTGAAACCGAGGCAGAGCTGCCTCCACGACGCCGACGCCGACGTGCGCCATACCAGAACCACTCCGACCACGCAGTCCTCCGCCTCACTGCTGCGGCTCCACTGTCGCAACCTTCCACCGCATCGGAGCTGTTCCTGCTATGCTGTCGTTTGCCGCCTCGGATCTGCTTCCCCGCCGTCGACAGACGGCCACCGCACCACAATCAACAACTTGGCCATGGGTTCATCCAAAGCTGGACCGTCCTCCACAACTTCTGGTTTCCGGCGAACAACAAGAAGATCGTTGGAAAAACAGAAGGAGGACACAACACTGCCAGCAGAAAGAGGTACTCCTCTTCCCTTATTCGTGCAAATCTGACGTCTCCGCTCACACCGTATTCATCCCACGAAAGAAACTAGTTGAGCGCTTCTCACTGCATCTTCTTCGTGATATTAAAAGCACAAGGTTTCCTCCCTTACTGCATCTTATTCGTGAAACTAGTTGAGCGCTTCTTACTATTTCACCTTTGCTAGAGGTCAGTAGCCCACCCGGATTTCAATTCAGGGTTAGTCGAACCGCAATTAAAAGAAGCAGGACCCGCTTAGGCGCGCGGAGCACCTAGTCCGCTTGTTCCCCGGGGAAGCGGCGCAACAGTGTCGCGCAGGAGCTGCTTGCACCCGATCTGGAAGTCGGCAGGGCTTGAATGGATGGCCGGGGGGCAGTGCCAAGCACGACGGTGCGGTGAGGTCGAGGGGAGGGTGCAGGCAGGGGAGGAATACTGGGCCGGTGCTCGCTGGTGTTTCGAGGAAGATCGTCAACACTGACTGGCTGGAGGTAGATGATGGCGATCTGCCTGTTCTTTGTACATCGGACAGTGCAGAAAAATAGACTGGCCTATTTGCTTTCAGTCTAATGTTATTTTCATAGAATCCTGTAGTAATTTAGTGTGCCATGCATGTTGTAGAGCTATCATATGTCTCTCGTCATTTATTTCTCACCGACCTTCTATCTGCTACCTTTACACTGTACTAATTGTGCACACACTTCACCCATACTCACACTATTGTTTTTTTATGGATGGGTATTTCAGACTCTGACGCAATGTTGATGAATGCAGAAAAGAAAAGCTAGAAGTCGCTCCAGTGTAATTTGAAGATAAGCACTAAGCATTTCAGCGCTCTAATGGGTGCAGTGTCAGCTGTTGGAGACAGTAAACGTAGCTCTGCAGTTTATGATCTCAATTGCCACACACAACCATCCCAGGTGCTTGCTTTAAATTCGCGTTGTCAAATGTGGTTGCATGTTGCATATGGTGTCTAGCTTGTATTGCTTCCAATTTGGTTAAATTGCATCTGCTTACTTTACACATTATACTTTTGATAACGACATGCCTTCCTATTTTTGATACATACTACATATGTCTATAAACCATGTTCGTACAACAAACTAATGCTCTTTTGTATCCCTCGTCAATCACTTATGATGAGACAGTCACCCGAGTGGGTCACTGTGAGACGCCCTACTCGTTTAAAGAGTGCAGTGTCATCCTCGCCACATGATTCTCAAGAAACAGCAAGGCTAAATGAAGATAGTCAATGGAGCACTCTAGTTGATCACCGCAATTCCCCCACACCACCATCGCAGGTGATTGCTCTTACTTGGCAGTGTGATATGTGGTTGCATGTTGCATATGGTGTCTACCTTGTAATGCTTCTAATTAGGGTAAATTGCATCTGCTTAGTTAACACATTATACCTGTGAATATGACATGCCTTCCTGTTTTTGGTACATACTACATCTTTCTATTTACCATGTTCTTACATCAAACTACTTTTCTTGTGTATCCCTCATCAATGCTCCTAATTTGTTAAATTGCATCTCCTTAGCTTACACATTATACATGTGAATATGACACGCCTTCCTGTTTTTGGTACATACTATATCTGCCTATGACACCATGTTCTTACATCAAACTACTGTTCTTGTGTATCCTGCATCTATCGCTTATGATGAGACATTCACGCGCGTGGGTTAATATGAGACGCAATACTCTTATAATGTATGAAATTTCATCCTCTCCACATGATTCTCAAGAAACAGCAAGCCTAAATGAAGATATTGAACGTAGCTTTGTACCTGAAGACCGCACTTCCCCTACACCACCATCACAGGTGCTTGCTCTAACTTCGCAGTGTGATATGTGGTTGCATGTTGCATACGGTGTCTAGCTTGTAATGCTCCTAATTTGGGTAAATTTCATCTACTTAGTTTACACAATATACCTATGAATATGACATGCCTTCCTATTTTTGGTACACACTACATCTATGTGTTAACCTTGTTCTTACATGAAACTACCTCTCTTCTGTATCATGCATCAATCACTACGATGAGTCACCTTTATTCGTTGCATATTTCATATTATTTCTAGCATATTGCCATGTATTGCTTCTAATTTGGTCAAATACATTTGTTAGGGCACCCTTTTAATTTGGTAGAGTGATATTGGTTTCATCTTTCATATGGTTTCTAGCTTGCATCGATTCTAACAAGTTCAAGCACCTTGTGCTTAGTTTACACTTTATACATCATACATGTCAATATGTCATGTCGTCCTATTTTTCATACATATTCCATCCTCCTATCATGCGGCTCCCTTACATGAAAGTAGTGTTCGTCAGTATCATGCATCAATGAGTTCTGAAGAGCAAATTTTATTCCTTTTTCTTGTGGGTTTCACTTGACAAGGCAAAATCAAGAAAGAGGAAGGAAAAGAGTAAGGAAGGCGATGATGGTGGTCCTCTACAGCAACGTAAACGGAGCATCTGTACCGATTCTCCTTGTATTGATAGTGCATTACAAGGTCCAAGTTTCCGCTCCCCTGCTCCACCATCCAAGGTGCTTGCTCTAACTTGGCAGTGTGATATCTGATTGCATGTTGCATATGGTGTCTAGCTCGTATTGCTTCTAATTAGTCTAAACTGCATCTGCTTAGCTTACACATGATACATGTGAATATGACACGCTTTCCTATTTTTGGTACATACTATATCTGTCTATCACACCATGTTCTTACATGAAACTACTCTTATTGTGTATCCCGCATCAGTCAATTATGATGGGACACCTTTAAGTTGGCAGTGTGATGTTGGTTTGCGTCTTGAATATGATTTCTAGCATGTATTGCTTCTAGTTTGATGAACGCCACCTATGACGAGACAATTTTAACTTGGCAGAGTGATATTGATTGCACCTTCCACATGGTGTCTTGCAGTGTTTCTAATTTGATAAAGTGCCTTCTGCTTAGTTAACACATTAGATGTGTGAATATGTCACGCCGTCCATTTTTTCGTACATATTCCATCCTCGTATAATGACTCTGCCTTTCATCAAAGTAGTGTTCGTCAGTATCATGCATGAATGAGTTCTGAAGAGCGAATTATTTTACTTTTTCTTGTCGGTATGACCTCACAATGCAAAATCAATAAAGCTGAAGGAAATTGGCAAGGCATTGGATGATGGTGGTCCTTCCGAGCAACTGAAATGGAGGTTCTCTACAGATTCTACTCCGGCATCCTCCCAACAAGATTCGCAAGACAACGCAAGGCTAGACAGTTGACGTAGCTGTGTAGATGATGAGCACATCTCCCCTACTCCACCATTACAGGTGCTTGCTCTAACTTGGCACTATTATATGTGGTTGCATGTTGCGTATGATGTCTATCTTGTATTGCTTCTAACTTTGTTGAATTACATCTGCTTACTTTACACATAATGCCTATGAATATGGCATGTGTTCCTGTTTCTACATCAGACTGCTATTCTTGCATATCCCGCATCAGTGACTTATGATAAGGCACCTTTAAGTCTCCACTGTGATATTGGTTGTGTCTTGGATATGATTTCTAGCATGTACTTCTTCTAATTTGTTGAAATGCCATACAGTTTGAACTTGGTAGAATGATATTGTTGCATCTTTCATATGGTGTCTACCTTGAAGTGCTTCTAATTTGTTGAAGTGCCTTTTGCTTAGTTACCACATCATAGGTGTGAATATGTCACACCATCCTATTTTTCATACATATTCCATCCTCGCATCATGTGTTTTCCTTTCATCCGAGTAGTGTTCGTCAGTATCATGCATGAATGAGTTCTAAAGAGAGAATTTTATTCCTTTTTCTTATCAGTTTGACTTCACAATGCAAAATACTTACAGCTGAAGGAAATTAGTCTGGCACTGGATGATGGTGGTCCTTCGGAGCAACTCAAATAGGGGGTCTCTACTGATTCTACTCCGCCATCCTCCCAACAAGATTCGCAAGACAACACAAGGCTGGACAGTCAAGCGAGTGTGTAGATGATGAGCACATCTCCCCTACTCCACCATCACAGGTGCTTGCTCTAACTTGGCACTATTATATGTGGTTGCATGTTGTGTATGATGTCTAGCTTGTATTGCTTCTAACTTTAATTGCATCTTCTTACTTTACACATAATGCCTGTGAATATGACACGTGTTCCTATTTCTAGAACATACATGTACATGATGAGCACATCTCCCCTACTCCACCATCACAGGTGCTTGCTCTTACTTGGGACTGTTATATGTGGTTGTGTTTTCCGTATGATGTCTAGTTTGTATTGCTTCTGATTATGTTGAATTGCATCTTCGTAGCTTACAACTTATACCTGCAATGATCACTTACCCATAAGACACATTTAACTTGGGACTGTGATGTAGGTTGCATCTTGCATTGTCTTCTAGCTTGTATTGCTTCTAATTTCTTGAAATGGCACTTACGACGAGACACTTTTTACCTGATAGAGTGATACTAGTTGCATGTTCATATGGTGCCTAGCTTTCATTTCTTCTAATTTTGTTGAAATGCCTTCCGCTTACTCTTTTTTCATACGTATTCCATCCTCCTATCATACGTGTGAATACGAAACGCTGTCTTTTTTTGTATATATTCCATCCTCCTATCATGTGCTTGCCTTACATCAAAGTAGTGTTCGTTTGTATCACGCATCAACCAGTTATGCAGAGCTAATTTTATTGATCTTCTTGTGGTTTTGACTTCATAAGGCAATATTAGAAAATAGGAAGGGAAAGAGTAAGTTAGGAGATGTTAGTGGTCCTCTGCACCGATGCAAACAGAGACTCTCTAGATTTGCCCCTGCTACTGCTAATGAACTTGAAGTCCCAAGTCTACATGATGAGTTCATCTCCCGTACTCCACCATCGCAGGTGCTTGCTCTAAGTTGACAGTGTGATATTGGTTTCATGTTGCATATGTTGTCTAGCCTGTATTTCTTCTATTTTGATTAAATTGCACCTCCTTAGTTTATACGTTATACATGTGCATATGACATGGCTTTCTGTGTCTAGAATACACTGCATCTATCTATCATACCATGTTCTTACATCGAAGTACTGCTGTTGTGTATCCCGCATTAGTCACTCGTGATTGGACGCTTTTAACATGGCAGTTTGATAGTGGTTGCATCTTGCATTGATTCCTACGTTGTATTGTTCCTAATTTTTTGAATTGCCACTTATGACAAGACACTTTTAACTTGGCAGAGTAATATTAGTTGCATCCTTCATATGGTGTCTAGCTTGCATTACTTCTATTTTCATGAAAATCCTTCTGCTTAGTTTGCACATCGTAGCTGTGAATATGTCATGCTGTCCTATTTTTCTTACATATTCCATCCTCATACGGTTGTCTTACATCAATGAATTGCTTGTCTGTATCATGCATCAATGAGTTCTGAAGAGTGATTTTATTCTTTTGTGTTGTGGGTACAGCCTGACATGGCAAAGTCAAAAAAGAGCAAGGAAAATAATATAGTAGGGAGTGTTGTTACTCGTCGGGTGAAACGGAAAAGGATCTGCCGTCGAGATTCTGCTGGTACTTATAGTGCAGTAGAAGGTCCAAGTCCACCAGCTAAATCTACAAACACAGTATCACCTGCTCCACCAGCTGCAGCATCCGCTTCAACTGTACCAGCATCTCAACCAGTTACTCTTTCGTTTGCTCTGGAACTGGCCAGTTCCCAAGCTGCCTTCACACTTAACACTACTTCAAGCACTGCTGACACAACAGGACTTGGCAAGATCAGATGAACCTCATGAGCATCAACACCAAGACGGTACCTGACCGAGTCAAGTTGCAGTTGCATGCTCCTTTATATGTACTCTCACAGTTTGATGTACACTAACACTTTCCATATTCGTTGTTGAACTAGCACCACGGCACAAGTGGAAACAGACATCAGGGATAATGCTTGACAGATTAACAAAATCTAAAGGAGGAACAATGGAGATCCATTTTGAGGCAGGTTTAAAAAGGCCACGTGATGCTACAGAGTCACCCAAGTTAGTATCAGAGGCAGCCGTTGCCGTTAGGTGTCATGCACGTATCCTCCCAACGTGGATCCAGTACAGGAATGAGAAAGACAATACCCAGTTTAACACCTTCCTTGACCATTTATCCGTAAGTAATGTTATTCATCGCAATTAGTAATATTGTCTTGCTCTATCCCATACTTTCTAGCTTCATCCTAATAAGACTCGCATTCTTTTTTCAATAGATGAGGTTCAAGTTGGATCCGACAGATGATGCAACTAAACAAGCATGCACTCATGTTTTTGAGTCTGCTTTGCGATAGTATCAGTACCGCCTTAGAAAATCTCAGTTTGAAGGAAAGCCTAATAATGAAATCGCCTAAACATCTCAAGTGGAATATATTACAGATGAAGATTGGACAGCCCTCGTTAAACACTGGTCTGATCCAAAGTATCAGGTAGGCTATATGTATTTGATCAGACCACATATTGAACTTGTATTTATGTATGTGCCTTACAAGTGTGTCTTCTTCTAGGCTAACTGTTTGAAGAACAAAACCAACCGTTCTAAAGTGAAATTCCAGCAGACAACAGGATCTCGTAGCTATATTGCTCACTGCGAGGCTCTTGTAGATAGCTGCTACTTCCTTTTTTTGTGCCATATTATCGTATCTATATTGACTTGTTCCAAATACAGAGGAAAGCCCGTGCGGACCAAAAAGAACCTGAACCGAATGCGGTGCAAATCTTCAAGGATTGCCATACCAGCAAGATGAAGGGCATGAGCACACCAGTTCAAGCTGCTTTTGTAAGTCCTTACTCCTCCTCCCTTGAACTGATTGGTACTGCGATGTGTTCATTTAAGTACTTGGTTTGCAGCCAATATCAGTTACTCTGTTCACTTTTATACATGGTTGTCTTAACGTATCATTTCACCTTACATGGTTTAAAAGAGATGAAGGAAATTCTTTTGGTCATGATCTGTAATCTAGTTGTTATGTTCACGTGCACACACAATGATAAAATAGCCTGTTTGTTTTATATCTATTTGCCCATGATATGAATGATGTCATACTATGTTCATTCTACTTTAAACCATGTCTCTTTATCCTTAGATGTCAACGAATGTGAGGAAATAGACAATACAATAGGCATGCTACATGGACATATGTTCCAAAAGTGATTTTATTATATAGTTGACACTACAATACATGATAATGTATTACAGTAGTTCACCAAAATAAGTTAATTATAAAGGTTTAACCTACTTTGTTTGTTTGTGTCTCATTAGTAACTTGTTCGGTACACTAATCTACAAGTTCAAACTTTCAGGAAGCTATGGAACAAATGATTGAACAGCCACAACCACCTAAAGGTGACGAGGCCACCACAGGCACAATGTCACCTCTTGCTGCAGTGCGTGAGTATCTCTCCACTAACAGTGCAAAAAGCACCTTCCTGTGTAATTCTGGGTTGGTTGTCAAGGTAACCTCATCCAAATCGCCTACTGAACAAAATCTTCCTGCTAGACAGAGAAATATATCTGTGCTCCAGACACAAGTACAATCCCTAATGGACGTTGTTTCAGAAACAAGAATAGTGGTTGAGAAATCTCGTCGAGATATGAATGGTTTTGAAACCAGACTATCAGACATTTGCTTCGTTGTTCAAGAGCAATGGCGGAAAAAAGGTGGAGATCGTGCTGCTCCATCAGATTCTACAGCCTGAAACAGTAGCACTCAGGTCAAATGATCTTTGCTTCTATACATTTGATGGTGCTTTTATTTGGAAGGACTGTAAACTTTATGCCAACAGGCCTTTTGTTGTATGGTTGGAATTTATTTTGTTGTGATACTACATTTATGATCTTTGCCACGCCTGCTGCGATAATTCTGACGCTATTTTTGTATAGTGTAGGTTTATCTTAGTAAGGTATTCGACCGAAAGCTTCCTAGGAGCCCAACATGCCAACATTCGTCGGGCCCATTCCAATTGAGCTAAAAACGATTACGGGCCGAAATTGGCATGTAGCCCACTAAAAATATCTGGGCCTAAATCAGCATAAGCTTTCATATTTTTCTGGTAGGCCTGTGCCCATAGTGGGCCTAAGGGAGTCCTGGACCAGGGGGTGTCCGGACAGCCGGACTATCATCGTCCGCCGGACTCCAAGACTACGAAGATACAAGATTGAAGACTCCGTCCCGTGTCCGGATGGGACTTTCCTTGGCGTGGAAGGCAAGCTTGGCGATATAGATATGTAGATCTCCTATAACCGACTCTGTGTAACCCTAGCCCTCTCCGGTGTCTATATAAACCGGAGGGCTTTAGTCCGTAGGACATAACCTCCATTACAACAATCATACCATAGGATAGCTTCTAGGGTTTAGCCTCCTTGATCTCGTGGTAGATCCACTCTTGTACTACCCATATCATCAATATTAAATCAAGCAGGACATAGGGTTTTACCTCCATCAAGAGGGCCCAAACCTGGGTAAAACATCGTGTCCCTCGTCTCGTGTTACCATCCGCCTAGACGCACAGTTCGGGACCCCCTACCCGAGATCCGCCGGTTTTGACACCGACATTGGTGCTTTCATTGAGAGTTCCTCTGTGCCGTCGCCGATAGGAAGGATGCCTCCACCCGTCTTCAAGGACGGTATTTTCGCCGAAGGGGCCTTGGCCGCCGCCAAACTATCCGGCTAGGTGGTTTCTCATGACCGCTGTCCGCCTTCGCTTCGACAATGACTTCTCAAGTCATCAAAAGCAATCTTCACGTCAGCTCGGAATTTGCCGAGCAGCTGGATCCAATAGAGCTCTCGTCTGTCAACGAGCTCTTGGATCGCATCGCGGCCCTGGGAGTCTCTACAGACTACAATCAGATTGGGCTTAAAACCGATCTGAGAGAGATTAACTCTCCCCAGGTCACCCACCATGTCGCAGTGGTAGAGGAACAATACGGCGACTCTCCTCCTATATTGAAAACTAGTCATGTCCGGGCTCCCGAACCCTCCATGCCGGATTTCCGCGGAGGGTCGGACTTCGATCGAGCACTAAACTTGAAATCAGGCATCATTTCGGACTCGTTGGACAACGTCTAGCAATCCAAGCTTCCAAATTTGGAAACTTCCCGGCCTTCGAGCCTCGAGATGGGTAGGGTTCCGGACTTAATTCCACCCACCTGCCCAGACATATGCGATCTATCTCTAATCCGGCAAGAGCCCGCCGAAACAGTACATCACTACTGGGCCAGGTTCCTCCTGGTTATGGACAGGATAAAGGACTGCCGAGAGGAAAACGCAATCTCAATTTTTTGCAATAATTGCACGGACGAGGAATCTTGAGCGCCGTCACCGTCGTGAAATTACACGCCCGACCTGGCATCCATAGTCTGAAAATCTTGTGCGATGGAGAGTTTCCGGAAAACCGAAAATAAGTTTTGGGACAATCCGGCCCCGAATACAACCGTAGTCCGCAACAAAAGGGTGCATCACACTCAGGCACCTGACCCAAAAACCAAAAAGCAAAAACCCCATAGAGGGCATAGAACCGTACTGTAGGGATGGCTTAGCGGACCCTGTAAAATTCAAAGTACAGAAGGCGATGTCCCAACACATAGCCTTCGAGCATGTTGGATATTACGGCAGGTGGCCAAAAGTGGCGAGGAGCTTCTAGCCCCGGAAAACCACTCCAACAATACCGGTACGGTATCAACAGTCTTCGAGACTTTCGCATCAAATAATATGAGAAAACGAACAATCCGCAGCCTCGCCGAAGTCTACCAAGTAGAAACAACAAATCCATGGAGCGACACAGGCATCACCTTCAACGCCAGCGACGAACCTAAATTCCAAACAGCCCGAGCACCAGCCGCACTGGTACTTAGTCCAATAGTGGATGGCTTTCGACTTACAAAGGTCCTCATGGATGGCGGCAGAGGATTAAACCTCATCTACGAGGAAACTCTTCAATAAATGGAAATAGACTGGAGCCGTATTGAGCGAAGCAGCACAACCTTCAGAGGAATAATCCCTAGCCGGGAAGCGCGCTGCACCGGAAACATCACACTCGATGTGGTGTTCGGCTCACTGGACAATTACAGATCTGAAGAAGTCATGTTCCAAGTGGCCCCGTTCAACAGCGGATATCACGCTATATTAGGATGAGAGGCATTCACAATTTTTCAAGCCGTACCCCATTACGGGTACATGAAGCTCAAAATGCCTGGGCCCGGCAGAATAATCACTCTCGTTAGTGATCCGGACATAGCACTCTGCGCCGAAAACAAGACAGCCGCATTCACCCTGGAGGCACTATCCGAAGCCCTAGCAGCAGAAGAACTCACCGCGCTGCGCTCTACTGTAAATAGGGACGATGTGATACTCGATAAGAGATCCAAGTCCACTTCCTTTAAACCAGCGGACGAAATAGTAACATTCCAGGTCCCTCCAACGGAACCAACAAAGACGGCCTCCATCGGGGAACAATTGAACCCTGATGTAGACGCCGCACTGCGAGAATTCCTTCGGGAAAATTGGGACATTTTCTCCTGGCACCCCTCGGATATGCCCTGAATCCCACGCAGATTGGCAGAACACAGCCTAAACATCCTAAAGTTCAAGCCGGTCAAACAGGCTCTTGACGATTTTCGAACCCAAAAGACAGGCAATGGGAGAAGAGCTAGCCAAACTATTGGAAGCGGATTCATCGAGATATCAAACATCCGGATTGGCTAGCAAAACTGGTAATGGTACCAAGAAGGACAAATCCGGCGCCTATCGTCGATTTTAAAGACCTCAATAAGGCTTGCCCAAAGGATCCCTTCCCCTCCCTGCATTGACCAAATAATCGATGCTCTTTGCGATGCATGATTCATTGCGCTTCCTCGGCGCATACTCGGCTACCATCAAATCAAGATGGCGAAGCGAACCAAGCCGCAGCGGCATTCGTCACTCCATATGGACCATTACGCTTCAACACGATGCCCTTCCATCTTAAAAACGCCGGCGCAACATATCGGCATGATGATTCAAACATGTCCGCCACCGGATCGGCAAAGCAGTTGAGGCATCGTGAGCGACGTGGTCGTCAAAACCAAACACTCGAAACTCTAGTATACGACTTGAGGCTAACATTCGACAACCTCAGAGCATATGACATCAAGCTGAATCCGGAAAAATGCGTTTTTGGCGTACCAGCCAGAAAGCTACTGGGCTTCATTGTATCTGGTACAGGAATTGAAGCAAACCCAGCCAAGATCCGAGCTCTGTCGCAGCTAGATTCCCAAAAGACCTCAAGCAAATACAAAAATTGACTGGATGCATGGCAGCTCTAAGCCGCTTTATCTCCCGTCTAGGAGAAAAGGCATTGCCCCTCTATCGCCTCCTTAGGCGCACCGAACACTTCGAGTGGACGGATGCTGCCACTACCGGACTCGAAGAAATAAAAGCCATATTGGCAACAAATCCGATCCTGGCTGCACCCAACCTGGGCGAACCAATGTTGTTATATGATGGATTCATGTACCTAGGGTAGGGTCATAGGCCTGACCTAAACGTCCTACCCAAGGGCACTCGTAGAAGAGATCATCTTCCAGTCGACCAAAGAGGAATCCACTCGACTAGACTGGAAGGACTCGACCATGGAAGACTCACTCGACCATGAAGACTCACTCGACCACCAGAAGGTCAGAAGGCACTCTACAACGCAACGGTTTGCTATTGAATAGACTTAATGATAGTTAAAGCGCTTTATGAGGGGCGTTACCAGTAACCCCCCTGGCTTAATGTACTTTAATCCCTCCATTATGTGGGCTGGCTGGGGTCCTGGCGCACTCTATATAAGCCACCCTCCTCCACAGATAGAAGGGTTCAGATTCTTGTAATACTCATACTCATAATCCACTCGACCGCCTCAGGGCTCCGAGACGTCTGGCTGTTACTTCCTCCAGAAGGGCTGAACTCGTACATCCTTTGTCTTCACAACTACTCCATAACTAGGACATCGCCTCTCCCTTACCTACCCCTACTTCTACTGTCAGATTTAGAACCACGACAGTTGGCGCCCACCGTGGGGCAGGTGTTTTAGTGATTTGTGGAGGAGTTGCAATACTCCAGTACCTTCATCATGATGATCTGCTGGAGGTTTGGGTGAGGGCACGAGATCCGTCTCGGTGCTCTCACTTTCGTCGCCGAGCGACTCCGCATAGCTCGAGGAGGCCCTCTTGACATCGAGGCGCTCCCCGTCGCGGGGCGACACACTTTCGTGCATGTGTTCGCGGCGTTCTGCTGCGGCAACCGTCGACCCCGTATCGGTCGACTCCCCTATCGGCTGCCCGGCCAGTCTCCCACCAGCGCAAGCGCTCTGGTGGTCGAGACTTCAGCCGGTCGGTGAAGCACGCGGTGGCTCGCCAGACAGCCACCGCCTACGATCGCGGCTATCGAGCCCGGCGAATCCCTCTACGGCTGTTCGATCGACCGGCTCGTGAGAAGCGCATCCGAGTGTGATAGCGGTGATCGGCGGCGAGATCCTCATGGTCGATGGCCCTCGCAGATCCTCCGGCTTTGCCCACGGCGGTGGGGCCGCCGGAGGAGGAGACCCCGTGCAAGAACACGAGGAGTACCAGCCCGAGACACTCGACTCTCTACAGAGAGAAGAGCTTTGTCGCAGGAACATGGATGCACTACATACTCCTATCGCCGGAGAGACCCACGAGGCTCGTGCCTTGGAGGAAGCACGTTTGGCCAATGTGGTGAGCAACGCTCGCTGGAGAATCTTCAGCGAGCACTCGGCGAATGCAGCAACGACTCTGAAGCCGGTCGGCGTCGGCTCTTCCGCCGACTCAGGTATACCGCGACGCCAATTCAGAATTTAGCAACTGCCTTTCGCATAGCGAGTCTATCCAGCCGTCGATCGAAGCTGGAAGAGCTTGCAGCAGATCGAGATTTACTCCGGCGGCGGCGACGAACTCAGCCGTGTCGCGATCAGCAACAGATTCACGATCGATCCGTCGCTGCGAACATTGTCGATCGGCTCCAGCCCCAGATCGCCTCCGCGGCGGAAAAGCGCGACAACCGGCGAGAGCAGCTCGGAGACCGTTTAACCGAGATAGCAAAGGCGTCGAATGCCCTTTCCCCTCGAGGGAAGGTCGTGCGCTCCTCGGCGGCAAGATGATGAGGCGACGATTCGATGCAGGCGAAGGGTTCCGGTCGACCCAGGAACCGAGCTTTGATCGCGATCCATTATCGTGCAAGGCTTGGTCGACCGGAGCAGAGCCCATCGAGGCGGGCCGAGAGGATGCACCCACCAGCGATCGAGTGCATGTCTACGGTCGGAGTGTTTTAGCAGGCTATCGAGCCGCGATGATCCCCCAATTTCAGATTGGCGGCGAGTCGACAAGTTCCTTTGGGAATCTAAGCTGAAACTTGGCTCGAGGATTACCGAGTGGCTGTTGATTGGTGGAGGGAATGATGAGGTGGCCATGAAACATTTGCCCTCATGTTGGAAGGCTCTGCGAGCATGGTTGAGTCAATTACCTCCAAAGACATATATACTTGGGAAGATTTGTCCAGTGTTCGTCGGGACTTTTGAAGGGACTTGCAAGCGACCGGCTGGTTTGAATGAGCTGCAAGTTTGTGTGCGAAGACCAATGAAACTCTCCGAGAGTACATTCAGAGATGGATTACCTTGCACAAGACTGTGGAAAATGTGTCTGACCATCAGGCGGTTTGCGCCTTCAAAGACGGCGTCAAAAACAGAGAATTGAGTCTGAAGTTCGGTCGAACCGGGGACATGACCCTGAGTCAAATGATGGAGATTGCTAGCAAATACGCCAATGGCGAGGAAGAAGACCGACTCCGGAGCGGCAAGTACAAGCCAAGCCAGTCGGAGAAGGGAAATTCCGGTCGAAGCGAAGCGAAAAAGCCGAGCCAGCAGCTCTGGAGAGGCCACGGCGTCACTGGGAAGTTCAAGGGAAGCCCAAAGGGTCACGGAATCGAAGAAAGTGAAAGATAAAGAAGGAAATGGCGTGATGGATATGCCATGTCATATTCACACGAAGAAGGATGAAGAGGGCAACATTATTTGCGAAGCACACCACTGCGCCGATGTCGACTCCTAATTCAGCGGTTTCGGGAAAACAGTCTAAGGACAAGGAGAAGAGTCGGACAAGGCCGAGAGAAAGAGGACAGTGAGGAGGAATACCGCATGTTAACTCCACTGATGATCTTGGCGGATGTGGAAAGCAAAAAGTCGTGAAAGTCATCAACCGGGAGGTCAATATGGTTGCCCAGTTAAGCCAAGTTATGTGAAGTGGTCCCGGACACCCATCACATTCGACCAATCTGATCACCGACTCACATTGCCACCTGGCGGCAGCGTTGAGTGGTCGATCCGGTTGTCGAAGGCACTCGGCCGACAAAAGTGCTGATGGATGGTGGTAGTGGACTGAATTTGTTATATGCGGATACTTTGAAAGGGATGGGCATTCGATGTCGATTGGCGCCCGACAATATGAGTTTCCGCGAGTCATACCAGGGAAGAAGGCCAACTCACTCGGCCAAATAGCCGGGCGTGGTTTTGGCGATTCCAAGCACTTCCGCAAAGAAAAGTTGACCTTTGAGGTCGTGGATTTTCAGAGTGCATACCATGCCATTTTGGGGAGGCCGCCTATGCACGATTCATGGCTCGACCATGCTCGTGTACCTCAAACTGAAAATGCCAGGACCCAAGGGAGTGATCAACATCACCGCGATCGGAAGAAAGCGGAAGAGTGCTTTGAAGGGCTCAAGATTGCCGACTCCCAAGTGACAGCGGTCGAATTTAACGAATACATGCAAAACGCAGATCCGAGTGATTTGCTACGATCTAGAAGCCAGCCACGAGTGCGCATTCAAATCGTCGGTGAGACAAAGCCAGTTCATATTCATCCGGTGATCCCGATGCAGCCCGACCCACATATCACAACACTCGACTCGAAATAGGAAGAAGCGCTCATCCGGTTCCTCCGTGAGGCGGGACATTTTTGCATGGAAGCGGTGACATGCCGAGTGTTCTGTGGAGGCTGGCTGAGCATCGCCTCTGGTCGACAAGTCAGCGAAACCAGTCAAAGAGCATCTTGGCGGTCCGCCGTCGGAAGAAAAAGCTATTGGTGAAGAAGTGGCTCATTGTTGACGGCAGGATTTATCGAGAGATTTACCACTCCAGTGGTTAGCTAATGTTGTCATGGTCCCCAAGAAGGATAACTCCTCCGCATGTGCATTGATTTTAAGCACATTAATCGGGCCTGCCGAAGGATCATTCCTCTCCCGCATCGATCAAATTGTTGACTCGACGCGGGATGTGAGAGATTGTCTTTTGGACGCATATTCCGGGTATCATCAGATCCGTCTGTATGGACCCGATGAAATAAAACAGCTTTCATCACTCCATTGGTGCTTCGCTATATCACCATGCCATTCGGCCTCAAGAATGCCGGAGCCACATTTATGCGAATGATTGAAGTGTCTTCTCACCAAATCAGTCGGAATGTGGAAGCGTATATGGATGATATAAATCGTTAAGTCGCGAAAAGGTTCCGACCTGCTTGCTGACCTCACCAAACATTTGCCAACCTCGGAAGGTGCGATATCAAGCTCAATCCGTCAAAGTGCACATTCGGAGTTCTGGTGGAAAATTACCGGTTTTCGTTTCGAGCGAGGAATCGGCGCTAACCCAGAGAAGATCGGCACTATTCTCCGAATGAAATGCCTGTCGGCGAGTGTGCACGGCGTCGAAGCTTCTTTGGATGCTTGGCGCTTTAAGTCGATTCATCTCACAACTTCGGTGAAAAGGCATTACCTCTTTACGGACCGATGAAGAAGGCTGACAAGTTGAGTGGACTCGGGAAGCTGATGCAGCGTTTGCCGAGCTAAAAGCTCTGCTCTCCACCCAGCCGGTGCTTGCTGCTCCAATCAGCAAAGAGCCTCTGTTGCTTTACATTGCAGCCCTTTGGACAAGTTATCGATTACGTGCTTACGATCGGCGGGAAGAGGAAGGAAAGGCCTTCAAAGTTCAGCGCCGGTGTATTATTTGTCGAAGTCTTGACTCCATCCAAGCAGAGATATCCTCATTATCGAGAAGCTTGTGTATGGTATATACATGACCACAAAGAAGGTTGCTCATTATTTCTCGATCATTCTATCACGATGCGTCGCCGACGCTCCTTTATCGAGAGATCTTGCATAACAGAGACTCAACGGTCGAGTGGCGAAATGGGCGATTGAACTTCTTCCCTTGATATCAAATTCGAGGCAAAAAAGCCATTAAGTCCCAGGCTATAGCGGATTTCCTTGCGAGTGGATTGAACAACAACAACCGGTGAAGTTCACTCGGAGCATTGGACCATGTTCTTTGGACGGCTCCAAGATGCTGAATGGTTACAGTCTTTGGGGTTGTTCTGGTTTCCCCGGAGGAGATAAGCTTAAGTATGTGCTCCAGATTCACTTTGATTCCTCCAACAATGAGGCGAGTATGAGGCCCTTTTATATGGATTGCGCATGGCCATCTCACTCGGCGTCCGTGCTTTGATGGTTTATGGCGACTCAGATCTAGTGGTCGATCAAGTGATGAAGGAGTGGGGCGTGAAACCCGGCTATATTTGGATCTTTGCAATGCGATGAGGAAGTTGGAAAAGAAGTTTGAGGTTGGAGCTCCACCACATCCCCGATGAAAAATCGAGCAGCAGATGATCTGGCGAAGATAGGGTCAAGAGGAAGCCATTCAGTGGCGTGTTTTGGAGCATATCGCACTCCGTCGATTAAAGAAGATCCTTCACAGAGGAAGCTCCACAACCCAAGAGTGCCACGGACTCGGCCGAGGTTGAGGTCCGGCGATGGTCGACTTGGTCATGGAAGTTTTAGTTGTCACTCCCGATTGGACAATTCCATACATTGCGTATATTACGAAAGGAACTCCCGGAGGATGAGGAAGAGGCTCGGCGGATCGTCCGTCGATCCAAAGCCTACCGTTATCAATGGGCGAGTTATATAGGAAAGCCCGATAGAGTCGGACAAAAATGCATAACGCCGGAAGAAGGTCGAGTCATACTCAATGACATCCACTCGGGGACTGTGGTCACCATCGTCCTCTCGGACCATTGTAGCCAAAGCATACCGAGGCGGATTTTCTTGGCCAAGGGCAAATGAGATGGCGAAAGAAATAGTGGACAAGTCGAAGGATGCAGTTCTACTCCAATATGTCACACAAGCTGCGTCAGCCTTGAAGACCATTCCACTCGTCGGCCTTCGCGGTGTGGGGTTGGACATGATCGGTCCCTTGCGAACAGGTCGGGCGGTTTCACGCATGTCTTGGTAGCGATCGACAAGTTCACCAAGTGGATTGAGGCTAAGCCAATCAAAAACTTGATCTTTGATATCTTTGTTTCCTTCGTTAGAGGTTGACTTTCAGGTATGGAGTCCCGCAGTATTATCACGGACAATGGGTCGAATTTTGACTCGGAAGAATTCAAGTTTTCTGCAACTCCCAAGGCACACGAGTCGACTATGCTTGATCGCCCATCCACGATCGAGCAGACGAGCGAGCGAGCCAATGGATTAATCCTCAAAGTGCGAAGCCCGATTGATGCGAGATCTCAAACATGCGGTGGAGCTTGGGTCGACGAACTTCCTTGATGCTTTGGGGTTTGCGGACCACGCCTAATCGGTCGTGGGAGAACTCCTTTCTTCTGGTCTATGGGGCGAGCAGTTTTACCGAGTGATCTCCTTCACAATGCTCCACGAATTGAACTTTATAATGAAGCGAAGCTGAGCAAGCGTCCAGGCGCGATCGACCTCTGGAAGAAGAAAGAAATGGCTCGATCCGCTCGACCATTTACCCAGCAAGACTTGGCGCCGCTAGACGCCCGAAATGTGAGAGGTCGAGCCTTCGGGAAGGAGATCTAGTCCTTCGGGTAGATCAGCAGAAGCAACATAAGCTTGCTCCCTCCTGGGAAGGACCCTTCATCGTCACAAAGGTTCTCCACAATGGGGCATATCGTCTCTACAATGTCGAGCGCGATATCGATGAGCCCCGAGCTTGGAATCGGATCTGCTCCGCCCGTTTACATAAGGTTTTTCGCTCGGAAGAATTGTAATAAAGTACTCCTGTATCTCACAAGCTTTGAAGTAATAGTGTCATAATTCCTTCATAATTTTGTCACTCTTTATTTTTAAATCGAGTAAAATTTTCACCTCCCCGATGGGTGGCTTAGTCGCGAATCCGTTCCGCCTAAGTTTTTACAAATCCTACCGAGTGGTAAGCCAGACTTCCACTCGGAGGCTTAGCTGCGAACCAGTTTCGCCTAAGTTATTAAAATCCTACCGAGTGGTAAGCCAGACTTCCACTCGGGGGGCTTAAGCTACAGCTCGGTGCTCGCCTAAGTTATTAAAATCCTCACCGAGTGGTAAGCGGACTTCCACTCGGGGCTTAACTGCAGACTTAGTGCTCGCCTAAGTTATTAAAATCCTACCGAGTGGTAAGCCGAGACTTCCACTCGGGGCTTGCTGCAGCTCGGTGCTCGCCTAAGTTATTAAAATCCTCACCGAGTGGTAAGCAGGACTTCCACTCGGGGGCTTGCTACTGCTCGGTGCTGCGCCTAAGTTATTAAAATCCTACCGAGTGGTAAGCAGACTTCCACTCAGAGGCTTAGCTGCAGTCCAGGACTCGCCTAAGTAAAAAGTATACTAGCAAGGAAAGCAGGCGTGGTCATTGCGACCCTCCCTCCGAGCTACACCATAAGTATGATGTGCGATTGCAAGGAAGGCAAGCCGCAGGTCAGCTGCGACCCTCTTCTTCGACTTGACACAAATACAGCGGAAATCCTACCGAGTGGAGAGCAAACCTCTCACTCGGGGGCTTAGCTGCGGCAGTGCCGCCTAAGATAAAAGAAATCCTACGAGTGGAGAGCAAACCTCCTACTCGGGGCTTAGCTGCAACCAGGTGCTCGCCTAAGATAGAAAAAAGAAATCCTACTGGGAGTGGAGAGCAAACCTCCCACTCGGGGCTTAGCTGCAGCCAGTGCTCGCCTAAGATAAAAAGAAATCCTACAGTGGAGAGCAAACCTCTCCCTCGGGGCTTAACTGCAGCCCAGTGCTCGCCTAAGATATAAGAAATCCCTACCGAGTGAAGAGCAAACCTCTCACTCGGGGGCTTAATGCAGCTCGGTGCTTCGCCCTAAGGAATAAGTCATTGCAGTAGGCATCTCATTTGTTAACCTGCAAAGAGCAATTCAAGCGAGAGCAATCATTTCCAAACATCAATCTAAATTTAGGTTGGCGTCTAAAATAACCGAGAGTGCTCGAGGCGCTAAACTGTTAAAGTTTATCGGTTACAACTCCACTCGGCATCCGAGGCAAATTTAAAGTCAAGGAAAGTTTTTACCCCTCACTGTGGAGAGCTGGATGGAAACAACGAACTTCGTCAAGATCAATCCCGTCGGCAATCAGCGTGGCGGCAGCAATGAAAGTCTCCATGAAGGTCCACGAAGTCGTGCTTTTTGGTGTTGGCCCACTCGAGGCCGCCGACTTATCTTCTCGGGCTTCCTTGCAATGGACTCGCGCCGGACACAGGCTGACGTCACGCACCGCACCAGGCGAAGACTTCTTCCACTCTTGCACTTTCGGTCGGGGGCGGCGTTTAGCGAGCCATCAATGACTCGAGGTCATTTTGGAGTGTCTCATTGGGCAGGCGTCGAGTCGATGCGGGGCGTAGCAACCTTGATCTTGCGAGATAGTCCGACAGCTGACAACACGGGACTCGGTCGGAAGATGTTCATGGCGGTTTCATCGTTCACGGGAATTAGCGGAGGTCAAGGTTCGTCTCGGCTGGCTGGTTTCTTCTTCAAGATTCTTGGCGAGAACTCTGCAAAGACAAAATCGAATCGGGAAAAGCGATCGAATGGAAACATAGCAGTTGGAAGAATTGGTCGAGTGAAGAAGGTTACCTTGAGCTTAAGGAACAATTTCTTAGCAAGACCACCAAGAAGCTTTCCAGCTCGTTCTTCTTCCCAGCCATTTGGAGGACCTTCTCGGTCGATTCTTCTTGTCAGCCTTCATTACGCTCAACATCCTTCTTTGGCGGTGGCGAGCAGCCTTGATTGGCGTTATCTGTTCGAGCTTGGCGGCCGAGGCGATTTTTCATCAGCAAGCTTGATCTTCCCAGACAATTCAAGCTCTTTCTTCCTTTGGGCCTCCTTCACCTTGCCTGTAAATCGCAGCAAAGTCAAGCTTGAAGCAAATGAGGGGAGAAAAGAGTCGTCGAAATCTCACCAAACATACCTTTGGTCTCTTCCTTCGCCTTCGTTAGATTCTCCTGCACTAGCTTCAAGTCCAACTTGAGCTGAATATGCTTCTGCTCGATTCAGTATAGCGTGCATAAGATCACAAGATTTCTCTGAAGAGTCGAGTTGCAAAAATATTAGAGATAATCCACTTCGAGTGAATAAAGAAGAATTATGCGTTTCTAAGACTACGATCGAATGCAAGCATTCGACCGTAGTCTCGAGGACTACACCCGGTGGAATTGCACTCAGCGTGCTTTGGACTCGAAAACATTACGTTCCATTAGGATAACGATCAACATCTACTTAGTAAGCCTAAGACCATTGCCCGGTGATCGACCTTATATGGGGACTACACCCGGCGGGTGCACTCAAGCGTGCCCCGCTAACATGGAGTTTTATCAACACACCTAGTGGGTGATTTGCTATAATTCGAGAAAGAAAAGTTTTGATAGCATATCCCTATGAGCAGGTGGTGGTTGGTGACTGAACATTGCTCTGAAGGCCGAGCTGGCATAAATGGCTTGCTTGGCTCGCATCGGCGATCTTCACCTGCTCCATCATGATCCTGCTTGACGGATCGCCTCCTTAGCGACATCGGCTTGGTCCTCCGGGGCGTGGTGCGTGGTGAATCGAAGGTTGTCCGGCACTTTCGGCGAAGTGGGCGAGCACTTGTCGGCGGTTCCGCGAAGGACCGCGGTATGTCAGTGCCGACCTCTCCTTCGTCTAGCGGTCTCGGGAGGCCGTCGCACCTTGGGCTTCTTTGCCCGGTAGATGCCTTCCTGCTCCTCCTAGTCCTCAATGGCTCCTCATCCTCATCATCGTCGTCGGGAAGAGTGATGATGTCATTGAGTGGGAGCTTGAGAAAAGAGTTAAAGTCGAAATCTTGAGTCGATCGACTAGGAACAAGAACTAAGGATATAGTACCGAGGGTTAGAGGTGGTGGCGTCCTCCATCTCATGGTCTTGACCTTAGCTGAGGTTTGAAGTCATGGCGCTGAAAATCAAAGAATCGGTCGACCGATTCAAGTATCAACCAGAGATAAAATTTATATAGAACAAGAAGATTTAAGCAATATGTTTACCACGAGATGGTGGGGATGGACACCTTCATTTTTAGCGAGAGCTTGGTTGTCCTCGGCGGAACTACCTTCGGTTGCTTGGCGCCTTCTCGGTCGGCACCGGAGAAGCGGTCGAGGCGTTTGGTCGTGCGAGGCAGTCGCAACTCCTTACGCGTTCAAGCCGAAGAGTCGTGCACAAGTTTGACCGCCTTTCAAAAGCAGCGGTGGTGCGGCTTCCTCCTCTTCATCCTCGTCATCATCGTCCTCGTCATCGTCATCATAAATCGTAAATGCGTCTCCTGCAGACATCTGAATCCCCTCTTCACGGCTCTTGCCTCCTTTGGCTTCCCCTCCTCGGTCGGAATCTGGCGCCATTGGGCATTGAGTATAGCTCTGTGAGGGCTGGAAGTATCAAGCGAGTTCGATCGACCAAGCTCTGAAGCACACTTTCGGCGGACATACTGCGGAAAGCAGAACAAGTGTACCTTATACGGAGCGCTGCATCACGATCAAGCGGAGAAATCCTCCGGGATCGCGAGATTGTCCTTGTTCCCGATGATCGAAGCCATCCATCTTTCCACTACGGTATCGTCGATTGCCTCCGGGTGGGCCCGAGTCTCGTCTTGGTGCCTTGATACAACCACATCTGATGACTCGGGCTGAAGGGGCTGGATTAGCCTCGAAGAAAAACCTCCAGGAGGTCCATGCCGATCCTCTGTCCCTAACCAGCTGCACCACGCGGTCCATCAGCATCTTCACTTCAGCCCTCTCTTGGAACAACCTTGAGGGAGGAGGTCTATTCACTCGACTCATGGTGAATGCAGGAAGGCGGTCGGCTGCTTACAGGCGCCGTCTCATTCCGGCAATAGAACCAGGTCATTGCCAGCCCCGACCGACTCGGGAAAAGACATAATTGGGAAGGTGCTTTTGTTCCTCAAGCTGGACCCTAAACCACCACACATCCGGACTACTTGGGTCTTCTCGTCACGGGGCTTGCCTTCTTCACGGTCTGAGGCGACATGTGAAGATGTACTTGAACAAACCCAGTCACGATCGACAGCCCGGAAGTTTTCGCACATAGACACAAGCGTGGCAAGGTATGCGATGGGTTTGGAGTAAAATGGTGGAGCTGGGCTCGAAGAAATTCAGAAAACCCGAAAGAAGACACTTTCGGTGGCAGCGAAAAACCTCGGTCGACATGGGTGGCCAAAAACGCACTCACCCTCTTACGGTTGAGGCTGCCACTCTCGGCCGAAGTCTCGCGGCGCCGTGGGGAATCAATCCGTCGTCGGCCATATCGAGATCCTTCTCCCTTATGGTCGGTGGATCGATCGCCCTGGACCCAGCCTTTGGCAGTTTGGATCTCGACGAAACCACACGACGGTAGATCTCCCTTTGCCTTCTCCTCCGCCCGGCGCCTTCTCCGCCGCCCGGCGCCTTCTCCGCCTTAAGCGCTTCTTGGCGGCGCTCCAACATCGTCGTCTTCTCTTTGCCCATGGCAGCGTGGCCGAATCGCAAGGGAGGAGATGGCAAGAAAGCGGCAGCGAGGCGGAGAAGCGGAGGCGGAAGAACTAAGGAGGAAGAACAAGGTGCTTGTGCATAAGCCTCCGGGAGTTACATTTATAGCATCCTTTCCGAGTGGATGTGGTGGACCCAAAGCAATCCAATCATATCGAGCAGCCGCCTTTGCTTGCGATCGTGTGAGCGGAAAAAGCGGCCTCGGAGATCGGCGCCCTATTCGTCCCATCAAAGCGCCATGATCCGTTCCGTTTAGCGCTTTCCCAAATTTCGTATCCCGCGAGATCCATGAGCGGCGGTCGAGTCTGTCAAGTGCGAGATTTCCTGCGATCCGTTGCTCGGGAATAGCAAAGAAAGTCACTTTCGACTAAAGAACAAGAATGGATCAAGTCGGTGAAGGAAAGTTTCTTATTATCAGCGAGAGAAGATCTTGATCCAAGACAACACGTAGCGGTATGCAAAAGGCGATCGGAAACAACGTCAACTCCTCCTTCCTCAAGCCTCAATCCATTGGGGGCTAATGATGGATTCATGTACCTAGGGTAGGGTCATAGGCTGACCTAAGCGTCCTACCCAAGGGCACTTTCGTAGAAAGATCATCTTCGATCGACCAAGAGGAATCCACTCGACTAGGCTGGAAGGACTCGACTATGGAAGACTCACTCGACCATGAAGACTCACTCGACCACGAGAAGGTCGAAAGGCACTCCATAGCATAGCGGTTTGCTATTGAATAGACTTAATGATAGTTAAAAGCGCTTTATGAGGCGTTACGGTAACCCCTGGCAATGTACTTTAATCCCTCCATTATGTGGGCTGGCTGGGGTCTGGCGCGCTCTATATAAGCCACCCTCCTCCACGAGATAGAAGGTTGATTCTTGTAATACTCATACTCATAATCCACTCGACCGCCTCGGGGCTCCGGGGCGTGGGGCTGTTACTTCCTCAGAGAAGGGCCTGAACTCGTACATCCTTTGTCTTCACAACTACTCCATAACTAGGACATCGCCTCTCCCTTACCTACCCCTACTTCTACTGTCAGATTTAGAACCACGAAGAAATAAAAGCCATATTGGCAACAAATCCGATCCTGGCTGCACCCAACCTGGGCGAACCAATGTTGTTATACATCGCAGCAACACATCAAGTTGTAAGCCTTGGTGCTACAAATCGTCGAGCGAGATAGAAGGGCATAAATTCCTCTTCAAAAACCCGATTATTACTACGTATCACTGTGTTAACCCCTGCAAATCCGTTACCGCACTACCAAAAAAGCGTATCACGGTGTTCATGGCATCCGGGCTCAGACACTACTTTAAAGAGTGTTCGATACTTGATTGGCCTCAGTAGCACTCAATGACATTATAAACAACGCGATCGTGGGCAGGATTGCAAAATGGGCCATTGAGCTCTTACCATCCGATATAACTTACAAACCTCGGCGAGCTATATAGTCACAAGTTTTGGCTGACTTTGTCCTTTGAATGGACGAAGCGAACTCCTAAAAAGTCTGGCGCATACTCAATTAGACTATGCACTTCCCCGGCTCTAAAATGTTGGCGGACTGGGGCTGGTGTCGTATTAGCGTCCCGATAGGGACCACGATCCAATCGTACTTCAAATAATATTACCACGGACTCCAACAACGCGGCGAATCTGAGGCCCTTTTAGATGGTCTCCGGATGGCAATCTCCATGGGCATTCAACGCCTAGAGGCAGCGAGGATTCAAACCTTGCAATATCCCAAATAAATGGAGACTTTGGCCAAGGATCCGAAAATGGCAGCATATCATAGCGCTGTCCTAAAATGTCAGCTTTCGGTTTGAAGGACTCGAATTCCATCCGTAGCCCATTTCACCCGTCGCTCTGGCCCGCTTTTTATGCGGCCCCATGCATGGGGTGCGTGCGTGGCGATGAGAGGGAACCCGAGCCGTCCTGGCGAAGATGGCCAGTCGGCCCGCTCCTCTGCCCTTCTTGCTCACTGATTGGTGGCGGCGGCGGCCCCCCACCCGCCCTTTTAAAGGGGCGGGAAGAACATAATAGTCTCGCTCTCTCTTCTTTCTTCATCTTCAACTTCCGCTAATCCTCCTCCCATCTGCCATGGAGGGAGGAGTTCAGTCCTTCAGCGGTGGCAGCGAGGGTGCGCCTCCGGGCAGCGCGCCTCTCCTATCCACTTTGTGGCGGGCCAGCCGCGAGCAGAGAGGGAGGCGAGGCAGCAGACGGGGCAGGGCGTGGTCAGGCGCTCGGGGAGGCGGCGAGGCGTCGCCTCCCGTCTCCGCCCGGCTCCTTTCCTCGGCGGTCCACCTTGAGGCGATCACAGGAGTTCTTCATCAAGCTGCGCCCGAGCACCTCGTCGCCGCTATCTGCTGCCGGCCCGTTCGCGGCGCGATGGAACGGATCCGCCGAGATGATGGAGTTGCGCGCATGAGGGGCTGCGGGATCAGCGGCTTTTCGAGTGAGTGTATTATCCGCAGCCCGGCGTAATGTGCCGATCGAGGTGGAAGGCGTCCGCGCATCCACAGCGGCGGGGTTTACCCTCCATTTAAGTTAATGGAGGCGACCTTCTCGCCGTCAAGGTCTTGAGACTCGGCACCGGGCGAGATGCTGCGTGGACAGCTCCTCCGATGGCGAAGGCCCCTCCTCGGCGGAAGTGGCGAGGGAGGGCGAGCGGCAGCGATGAGATGGCGGGTCCGACTAGGCGTCGGGCGCTGCCTCGCGCGCCACCGGCGACCCCATCATCCGGGTCGCCGACCTACGAACTCCGGGGCCGTCTCCTTGGGCGGCTAGCATAGGAGGCTGCGAGAGGAAGAGGAAAGAAGAAAATGCTGGGCGAGGCCCTCGATAAGCGTCTTGACGTTCCACCAACCCGTCTTCAAGCTCTGCCTCCGGCGCCTCCGTCTCCGCCAAGCTCTGGCGGCCCCAGGAAGTTCTCTTGGTGTCTTCGGCACCGTAGCTCTCCTAGGCGCCCTTGCCCTCCCGGCAAGCTTCTCTTGCAGGGGCCTCCTGAACCTACCTCCTGAGCAGAGAGCAGGAGAGGGATTACAGGCATCTTATCTTTCAATTTGCAAGCCTTGAGGCCTTAGCTGTGTTAAAATCTGTAATCCTCTCTATCATGTTTTCATCTTCTATGGACTTGTACTAAACTAGGATGTTTTTAATGAAAAGAGGGCAGCTTGCGGACTATGTCCTTTACTTGATTTAGTGCCTTATGCGCTCCCATCCCTCGCTTCTAGGGAACTTGCGGTAGCGAACACACTTGCTGAGTCACGGGACATCAGCAGCCCGCTGGCGGTGTTGCCTCCGGCAAAACCTTGCGGAGCGATTGCAGCGCACTTGTGTTTGTTGGCGGACTCGGAAACAAACCAAGGCGCCAGCCAGGCCCTGACTTCAGCTCCTCCGTGTGGGTTTTACAAGACATGTTCGTTCAGGGCTAGATCCCCTTCCCCGGTCCATAAGAGGATGCATGACGAGGGATGAAAAACTTATCTGTCTCTACAGCCCCCCGGCGACATTAGCTTGCCGGGGAGGAATCTTGGCCTTCACATCCTCCGGCAATTCTGGCTCCGCCAAAATCCAGGTGCTGGTGAGCCCTCCTTTGCCCTTATCGCCGATCTTTATGACGCCAGAACCACTGGCCCTTGTGAAAGGACTTTGGCACTTGCAGCCCCCAGCAAAGCTGGCTTGCCGGGGTCGGTGCGCCCCTCTAGCTTCTCCTTGTCACTGTAATTACAGCCATAAAGACAGCTGAGACAGTACTGCAATAAGTTCGTTATCTATATTTTATTTCATGTGCGATTTTGCAAAAGCGATGCCATGCTTTGTCCTTCGTATGTTTATACTCTATCTTGCTAGGGAACTTGCGGCGCTAACACACTGCTAGATGCGGGACATCAGCAGCCGCTGGCGGTGTTGTTTCCGACAAGAAACCTTCGAGGCGATTCACGGTGCACTTGAATTGTTGGCGGACTCGGAAACAAATCAAGGGCCTAACTCAGCCGTGGAGTCGCTCCCTCAGCGCACAAGTTTCTTATCTGAAGGGTGCCTTATGGCAAGAGCTTGATATATTCGCCCTCTACTTTGTTATATCCTTCTTGTGCTTTTACCCTCGCTTCTAGGAACTTGCAGGCGCTAACACACTTACTAAATGCGGGACATCAGCAGCCAGCTGGCGGTGTTGTTTCCGCAAAGCAACCTTCTCGGGCGATTGCAGTGCGCTTGTATTGTTGGCGGACTCGGAAACAAAACAAGGGCGTAACAACCACGAGTCGGCTCCTCCGCGCCTGCAGGTCTTGCGTACAAAGGGCGAGCGCACGAGGACCATAACATAAAAAAACTTGGAACTAAAAGTTACTACGTACAAAAAGCTTCAGACGACTTAGCTTTTAGTCTTCAATAGTCCGTCGAGGCCGTGCTTCTTCCTGATCTTTCCCCTTATATGTTTCGTCCTTACGCTTTAGGGAACCCACGGTGCGAACACACTTGCGGCGCGGGCATCAGCGACCCGCTGGCGGTGTTGCCTCCGGCGAAAAGAACTTCGTCCGGGCTGGTTGCGGCGTGCTTTTTATCGTCGGGCGGACTCGAAGCGGCCCGGCAGGCGCAACCTAACCGCGATTCGACCCTTCAGCGCTCGGGTTCTTCGCCCACAAGGTACAGATTTTCGAGAGCACAACTCAAAGTTGAAGCTTAGCAACTTTCTTTGCCCTCTTGGCGTGAGCTTCGATGGCGGCGTCCTCGGCGGGCAGCAGCACTCCGGAGAACAGGCTTGCGGGTGAGCACGAGCCATTCTTGCGGGTTCAGCCTTTGATTGGCCTGCCTTCGCCTTCGCACCTGCGGTGGAGCTCGATAAGCGGCGTCCTCGGCGGCAGCGCGCGCTCAAGGGAAATCGCTTGCGGAGTGAGCACCAAAGCTGTCCTTGCCGGACTTGGTCTTCTTCTTCCCCGGGGAGCTTGGCAAGTGGCTCGCGCTCTGCTTGCAGCTGCTACTTCGATAGATCTTATCGGCGCGAGATGAGGTGCATCTTTCTTATCGCCTTGGACGAAATGACACTCATCGGGCCAGGCATTTTGAGCACATTGTATGCGTGGTGAGAGGCCGCCATGAACTTGGCGAGTCTTGGTCGGCGAGTATCCGTTGTAAGGTAAGGATATCAGCCGCGTCAGAATGTGACCCTCTCGATCCTGAAGTTCAGCTCGCTGCAAGCGTCACGGCAATGTGATCTTCCTTGGGCTTGCTCCTTCCAGGTTGTTACTTCCTCCGAGAAGGGCCCTAACTGCATATCCTTTGTCTTCACAACTACTCCATAACTAGGACATCGCTTCCTTACCTACCCCTACTTCTACGATGAACCATTTACGCTTGGCGCCACCGCCGGCAGGTGTTTTAGTGATTTGTGGAGGAGTTGCATACTTCCAGTACCTTCATCATGATGACGGCCGAGGTTTAAAGGCACGAGATCCGCCTTGCTTCACTCTTCAGCCGACGACTAAGATGGCTCCAGGAGGCCCCTCTTGACATCGAGGCGCCTCCCCCGTCTGGCGGGCGACACACTGTCGCATGTGTTCAAGGGCGCTCACAGGCAACCGTCGACCAAAGAATGAAGCTACTGGCTCACGAGACTTCACGTCGGTGAAGCACGCTGGTGGCTCGCCAGCAGGCCACCGCCTCGATCATGCTATCGAGCCCCACGAATCCTCTACGGGCTCTCGACCGCTTCACCGGTTCGTGAGAGACCGTGATCCGAGCAGTGATAGCGTGGATCCGCCGGCGAGAGATCCTCATGGTCGATGGCTCGCAGTCCTCCCGGCGACCACGCGCCGTGGGGGCCGAGAGGAGACCCCGCAAGAACACGAGAGTACCAGCCCGACACTGAATTTCACAGAGAGAAGAGCTTTGTCGCAGAACATGGATGCACTACATACCCTATCGCCGGAGAGACCCCCGAGGCTCGTGCCTTGAGGAAGCACGCTGGGTCATGTGGTCGAACGCGCTACCGAGAATCTTCAGCGAAGCACTGACGAAGAGCTGCTGCAACGTACTCGAAGTTACCGACGCCTCTTTTCCGCCGACTCGTATACCGTGACGCTAATTCAGAATTTAGCAACCGAATCGTGATAGCAGTAGTCTATCCACCGTCCCCAGCCGAAGTCGGAAGAGGCTTGCAGCAGATCGTAGATTTACTCCGAAAGCAAAGCATCGTAACTCAGCCGCGGTCGCAGCTGCCAAGAACAGATTCACAACATCCGTTGCCAACATTGTCCGCCGGCTCACCCCAGACGCTTCCGCGGAAGGGCGCGACAACCGGCGTAGAGCAGCTCGAGACCGCTTTCGACCGAGATGACAGCGCCGAATGCCCTTTCTCCGAGGGAAGGGTCAGACGCCTCCTCGGCGGCAAGATGACAGACGACACCAAGATAGGCAAGGGTTCCAATGACCCTGGAACCAGTTTTGATGCGCGATCCATTATCGCAAGGCTTGGTCGACCTAACAGAGCCCATCGAGGGGCTCGAGAGGGATGCACCCACCAGCAATGAGTGCATGTCTCTCGTCCGGAGTGTTTAGCAGGCTATCAGAGCCGCAGGATCCCCCAATTTCGATTAAGTGCTAGGAGTCGCAAGTTCATCGGGGAATCTAAGCCCAAACTTGGCTCGAGGATTACCGAGTGGTCGTTCAGACAGGAGGGAATGATGAGGTACATGAAACATTTGCCCTCATGTTGGAAGGCTCTGAGCATGGTTGAGTCAATTACCTCACAAAGAGATATATACTTGGGAAGATTTGTCCCGAAAGTTCGACAGACTTTTGAAGGACTTGCAAACGATCGCTGGTTTGACAGAGCTGCAAGTTTGTGTGCGTAAGACCAATGAAACTCCGAGAGTACATTCAGAGATGGATTACCTTGCACAAGATCAGGAAAATGTGTCCACTATCAAGTGTTTTATGCCTTCAAAGACGCGGCTAAAAACAGAGAATTGAGTCCAAGTTCGGTCGAACCGACATGACCGAGTCAAATGATGGAGATTATAGCAAACACGCCAATGGCGCAGGAAGAAGACCGACCAAGCGCAAGTACAAGCTGCCACCGAGAAGGAAATTCCACGAAGGTAAACGAAAAGCCGAGCCAGAGCTCCGGAGAGGCCCCGCCGCTACCAGGAAGTTCAAGGAAGCCCAAAGGGTCCTGAATCAAGAAAGTGAAAGATAAAGAAGGAAATGACGTGATGGATATGCCATGTCATATTCACACGAAGAAGGATGAAGAGGGCAACATTATTTACCCGGCACACCACTGGGCCAAAGGTTTACCTTAATTCAGGAGCCAGGAAAACAGTCTAAGGACAAGGAGAAGGAGTCGACAAGGCCGAGAGAAAGAGGATGCGAGGAGGAATACCCGATGTTAACTCCACTGGCGATCTTCGCGATGTGGAAAGCAAAAGTCGATCAAAGTCATCAACCGAGGTCAATATGGTTGCCCCGCTAAGCCAAGTTATGTGAAGTGGTCCCGCACATCATCACATTCAACAATCTGATCACTCGACTACATTGCTACCCCCGGGCGGCAAGCGCTGGTGGTCGATCCATTGTCGAAGGCACTCAACGACAAAAGTGCTGGCGGATGGTGGTAGGACTGAATTTGTTATATGCGGATACTTTTGAAAGGGATGGGCATTCGATGTCCCGATTGAGCGCCAGCAATATGAGTTTCCACGAGTCATACCAGGAAGAAGGCTAACTCACTCGCCAAATAGCCCTGACGGTTTTTGGCGCATTCCAAGCACTTCCAAGAAGAAAAGTCAACTTTGAGGTCGTGGATTTTCAGAGTGCATACCATGCCATTTTGGGAGGCTCATTTATGCATTCATGGCTCGACCATGCTACGTACCTCAAACCGAAAATGCCAGGACCTGGGAGTGATCATCACACCGCGACGAAGAAGGGTAAGAGTGCTTTTCAAGGGCTCAAGATTGTCAACCCCAAGTGACAGCCGGGTCGAATTTGACGAATACATGCAAAAACGCAGATCCGGAGTGATTTGCTACGATCTAAGAAGCCAGCCACGTAGTCTCAGATTCAAATCGTCCGTGAGACAAAGCCGCCCATATTCATCCGACCGATCCCGGCGCAGCCCGACCCACATATCACAACACTCACTCAAATAGGAAGAAGCGCCATCCGCCCTCCGTGAGAATCGACATTTTGCATGGAAGCCACCGACATGCCGTGTTCCTGGAATCGCTGAGCATCGCTTTACTAAGGTACCCCTACTTTAGTACACCGACAACTTGCTTAGGCAAGAACTTCCCGAAGACCAAAATGAGGCCCGCTGCATAGTCTGGCGATCTAAAGCCTACAAGGTCCATGGGGGAGAACTTTATAAGAAAAGCACAACCGGAGTCCTTCAAAGGTGTATATCCGAAGAGGAAGGGCGAAACCTCCTAGCTGAAATTCATGCCGGACCAGGCGGACACTACGCAGCAGCTCGGGCCCTTGTAGGAAAGGCATTCCGTACAGGATTTTATTGGCCGACGGCCGGGCAGATGCTCAGACTTAGTCCAAAGATGCGTCGGTTGTCGCCTCTTTGCTAATCGAGCCATATGCCACCCACCGCCCCCAAAACTATACCCATTACCTGGCCGTCATGTCCGGGGCTTGACATGGTTGGACCCCTTAAAGGGGGAACCCACAAGCAAAGGTACCTATTGGTCATGGTGGACAAATTCACCAAATGGATAGAGCCCAAACCAGTGAAAACGGCAGAGTCCGGACCAGTGATAGACTTTATCTCCGGGGTAGTACACCGTTTTGGTGTCCCCCACAGCATCATCACCGATAACGGCACGTATTTTACGGCCGACGGGGTTAAATCATGGTGCAAAAATATGGGCATTAAGCTCGATTACGCTCGCCTATCATCCTCAAACCAATGGTCAAGTGGAACGAGCAAATGGTCTAATAATGAGCGGCATCAAACCTGCACTAGTGTGGTCACTTACTAAATCGACACGACCGGGTAGAGGAGCTCGACCAGACTGGGGCTGCGGACAATGCCCAACCGTACTACCGGATTCACACCATTTTTAATGGTATACGGCGCAGAGGCAGTTCTGCCCTGCGACATCATTCATGACTCACCTCGAGTGCGCATGTACGAAGAAAGAGAAGCCAAGCTGGATCGGCAAGACAGCTTGGACACATTGGAGGAAGAACGCGACGTCGCCAAGGCTCGCTCCGCATTCTATCAGCAGCAGGCTCGAAGATATCAAAGCAGAGAAGTACGAGCCAAGACTTACAACGTTGGCGAACTAGTTCTACGCCTGCCGGACAAGAAAAAGGACAAGCTCAAGCCCAAAATGGGAGGGGCCCTTCATTATTGATCAAGTCCTGACCGGCGGAGCGTACCGTCTACAAAATGCATCGGACAACCAACTCGAGCCGAACCCATGGAACGCAGCCCGCCTCCGAAGATTCTATGCCCAGCGCTGGACTAAGAGTTCGTCCCCTTCCCCCGTCCAAATTTTTACACTTCATCCGTCTTTTGTTTCTCTTTCTTCTCTTAACCCTTTTCCTAAAAAGCCCTTATGGGCCTGCTTGCGCATTGTTCGCACATACTTGATGTGCCATCCGCACTCATTATATTCGGGGCTTCTTTACCGTGCTTAATTATAAGGGCTTCAAGCCCAGACATGTGTCAAGCTTCCACATGTACCTTTTATTCACCATTATATGCATCGATATGACTTAAGTTTTGGCCAAGCTGGGTTGCTCGGCTCCTGCTTACCCCACGCTCCCGATTGTTCGGCTAGGAGGTAAAGGAGCACCTCTGTGATTGTTATTGCTGGTCACGGATGTGTACCTCGACCGGGTGAAGCCGAAGCTAGCGTTCTCAAGGGAATATTCGTCGGTGACTTGAAAGATGATTTTTTACCTACTTATTTATCTGCCCCCAGATGTTTTTATGCTTTTTTCGCAGTTCGGACATGCACTTTAAGGCATGTCTCCCAAGGAAAGGAACCCTCAACGGAACTATTCTCCCTGGAAGATGTTTCTTACTAACCATGTAATATAACATAACTAGTTGGGCACTTGTCTGGTAAAGCACTAATGACCCCTACCCCTGGTCTCCATGCATACCCCAAGTGTTTCTTAACCGAGAAGGTATTCGGACACACTCCGGACTCTAGGGTCCCGAGGTTGAAGCGAAAAGGTCGGCAAAGACAAACGATCTACAATCCGTCTAGAAGGCGTTTCACATGTCATTTTAAAATACATTGTCAAATCTACTGACTGTATTCCTCCTCAATCCCGTCTAACAGGCTGTCTAATTTACAGTCCTGTTGGGAAAATTTAGCGGCCAACTCTACTTGGTCGTATACTAAACTCACAGGGATCTCCTTCCCATCGGGCCCCACAGGTTCGACCTCGACAATGTGGTTGGGATCCGCCTTCTTGTACCGTGTCTTTACCATGGCCCAAGCCTACCTGGCACCTTGGCGGTAGGCCGAAATCTTCCACAAATGGAAGCGCTGCCGCATTCCCTGAAGCTTCTCCGTAAGCTCCCCAAGGCCTTCGGGCAGGGAAAGGGCCAGCCATAAAGCCTGAACGGCGCTCGCCATCGCCCGAACTCGCTCGAGCAGCTGCAATAGTTCGAAGTTGATCACCCGCCGACACGGCATCTCCTCCGCAGGCGCACTCGTGAGTATACCTACAAGACATATTTTGTCAATTGACTTCCTCGCCAACTCTTCTTTTCAAAGGAGTCCGCCAAGCACTTACTATAGATGCCACGACGAAGCGCTGATTCTCCTTAACGGAGCCAGACAGCTCGGCCCGAACACCTTTCAGCTCTTCCCCGAGCTGAGCGTGGGCATCCTGGAGCTTGTTCCTTTCTTGCTGCACTCTATTCAGGACCCTCTCGCCGGCCTTCAGCTGGCACAGTAATTCTTGCCTATCCGGATCTTGTCCGGCAGCACCTGCAATGTCTTTATTAGACTTGCGCGCACGAAATACTATCCGGCAGCGCCTGTGGTTCATGGCGCTCTCCACCTCAGACTTGGTGGCGGATAGTCTGTCGGCATCCTCCGTTGGAGGAGTATCCGGCCCGCGCCTTGCACTTGCCTCCCTCCGCATCGGGTGCCGAGCTCGCTGGTAGAGCTCGGATTGGCGACCTCTACGCCCGCAGTCCGGCGGGTGCTTTTTCTCCTACAAAGGTCATGAGCACTCAAACACTTCCTAGGGACGTTGCTCCGAATAATGAACTGTGAGCTATACCTTTGCGGCGACGTTTCAGTCCGCACCGCACTCCTCTTCCCGCCGCTTGGTCTGGATCGCCTTTTGTTGGTCACCGCCGTGGGCTCGCTTCTCGCCTCGAGGCGCTTCCTACAAAAACACCATCGTATGCGAAGGTCAGAGACGAGCGAGGAAGAAACAATGGTGTCGGGACTTCGGTCACAATCACCTGGGAAGCCGGATATAATCCGGGGTCGTCAGCCGTAATGGCGACTAAAGCATTGTCCATGCTGAGCTGGTGGAACACCCCGTCGATTAGCTCCACCTTTATGTCCAGATCCTCTCTGGAGGCCGGATCCTAGGATCTCTCTGGATCCTCGGGTTGCGGAGCTGGACTTACCATGTCCTCCACGATCCAACGCAGTTCCTGCGTCGAAGACATAATATAAGAAGCTTAAACTTTGAAAACATGGGTCGGGCCCTTAAAGTGTTCGCTTACCCAACGACGAGGGTCATTCATGGAGAACCCATTCAACGGGTTCGTCTGGAGAAAGTCCTCCTTCTCCCCTTTGTACAGGCCGAACAGGATCGTCACTGCATCCTCGATCAATCCGTCCTTTGCGCCATGACGGGTGGCGCCGTCTTCCTCGTTGAACTCCCACATGGGTGGCCTCAGATTGCAAAGTGGCTGCACTTCACAGTAATGCATGTTGCCATGACTCGATCATGGTCAACCCGGAATGGGCCAAGAATCTTATTCGCCCATCGATAATGGACGCCTTGTCTTCCTCCGCTTGGGGGCTCATGGGCGCCAACTAAGGTGTTTCTTCAGGGAGCAATATGAACTCCCTGAGGCCGATCCGAATAGGATCCGCAGCGAGCCGCCTTCTATGTAAAACCATTCAAGGCCGCCTTGGACACCTTCTTAGGGGTTCCGATGGATATCCGTCCCGCAATGCGCCATATTTCGGCGCCGCCCACTTGATATATGGACCCCTCGTGAGAACGGGTACGAAGCGTAACAACCTCTTCCACAAAGGCAAAATGGGGCTCGATACTCAGAAATAGCTCAGAAGAGCTACGTAACCCGCGATATGCGTGATAGAGGCGGGCGAGCAGATGGAGCTGGAGTTCGAGAACTCCGTGAGCCCGCAAAGGAACGGATGTATAGGAAACCGAGTCCCCTTATCGATAGGGGACGAAGCATACCCGCTCCCCTTTGTTGGGACTTGGGGTAGCCTCCGCTTGCTTCCCACCTTGGTAGGTGGCCAACCCAGCTCGAACCGGGACCATGAAGGCCGAGGAGATATCCTTGCTTGAAGCGCCACCAGCTCACAGCGGGACGGAACATCTCCTCCAATCTCCGGGAGAGGGCTGGGAGCGCGAGAAGGGGAGCCGCCGACGGTCCATGATGGAATGGATTTTTTTTGGTCGAGGCGCCCGATGAGTGCTCGCGAAGGAAGATGGTGTGATTTGGATCTGGATTCTACCTCTTATAGGCAGATTATTTGTGCAGCTAGGGGTAAAACATTAAAGATACCCTGCTTTTCGCATTAGTGCGACGCGCGGAAGAAAGTCATTATTATGGAAGCCAAGAAGCGCAACATTGGTAAGGAAGCCGACATCGCTCGCAGGTACATGGAACTTAAAGGAGAACCCGCCTTGCAACGCCGAAGACTATATACGCGCTGGATTTATCGTCATTGAAGCCTGGTTCGGGGGCTACTAAGGGAGTCCTGGACTAGGGCGTGTCCGGACAGCCGGACTATCATCGTCCACCGGACTCCAAGACTACGAAGATACAAGATTGAAGACTCCGTCCCGTGTCCGGATGGGACTTTCCTTGGCGTGGAAGGCAAGCTTGGCGATACGGATATGTAGATCTCCTACCATTGTAACCGACTCTGTGTAACCTTAGCCCTCTCCGGTGTCTATATAAACCGGAGGGCTTTAGTCCGTAGGACATAACCTCCATTACAACAATCATACCATAGGCTAGCTTCTAGGGTTTAGCCTCCTTGATCTCGTGGTAGATCCACTCTTGTACTAACCATATCATCAATATTAATCAAGCTGGACGTAGGGTTTTACCTCCATCAAGAGGGCCCGAACCTGGGTAAAACATCGTGTCCCTCGTCTCCTGTTACCATCCTCCTAGACGCACAGTTCGGGACCCCCTACCCGAGATCCACCGGCTTTGACACCGACAGGGCCCTTAACAGGCCTAAACATAATTTGGGCCCTTAGTAAAAATTGGCCGTTTACAGGTGTAAATATCTCGAGCCCATAAAAAACATGGGCCTTTAATAGACCGAAAGTGAGATTGGGCCCTGATTGTGCCAAATAACCCACTGGTCTTAGCAGGCCGAAATGGTGGCCCATTTACGATGCGGATCATTGACAGGCCGAAATTCAGACGACCCATAAATGCGCCGACCTAATACATGGGCCTTTAACTGGCCAGAACTTCGTTCAGGCTAGATTATCGCCATTTTTAAATGGGCCGTTAATGGCCCAATATGACGTTGGGCCACATATGGCCCATGGTTTCGTCCGGCGTTAACAGGCCGAAATGACAACATGCCGGAAGTGCCCCAAATCTATAGTGGGCCTCTAACAGGTCGATTGTCAGACATGGCCGAATATGACCCAAATCCTTCACGGTCTGTTATGGGCCGAAAGTTTTGATGGCCTATAAATGGGCCCAAATGAAGCCGGACCTTTAACAGGCCGGAAATACACCGGGCCGTAATTTGCCCCAATTACTTAGCGGAATGTTAACGGGCCAGAAGTGACCATGGGCTGCGTTGATGACAAGTTTAGGACAGGCCATTGACGGTCCGATTTGACAGAGAATGTTGGGCCTTTAGCTGGGCTAGCCCATTATGGTCTGCCGAATCTTGTGGCCCTTAGTTGGGCCGTCCTATTGTGGTCCGCAAAATCTTGTGGGCCTTTAGCTGGGCCGGCCCATTATGGCTGCAAAATCATGTGGGCCTTTAGCTGGGCCGGCCCATTATGGTCCGCTAAATTTTGTGGGCTTTTAGCTGGGCCGGCCCAGTATGGTCCGCTAAATCTTATGGGCCTTCGTTGGGCCGCCCATTTAAACTTTAGGCCACTTTTGGGCCGGTCCACGTGTCAACATATCATAGGCCCATCTCGACCGTTGGATGAGTGACACCTGTGCCAACGCGGAGCTGACGCGTGGATCCGTCGGCCAATGAGAATTTTACACGTGCAAAATCGGCATTGGTCGTGGCTATTAGCGGGTTATCAGATCCACAAAACGGACCCGATAGGTTAACGACGGTTAACGGCATCCCATTACGGTTGATACCACGTGTCGGTCACCCTTGACGAAAGCACTTCTCTTACGCGCGATTTATCGTCCTGGAAGTGGACACTTCCGTGATGATAATTTTGGCAATGTCATGGAACACTTCTACGACAGCACAGGTATGACTATCTTGCTTCTGTCATAAAATCGTCATGGATGTACAAGCATGACAGAAAACACGTCACGGAAGTGTATTTTTTTGTAGTGTAGCCAAGTTCATAGCGGTGGGATCATCACGGTCCCCTGCGAAGAGGGAGAAGCGGTGTGCTCCCTCGAGCGTGCCTTCCAGGCTGCATCAATCAAGGACCCAGACAGCAGGGGCAAGAATCCTCCTGACGTAGTCCCCAAGAAGAAGAAGAAACCACTCAGCTCAAGGCCTCGGGAGGTTGGTATCTCAGGAGGTGCTGCGTCAGGATCATCGCCCGTGCAAGGGGCGCCTCTCTCCATCGCATAGGAAGGCGCGCCCGGAGCCCTCCTTGGGCAGGGCTCAGGGCTTCTCTTCTGGAGGGCCTCATACTTTGCCAACATCACATGGGAGGTGCTCGGGCACCAATTGGAGATGTGCTTCGCGGCAAGTTTCCCTCAGGAGGTTTCAGGGCGTGGAAAACCCAACGTTCAGGAGTTCATCACCAAGACCACTCAGGAGATTCAAGAAGCAAGAGCCATGCGCGGCGACCGCCGCTTGCCTGGCGTGGCCCCCCATCCAGGCGAGGATGGTGGGCTATGCGTCTGCATCGACGTCCTAGGGCTCAACAGAGCTGCATCTCAGGAGTGCCTCTGGCCTTCGTGCGTGGAACGCAGCGAGGGTCCGCCGCACAGCTACGTTCTCATGCCTTTCGGCTTGCCGAATGCAGCTGCCACCTTCCAGCGCCACCTGCGGAGCATTCTGGCGGCTCAGGAGGCCAGGCATCACACAGTCCTAGCAGAGATGGAGACGGTCCTCAAGGAACCGCTTGGACCCCCAGAGCCTCTCGAGGCTCAGGGCTCCAGCGGCTTGTGAGGGTTGGCCTCTCCACCGCGCGTCTTCAGCTACTCCAACACCCCCTCCACAATGGTACCAGGTGACATCTTCCAAGTACATTTCAGCTGGGAGCGCCCTCAGAGCTGCATCATTCCTAGGCCGTGTGGGTCCGCCCCTGTGGCATGTATCCCTTTTTTTCTTATGTCTTCAGTTTACCTTCCTCGGGGCGCCCCTAGGGCTGCATCATCCCAAAGCCACTCGGGCCTGACCTGGTGGCATGTATCCATTCTGCGTTTACCTAAGATGATTTGCCATTCATGCCTAACCTCCCTGTGATTATCGCCTGTTTGATTGACATCTACCACGGGAGCTGCCCACGCTAGCATGGCGCTTGTGCATGGGTCTGTCCCGGCAACGTCGACAAATCTGAGTGGCCGAGCTCTGGCGCGCGGCAGCCCCGCACGCGTCACCTCATCAGGCCCTGACTGCCCTCACCTCTCTCTTGGAGCAACCAATGGCCGGCCGGCAATCACAATGGCAACCCGTGCATTTCTCGTGTTAGTTTACAGGAACCTCCTGAGGTCTACAGTGGGCGGCATCACGATCTCTCTCTCTCTCTCTTTCCCACGCGATATGCTTGCGCGTTAAAAGGGGGGCTCCTGAGCATCGCGACTCAAGAGCTCTTACTGGCTCTCTAGTGCTCATCCCTGGCCTTGACAACGGCATCGCGACCTCGCATACCAGCAGTGGCTGAGCTCGCTGGAGGGCCGGGACCTGAGGACATAGAGCACGAAGGAGAGTGTGGGGAAGAAAGGGGAAGCTTGCGAGGGCCTAACCTAGCTGCACCACAGCTGCCGACGTACAAGTTCTGATGCTTTTGATGCTTTTGGTTGTTGTGAGCTTGCTAATGCTATGTTGTTGTCTTGCCTTGATGCTTTTGGTTGTTGTGAGCTTGCAAGTACATTCAATGTACTGACCTGGCGTGTCATGCCAGATTGTAGGTGATGCCATGATTGATTGACTGCTTGTCGAGGTTACCGATCATGCGAGCTAGATCTTGTCCCAGCCAGAGTCCCTGCAGTGTGGATGATGTAGGGTAGAACCCTAGATGCCCGATGTTTCACGATTGGAGGGGATCCTATGAAGAACACGAAGAACACGAGGGGAAAACGAGGGGAACACGAGGGGAAACACAAGAGAAATCACTCCACAAACAAGATCCAGTCACACATGTGCTAGATCCTGGAAACACAAAGAGTGATACACAATTCAAAGTCAACAAAGTACGATACAAACGGTCTTCTCCATGAGGAGGTCTTGAAGGTTCTTCCCATGATGGGGTCTTGAATCCGCTTGGGGGATCTTCTCCAAAGAGGTTGTGAACTCCAATGGATAAGTAACCAAGTGGATGAGCAAAGATCTCACACATATATGAGCTAATCCTTTGCTAACCCTAAATAGGAGGAGAAGGAGGTCTATTTATAGTCTAAGTGCAAAAGGGGGCAGAATGAAAGGGCCCTGGGCTAGCGAAGGTCTGGACGTCCGGTAGGGCTCGGATTTCCGCTAATTACTTCCGGAAACGTGGTACCGGACGTCCGGAGATGGCTGGTCATCCGAGCGCCAGTCGTCCGGTGGGGGATGGACTTCCACTCGCTGGGGAGTTCTGCCGGTCGGGTGGAGGAGGCCGGACGTGCGCTCGCTGTAGCTTTTGTCGGCTGGGACTTGGGTCGGCTGGGCCTTCAGGCTTCGGACGTCTGGTCCTGGTCGGACGTCCGCTGGCTGGAGCATTAGGCACTAGACGTCCAGTCTTGGGTGAACGCCCGCTGGCTGGAGCTTCTTCGGTAGCTGTTCTTCTTGTCCTTCATACTTGGTGTCCTCGCCATCTTGTCCATTGGATGTAGTTGTTCCATGGCCTTCCTCTGAGTACCTGATCCCACATAGAGTTTCCTCTTGAGGTAGTAGCCATGTCTCATGTGTAGAGAGTGGGAATTCAGAGAGGAGCGAGTTCACCTTATCTTCGATAGCCTTTGCTCGAGCTCTTGTCATTGGTCCAAGTGGTGTCACGGGAGATGTAGATACGTCCATGGGGATGATCGTGGGATGCTCCGCATCATCTCCCCCCTTGGGAACGATCCGACCATGGAGCGAAAGCTTCATCACCATGGTATGGCGAGAGGTCTTTGACATTGAAGATGTCACTCACGTTGTACTTGTCGCTTGGAAGGTTGATCTTGTAAGCGTTGTTGTTGTAGCGTGCTAGAACCTTGAAGGGTCTATCTGCTATGGGTAGTAGTTTGGATTTGCGTTCGTTGGGGACGCGTTCCTTGCGAAGGTGTAGCCACACAAGATCTTCGATGTTGAATATCATGGGTTGCTTGTTGATGTTGAGCTTGGTCGCGAGTCATTGTACTTGGCGCTCGATGGTAGCTTGCTCTTCTTGAGGTAGCTTGCTCTTGCAATATGAAGCATTGTCTATCTTGTTGCATGGGATAAAATGAGCCATCTTAGGGAATTGGTCCACAACAACAAACATGGAATCCTTTCCATTTTGAGTTCTAGGCAAACCAAGTACAAAGTCCATGCTAATGTCTTCCCAAGGTTAATATGGAATTGGAAGGGGCATGTAAAGACCATGGAATTGAGATTTTGACTTAGCTGGGCGACATGTAGAGCATCGGTTGGTAAAGCGTGAGATGTCGCGGAACATTTTGGGCCAAAAATACTTATTGGAGAGCGTGGTGAATGTCTTGTGGTGTCCAAAGTATCCCATTAGTCCGCTCCATGAGCCTCTTCCAAAAGTACCAAATGATGAGAAGACTCGGGGATGCAAAGTTTGTTACCTCTCATAAGATAATCATCCTTGATGTAATAGCGTTCCCAAGATGTATGCATCAAACACTTGGCATGAGGAATTGCAAAAGTAGGATCATGCGCATACAAGTCTTTTATGTGCTCAAAGCTAATGGCACTCAATTCAAGTTTAGTGACAAGCATGCATATGCGGGGAATAGCATCTGCCACAACATTTTCCTTACCATTGATGTACTTGATGACATAAGAAATGACTCAATGAATTCACTCCACTTACCATGATGCTTGTTCAGTTAGTTTGACCCTTTAGGTACTTGAGCGTTTCATGACCGGTATGGATGATAAATTCATGAGGGCGAAGATAATGTTCCCATTCTCGCAAAACTCGCACTAAAGCATATAGCTCTTTGTCATAGATGCGATAATTGAGTTGCGCGCTGGAAAGTTTCTCGCTAAAGTATGCTATGGGGTGCTTCTCTTGTGTTAACACACCTCCTATGCCATTACCACTAGCATCACAATGAATTTCAAAAGGTTTGTCAAAGTTGGGTAATGCAAGCATGGGAGCATGATTAAGCAAATTGTTAAGCTCATTAAATGTGGTATCTTGGGATGGTCACCAAACAAAAGGCACATTTTTCTTACTCAAGGAATGCAAAGGTGAAGCAATGGTGCTAAAATCTTTCACAAATATACGATAGAAACCGGATAAACCAAGATGCACTTGTTGCAAGTTGGTTAGTTGGGGCCAAGTAACATCATTGATCTTAGATTCATCTACATGAACACCCTTAGAAGATACAACAAAACCCAAGAAAACAAGCTTACCAACACCAAAAAGGCACTGTCCATATTAGCATAAAGGTGCTCTTTCCGAAGGGTTTGCAACACGGTTCTAAGAGGGTGACCTGATCTTTGAGGGATGTGCTAAAGATAAGAATATCGTCAAACTAGACCACAACAAATACACCAGTATAGGGTCGAAGAACAAAATGCATGACTTGCATGAAAGTACCAGGTGCTTCAGATAAACCCATTGGCATAACTAGCCATTCATATAAGCCAAATTTGGTCTTAAATGCGGTTTTCCATTCATCACCTTCTTGGATGCGTATTTGATAGTAGCCACTCTTAAGATCAATCTTAGAGAAGATGGTGGCTCCGCTAAGCTCATCAAGCATATCATCTAAGCATGGAATATAGTAACGATATCTAACGGTGATAGCATTGATGGGATGGAAATTGGAACACATGCAATAAGTGCCATCTTTCTTAGGAACGAGGATTACCGGGATGGCACAAGGGCTTAAGCTTTCACGTGGATGACCGTTGTCGATGAGTTGTTGTACTTGCTATTGTATCTCCTTGGTTTCCTCGGGGTTGATGCGGTAGGGAGCCTTGTTAGGTAGAGGTTCTCCGGGGATGAGGTAGATTTGGTGCTCGATTCCTCGTAGAGGTGGTAGGCCCAAAGGTAACTCATCGAGGAAAAACATCTTGGAATTCCTGCAAAAGAGAAGACAACACTAAAGGTAGATCATGAGAGGTGTTAGTTTTTGGTGCCTCGTCCTTGCACAAAACGACATAGCGCATAACACTTGATGGGTTCTCACACGCTTCTATCAACTCTCTTTTGGTGGCAAATAGAACTAAGTTCTTCTTGTCGCTCATCTTAGAGGCGCTCGATTTTGGCTTGTGGTGCTCACTCTCTTTTGGGTGGTTCGCTCTCTCACTCTTTTTCCATGATGGTTGGCTTGCTTGTCGGCGATCACTTGACTTGGAGACATAGGTCGTAGCACATATTATTTTCCTTTCATCTTGAAGCTATAGTGATTGGTACGCCCATTGTGGATGACGCCTCGGTCAAATTGCCATGGTCGACCAAGAAGTTGGTGGCAAATGAACATCGGGACGACATCACACTCCAAAGTGTCTTCATATTCTCCTATCTTGAAGGAAACTTGTACCGTATGCTCAACTTCGATAGTGCCGGAATCACTTAGCCATTGAACCTTGTAGGGGTGCGTATGTTTCATCTTGACCAATTTGATCTTGGAGCATAGTTCTTCACTTGCCAACTTATGGAAACTACGTCCATGGATGATGACCTTTACGGAACTTCCATTCATGCCGGCCTTGGTGTGGAACATGTGACATCTTTGTCTTCATCTTGTTGATGTTGAAGAGTCAAGACCTTGGAGACAACAAGAGCGGGGCTCGAATCCTCATCATAGAAGACTTGATCGTCTTCATCTTTGTTCACGCGTCGGTGCATGGCCACTTGCTCAAGGGCTTCCATTTCCTCTTCACTCAAGGAGTCATAGGTTCCGTCGTCGTTGAGGATCATGGTGCGCTTGTTGGTACACTCAAATGACTCATGGCCTCGCTTGGCGCATCCGAAACACTTTATGGAGCTTGTCTTGGCGGTCTCATTGTTTGGAGTAGATGATGAAGCTCGCGGCTTGATCTTGCTTGTAGCAGGAGGACGACTTGAGGTTGTCGAAGGTTTCTTGTAACTTGACTTGTCGCAATTGCTTGTAGATGGTTTGGTTGAGGTAGAAGGTGTTGGAGTCATTGAAGCTTGGGTCTTGGAGAAGTCGTAGCTCTCGGAAGAGTACTTGGCATCCTTGAAGTCATCTTGCACTTGAGGTTCCGCTTTGGTAGCTGCTACGTCTTGAGCTTGCGTTGGTTTTCCTTGAAGAGGAAAGGGTGATGCAGCAATAGTAGCGTAAGTCTTTCCCTCAATTTTTGAAAACCAAGGTATCAATCCAGTAGGAGGCTCCTCAAAAGTCCCACGCACCTACACAAACAAACAAAGAACTCGCAACCAACGCAATAAAGGGGTTTTCAAACCCTTCACTGCCACTTCATGTAAAGTGAGATCTAATAGAGATAGTATGATAAGATAAATATATTTTTGGTATTTTATAATATAGATGCAAAAAGTAAAGATGCAAATAAAAGTAGATTGGAAGCAAATAGATAAGAGATAGACCCGGGGGCCATAGGTTTCACTAGAGGCTTCTCTCAAGATAGCATAAGTATTACGGCGGGTGAACAAATTATTGTCAAGCAACTGATAGAAAAGCGAATAATTATGAGATTATCTAGGCATGATTGAACCCAAAGCTAAGCACTTCTCCCATGGCAAGAAAGATCAATCTAGTAGGCCAAACCAAACTGATAATTTGAAGAGACTTGCAAAGATAACTCAATCATACATAAAAGAATTTAGAGGAGACTCAAATATTTCTCATAGATAAACTTGATCATAAACCCACAATTCATATGATCTCGACAAACACACCGCAAAAAGAGTTCACATCGAATAGATCTCCACAACAGAGGGGGAGAACATTGTATTGAGATCCAAAAAGAGAGAAGAAGAAATCTAGCTAATAACTATGGACCCGAAGGTCTGTGGTAAACTACTCACAATTCATCGGAGGGGCTATGTTGTTGATGTAGAGGCCCTCCGTGGTCTATTCCCCCTCCGTGGGCCGCCAAGGCTCCAAGATGGGATCTCATGGATACAGAAGGTTACGTGGTGGAAATTGTGTTTCGTTGGCTCCCTGGATGTTTTCGGTGTACGTAGGCTTATATAAGGAGGAAGAAGTACGTCGGTGGCCGCCCGAGGGGCCCACGAGACAGGGGGCGTGCCCTATAGGGGGGGCGCCTTACCCTCTCGTGGCCTCCTTGGTTGTTTCTGGACTTGCACTCCAAGTCCTCTTGATCATGTAAATTCCAAAAATCATGCTCCCGAAGGTTTCATTTCATTTGGACTCCGTTTGATATTCCTTTTCTTCGAAATACTGAAATAGGCAAAAACAGCAATACGGGCTGGGCCTCCGGTTAGTAGGTTAGTCAAAAAAATGATAAATGTGTAAAATAAAGCCCATAAACATCCAAAAGGGGTAATACAATAGCATGGAACAATCAAAAATTATAGATACGTTGGAGACGTATCAGTAGCTTGATCCACGACCTCAATGAGGTTGGAGTAGGGTTAGAAGTCGGTAATCTTCTTGATGGTATGATTGAGGCCATTCAAGAAATGGGCCATAGTTTGCTCATCATCTTCCGTGACATTGGCTCTTATCATGGCAATCTCCATTTCTTTGTAGTATTCTTCAACGCTTTTGGTTCCTCGCTTGAGTAGTTGGAGTTTCTTGAAGAGGTCGCAGTTGTAGTAGGTTGGCACAAGGCATGCTCGCAGGATGTGACGCCCTCGATTCAATCGTACACTAATCATACACGCAAAGGTGTACGATCAAGATCAAGGACTCACGGGAAGATATCACAACACAACTCTAGACACAAAATAAAATAATACAAGCTTTATATTACAAGCCATGGGCCTCGAGGGCTCGAGTACATAAGCTCGAATACACAAGAGTCAGCGGAAGCAACAATATCTGAGTAGAGACATAAGTTAGACAAGTTTGCCTTAAGAAGACTAGAACAAAAGCAACATGATCGAAAAGACAAGGCCTCCTGCCTGGGAGCCTGCTAACTACTCCTGGTCGTCGGCGGCCTGCACGTAGTAGTAGGCACCCTCGGGGTAGTAGTAGTCGTCGGTGGTGTCGTCTGGATCCTGCGCTCCACCATCTGGTTGCGACAATAAGAAAGAAGAAGGAAGGGGGAAAAGGGGAAGCAAAGCAACCGTGAGTACTCATCCAAAGTACTCACAAGCAAGGATCTACACTACATATGCAACATTATCAAAGGAAGGTCAGATATGTGGATCACGCAGTAAATGCCGTAATAGAGAGAAGGCCTAGTCCTATCGAAGACTAGCATCTTCTGAAACCACCATCTTGCAAAGAACAGAGGGAGTAGAGTAGCATAAAGTAAAGTAGTAGCAAGAAGTTATCAACCTCGGCAGCTTATCCTTTCTCGACTCCCCGAGAAAGCAATCCCAGAGCCATACTATCCATTTGTCAACACAATCCAATTCTCATCACCATCCAATTCTCATCACAAGTACCCAGTTCTAGTTGTATCGATCGGGATACAACACCAAGCGTCTGCTATCAGAGGACGGGCTATCGATAGATGTTTTTTCCCTGCAGGGTGCACCAACTTACCCACCATGCTCGATTAACTCCGCCGACACACTTTCTGGGTCATGCCCGCCTCGCCAAACAATACGCCGCAACCTGACCTAGGCTTAATAGAGAGGTAAGCACGCCGGACTAAACCTATGCCCCCAGGGGTCATGGGCCATCACCCCGGGAACTCCTGCATGTTGCGTGGGCGGCCGGTGAGCAGACATAGCTACCTCCCTAAAAGGCAGGAGCTACCAGTCCAACCCGTAGCGGCCGCCCGTCGCCGACGCCTATTAAGCTTCGCTGATGTACACGACGCAGTAACACCCATACTATGCCCACGCCATGGTTAGTGCTATCGTGCCGAGGCCCTCGGATCAAATATCCAAATCGTGAGTGGATTAGGAACGCGCGCAACAAGCGAGACTCACGAAGATGTGACCCGCTGCTCCGCCTCGAGGACTTGCGGCAAGGGCTAAGAATGCCCGCCATGCATCGATAAACTCTCGGGCACCTTCCAGTCAACCGACTCCACATCACTGCAATTATGCTCGCTGGTACCCTCGTATGAACCGTCTTTAGTAACATGGTTCAAGGTAAAGTCATAGTAATCATAGTAACTGTGTGTCTAAACATCAAGGGTAAAACCCGAGGAATCACCCCGTGAACTCCACTCAATGTAATCATCAAGGTGAACGAAGAGGAATCACCCTCGAAGTTCACACTTGAGGGGGTTGCACGACGAGTCATATCGAAGTGGTTAAGGAGGAAATCACCCTCGATGACCACGATCAATGACTACACTACAGGTTAACATCGGCGTCAAGAGGTTCACCCTCGGTACTCGATAGTAACCCAATAGTGTTGAGCAACTAAGGGGAACTGACGTGCGGTGTCAGGGCCTGGTCTTCGATCACGTAGACCGAGTCATCGATGATGAAGCAGGGGCAACAAGGACAAGTGGGGGTTGTCACTGATGGATCACTAACCAACCTATACTAAGCAGTTTAGGATAAGCATGTAAGGTACAACAGCAGATACAAAAGTAGGCTATGCATCAGAATAGGAGCAAACAATTACAGTAGCAAAATCTAATGCAAGCATGAGAGAATGGAATGGGCGATATCGGGATGATCAAAGGGGGGGCTTGCCTGGTTGCTCTGGAAAGGAGGGGTCGTCGTCGACGTAGTCGATCACAGGGGCAGCATCCGTCTCGGGGTCTACTGGAGAGAAGAGGGGGAAGAGACCGTAAATATAAAGCAAACATAGCATCACAAAGCATAACGTGGCAATAAGTTGTGCCGGGTGTGACCTAACAAATGGCTACATGATATAGGTGAAGGTAAAATTCAACCGGGAATGTTTTCCCGGTTCCGGACCTGTGTCAGACAGATGACCGGAGGGGGAATGTTCCATGTTCAGATAGCTAGAGGCATCTGACAGGTAAACGGACCGTGTATTCGGATTCGCCTTGTCATTCTGAGCAACTTTCATGTAGAAAACTTTTTCATCCGAGTTACGGTTTATTTCCTATGAATTTTTGAAGTTTAAACAATATTCTGGATTTATTAATATGAACAGAAATGGAAAATGATGTAAGCATGAGATGTTGATGACGTCAGCAGTCAAAAGAGCGGCTGACCAGGTCAAACCCGACCAGTGGGGCCACTGGGACCCACATGTCAGCCTCTGTTAGCTTAACAGCGGATTAAACTAATCTAACAGGCTAATTAGAGGTGTGGGCCCCTGATGTCAGCGACTAACTAACAATTAAAACTAATTAACAGATTTATTTATTTATAAAACGTTTTAAACAAGTGGGGCCCACATGTCAGTGGCTGGGCCTGCCCAACAAGATAGTCGACCAGGTCCATCGGTCAACAGGGGCGAGGGCCCCACCGGCAAGGACCTGTGGGGCCAGGCCAGCCACGCCGGAGTGGCCGGGCGGTGATGCTCGGCGACGCAGACGCGGCGGCGTGGTTTCGACTTCACGAGAAGCGCCACAAGGCCGCTCGAGCTCGGCGGGCTCGTCGGACCTTGTAGGAGTGGCGATCCAATCGCGGGCCTTCGCCGGGCGGGTGGGCTGCAACGACGACGCTGCCGAAGCGGGCGGCCGGCCAAACAGTGTTAGCGGGATCGGGCTACGGGCATCGGCGAGAGCAATGGACACGCTGTGTTGGGCCCTCGGGAACCCTAAGAGCACGATCTGGCGCCGCCGTATGTGAAGGCGACTATGGCCACGGCGCCGAAGCTCGTTGGCGTAACGCCGGCGACGGCAAGGCGAAGCTAGCTAGAGGCGCGCGAGAGCAAAAGGAGAGGGGAGGAGGGGAGAAGCTAACGAGAGGCTGTAGGAGAACGACAGCGCAGCTCGGGAAGACCGACGGCAACGAATCGGTGATTAAGGCGAAGACGGTCGAGGGGAAGAAGAGGTTGCCGGGCTCGTTGGCGGTGGCTTCCTTCTCGCCCGGTTGGTGCAGAGGGAGTAGTCGATTTAAGTCGCTGCTGTGGTACCGCAGTGTGGCGGCGGAGAGGTGACGGTGGGCTGGATCGAAGCGGGGACGGCGGCGACTGCGTTCGTCAGCTTCGATGGGGAACGAGGGGGGAACGAGGAGGATGCGGGGAGAGGAAAAATATCTGCGTGGGGAGGGGGGGCTGATGAGGACGAGGTCGAGGGGTGAGGGCTCATCCTTATCCCCGGCATTGCCGCGGCATGGGGCGGCTAGCCGGTCGGGCGGCGACCACGGGCACGGGTGCTCGGTCGCCCGCCATGATGAAGACGACGCGAGGGGGAGCTGGTCGGCCTGGTCGGTCATGTGGGCCGAGGCCTGTGGGGATGGTGGCTACTAGGCCGATCGCCCGCTGAGGGGGGCTTTTCCTTTTTTAAACTTCTTTGTTTTCTTTTAAAATCAAAGGGCAAAATAGTTTTATAAAATACAAAGCTTGAACCTACATTATTATTATAATGTAGACTACGCCACAATTAGTTTGGTAGTTAACTAAATTAGCTTAGCATTTTTATAAAGGCATTTAAACAATGTTTTAACCATTGTTTTAATTAGCTTAGGTATTTAAACACTTTGCAAAAATGTTGGTTCACCACCAATATTGTCAAAAGGATATTTGCCACATGATGAACATTTTAGTTTTCATGTTTGAGCAATTTAGAATTTTGACTTTAATTCGAAATTGAGATTTGGACTGGAATAGAATCAAAGTGAGATTAGCAACAATAACAATGATGACAAGGCATCATTTAGAGGGGATTACTGTAGCATGATTCTGTGGGTGTTACAAATCTCCTCCACTACAAGAATCTCGTCCCGAGATTTAAGTAGGGAAGTAAAGAGTAACTTCAGGAGAACTGACCCTTAAAGGGTTAATTATCTGGTGAAAAATTCAGGGAAAGAGGCAGAAGTACCTCTCGAGCTGAAACGTAATAAAACATCGAGAGCAAAGTATGAAGGTACAATAGAAAGTTTCAACCAAATGGACAAACGATTGATACCTGAACAGAGTGAGAGAAAGGGGTTCAGAGCATCGGGAATAGATCATCTCTCGGAAGGTGGCTCATGACATGATACGAAGCCAAATGCAAGAATATTTCGGAATCAAAGATATATAGGAGAGTCAGGTTTCGATCCTGTGGAACTGTGGGTTATGGGCCCACCATGTGGGTTAAAAGTAGAAAGGGAGCCGATAGCAACGCATGCCAGATGATAGACTGTTAGTTATGTTGCCAACAACATCGGTACCACGGGCGAGGGACGAAGAGAACCATTTTCCTGCTCGTTGAACGAGGCGGACCAGTAGGCAAAGTTCTCGTCCATCGGTGGTTACCGGATGTCATCAACAAAAGTAATGAGGTCTTTCCGACAGAATTGTACATCGAGAAGTTTACATAAGCGGCTAATATTACTGCTTAGATCATATGGAACACCAGAAAGGTCAAACAAACCAATGGAAAAGAAAATGTGATCATCAGGTTAAATAGAACAATGGAAAGGAAAATTGTGTTTAAACACATATCTCAACATAATTCAAGGGTATATCCTTCCCAAGGATAAGCAGAGCATAATATCCATGACATGATATAATGTAGAAAACTTTCTAGGTAAGGGGAAGAATTTTCATGACATTACCCATACAGCGGTGTTTGGATAATTGAGCAGGAAACATTTAGCATTGGGCTTCAATGTTCTTGTTGAAAATCAAAGTACCATAGACATGCTTCGAGATAGCATTGACATGGTCATCAGGGAAATGTCAGACTTCGGATACACAAAGGATCCATTGGAAACAACTTAGAAAATAAGTCATACAATTTCAGCAAGGAAAAGATGAGGGTGTGGCCGACGGGCTCAGCAACAATCCATCGGCATGTCAAAAGGATGTATTTCCAAAATTATATGAACAAGTTTGTGTTGGGGAAGGCAAGAATGTTGTCGATGATAATTCAAATCATCGAGGGGCAAGGATGGTATTTATCACCATGAATTCGATTGATATCCTGGAAGAAGTCAAAATGTTGACGGTGATCACGACAAATTTTGTTGAGAGACTCTATGAAGATACCATCGAGCAGCAACGACATTAAGCAAAAGGAAGGATGAAGTAAAAGGCTATGAGAACCACGGATTCGACACAAGCTCGAAATCAAAATTGTTGTTTGAGATGAAATTATAGGATGCGAAAGATCGACGCAAGCTTAGCTCGTCGTCAGGAGTTGTGCTCCAGGAAGAAGGACCGGGTAGCATAGTTAAAAATAGCTCGATAATGATATAGCCGATCAGGCTATGAATGAAGTGATGGAGTATCATTCCAATGAGAATTCATAAGAGGTAGTGCAATGACACAATATCCTCGAGATAACAGGGGGCAATACTCGATGTAGAACAAAATAGAGGTTGCGGAGATGCATTGGTCTGCAGAAGACAAGTGCTTTAACTTGTCCGAGAAAAGGAATCAAAGAATATCAATATGGCCAGGACCATGATTGCAAAAGATCAAATCCCAGAGACCGGATGATATTATATCAAGGAAGTTATTATTGCAAGAAGCTTACATGATAGGATCTACATCGTTTCCATGGGCATGAACATAAAGTTCAAGGTCGACTTCCCACTTCTTCAATGCATAACCTCTCATTTACTTCTCACTTTTGACGAAGTTGTATTGTAGAAAATATTTATCCGGCGTAACACCAGTAGAGTATGACCCATAGAAATTTCCGGGTTCACACAAATTAGGGAAAGCATTAGTTCAACCCATCGGGGCATCTTAGGAACATTTGCAAAAACTTTAGAGGTAATTAACTCAAGCTCGGAAGCAGAGCATGGTTGACAAAGCAAAGAATACAATTTACCAAAGGCAATATGTATCAGGGGGAAGAGCGCACAAAATTTTGAATATGAAGGAAATTGTCGGATAATAATCCAACAAAGGATTCGACGGTCCTCAATGGATCTGATTTGAGTATCAGTACTCAATCAGAAGAAGCAAAGAATGTAAAGGCATTGGAATATAGAAACATCTGAATAATTTGATGCTTAATACAAGGAAATTATTATTTCCAAATTAGAAGATCAGAAGCAGACACTCTCATCAAAAGACAAGTAAGTTGAATAAATATAGATCGACAATCAATTAAGGTTGGTTTCCCGAGAACCAGCTCATGTCCGAGGACGCTCGAGCCGTAAAGATCATTTAAAAGGATCAATCGATGATTATGCGCGATTCGCCACATGTTGAATCAATAGGAACAAAATGACGGTGTCAAATGATACTAATGAATATTGCTAGACATATGAGAAGCATCCATCATGTAAGCAGACAAGTAATTGCTGAGCCATAGTTTGAAGAGGATTCTCGGAAGATCGAATAGTATTTCAGATAATCTTTTGAAGCATACGAACAACTGGGGATGAACGGATACTCGATAAGTGTGAGTAATTATCCGTAGGGGTATTCATGTGGTAAAGAACTGCAAGGCAGTAAGCTCAAAGGATTATCGGGGCAACGGAGAGTATTTTATGGCATCTTGAAATAACAAGAGCAACAAGGAATGATTGTATGAATGACAAGTGTATGTAGTTATCCATAAAGATATATCGGTGGTAGGGAATTGCAAAAGCGATGCACACAAATTCTCAAGAGAACATCGTAGAGTATCTTCGAAGTCTTCTAGCAAAGCAAGCGATCATCGATAATGTCGGGCCTCTCCGGGAGGAAGTGGGTACGAGAGCCTAATGTCAGGGTTAGTAAATTTTTAACCTGAATAGACGAGAGATCAGAGTCCCAGAGTATAGACGAGGAATAAAAGATCCTAATACCACCCAATGGCGACGTGGGCCCGTAAGCCACACATCCATGTTAGTAAAAGTTTTTAAAGTGACTAGACTCAACTTCGGCCAAGGAGTTGGAAAGGGGGCTACCTACAGGCAGTCGGCTCTGATACCAACTTGTGACACCCTCGATTCAATCATACACTAATCATACACGCAAAGGTGTACGATCACTATCAAGGACTCACGGGAAGATATCACAACACAACTCTAGACACAAAATAAAATAATACAAGCTTTATATTACAAGCCATGGGCCTCGAGGGCTCGAATACATAAGCTCGAATACACAAGAGTCGTGGAAGCAACAATATCTCGAGTACGCATATAAGTTAGACAAGTTTGCCTTAAGAAGGCTAGCACAAAAGCAACATGATCGAAAAGGCAAGGCCTCCTGCCTGGGAGCCTGCTAACTACTCCTGGTCGTCGGCGGCCTGCACGTAGTAGAAGGCACCCTCGGGGTAGTAGTAGTCGTCGGTGGTGTTGTCTGGATCCTGGGCTCCACCATCTGGTTGCGACAATAAGAAAGAAGAAGGAAGGGGGAAAAGGGGAAGCAAAGCAACCGTGAGTACTCATCCAAAGTACTCGCAAGAAAGGATCTACACTACATATGCAACATTATCAAAGGAAGGCTGTATATGTGGACTGGCTGCGAAATGCGTAATAGAGAGAAGGCCTAGTCTTATCGAAGACTAGCATCTTTCGAAACCACCATCTTGCAAAGAACAGAGGGAGTAGAGTAGTGTTATCAACCTCGCCAGAGATCCTTTCTCGACTCCCAGAAAGCAATCCCGAGCCATACTATCCATTTGTCAACACAATCCAATTCTCATCACCATCCAATTCTCATCACAAGTATCCAGTTCTAGTTGTATCGATCGATACAACTCCGAGCCGCCCTTACCGAGGACAGGCTATCGATAGATGTTTTCTTCCGCAGGGTGCACCAACTTACCCACCACGCCGATTAACTCCGCCGACACACTTTCCTAGGTCATGCTCGCCTCGCCAAACAATACGGCGCAACCCGACCTTGGCTTAATAGAGAGGTCAAGCACGCGGACTAAACCTATGCCCTGTGGGTCATGGGCCATCACCCCGAACTCCTCAGACGCTGGCGGCGGTGAGCGACCTAGCTACCTCCCTAAAAAGGCAGGAGCTACCAGTCCAACCAGGCGCCGCGCCCGTCACGACGTATATTAAGCTTCGCTGATGTACACGACGTAACGCCCATACTATGCCCACGTGATGGTTAGTGCTATCGTGCCGAGGCCCCTGATCAAATATCCAAATCGAGTGGATTAGGAACACGCGGTAACAAGCAGAGACTCACGAAAGATGTGACCCCGTTTCCCCATCTCAAGGACTTGCGGCAAGGGCTAAGAATGCCCGGCCACGCCTTGTATTCAACTCTGGGCACCTTCCAGTCAACCCGACTCCACATCACTGCATAATTATGCTCGCTGGTACCCCTCAGGCGGACCCGCCTTTAGTAACATGGTTCAAGTAAAGTCATAGTAATCATAGTAACTGTGTGTCTAAACATCAAGGGTAAAACCCGAGGAATCACCCCGTGAACTCCACTCAATGTAATCATCAAGGTGAACATAAGAGGAATCACCCTCAAGTTCATACTTGAGGGGGTTGCCTGACAGTCGACGAAGTGGTTAAGGAGGAAATCACCCTCGATGACCACGATCGAATGACTACACTACTGTGGTTAACATCGGCGTCAAGAGGTTCACCCTCGGTACTCGATAGTAACCCAGTAGTGTTGAGCAACTAAGGGGAAGTGACGTGCGGTGTCGGGGCCTGTTCTTCGATCACGTAGATAGAGTCATCGATGTTGAAGTAGGGGCAAAAAGGACAAGTGGGGGGGTCACTGATGGATCACTAACCAACCTATACTAAGCAGTTTGGATAAGCATGTAAGGTACAACAGCAGATACAAAAGCAGGCTATGCATCAGAATAGGAGCAAACAATTACAGTAGCAAAATCTAATGCAAGCATGAGAGAATGGAATGGGCGGTATCGGGATGATCAAAGGGGGGATTGCCTGGTTGCTCTGGCAAGGAGGGGTCGTCGTCGACGTAGTCGATCACAGGGGCAGCATCCGTCTCGGGGTCTACCGGAGAGAAGAGGGGGAAGAAACAGTAAATATAAAGCAAACATAGCATCACAAAGCATAACGTGGCAATAAGTTGTGCCGGGTGTGACCTAACATATGGCTACACGATATAGGTGAAGGGAGAATTTAACCGGGAATGTTTTCCCGGTTCCGGACCTGTGTCAGACAGATGACCGGAGGGGGAATGTTCCATGTTCAGATAGCTAGAGGCATCTGACAGGTAAACGGACCGTGTATTCGGATTCGCCTCGTCATTCTGAGCAACTTTCATGTAGAAAACATTTTCATCCGAGTTACGGTTTATTTCCTATGAATTTTCGAAGTTTAAACAATATTCTGGATTTATTAATATTAACAGAAATGGAAAATGATGTCAGCATGACATGTTGATGACGTCAGCAGTCAAAAGAGGGGCTGACCAGGTCAAACCCGACCAGTGGGGCCACTGGGACCCACATGTCAGCCTCTATTAGCTTAACAATGAATTAAACTAATCTAACAGGCTAATTAGAGGTGTGGGCCCCTGATGTCAGCGACTAACTAACAATTAAAACTAATTAACAGATTTATTTATTTATAAAACTTTTTAAACAAGTGGGGCCCACATGTCGGTGGCTGGGCCTGCCCAGTCAGCATAGTTGAACAGGTCAACTGGTCAACAGGGGGCCAAGGGCCCCACTGGCAGTGACCCAGGGGGTGGGGCTAGGCCAGCCACGTCGGCATGGCCGGCAGTGATGCTCCGGCGACGCAGATCGCGGCGGCGCGGCTCGGGACTTCGCCGGAGAAGCGCCACAAGGAGCCGTTTCGAGCTCGGCCGGGCTCGTTCGACGCTGTAGGAGTGGCGATCCAATCGTGGGTTTCGCCGCGGGTGCGGGTTGCAATAACGACGGCGCTGAAGCGGGCGACGGCCAAACGGGCGTTGGCGGGATCGGGCTACGGGGCATCGGCGAGAGCAGCGGACGCGCGTGTTGGGCCCCTGGGAACCCCAAGAGCACGATGCGGCGCTCGGCCGTATGTGAAGGCGACCATGGCCACGGCGTCGAGCTCGTCGGCGGCAACGCGCCGGGCGACGGCGGGCGAAGCTAGCTAGGAGGCGCGCGAGAGCGAAGGAGAGGGGAGAAGCTCACGAGAGGCTGTAGGAGAACGGCGGAGGCGTGCTCGGGAAGACCGACGGCAACGAATCGGCGATTTAAGGCGAAAACGGCCGTGGGGAAGAAGAGGTTGCGGGCTCGTTGCGGTGGCTCCTTCTCGCCCGGTTGGTGCAGAGGAGTAGTCGACAGTCGCTGTTAATGGCACGGTGTGGCGGCGGAGAGGTGACGGTGGCCGCGGGATCGAGCGGGGACGGCGACGCGTTCAGGCTTCGATGGGGAACGAGGGGGAACGAGGAGGATCTGGGAGAGGAAAAATATCAGCGTGGGGGGGGCTGACAAGGACGAGGTCGAGGGGAGGGCTCGCCCTTATCCCTGCATTGTGGCGTGGGGCGGCGAGCGGTCGGGCGGCGACCACGGGCACGGCGCTCGGTCGCCCGCACAAGGAAGACGACGCGGAGGGGAGTTGGTCGGCCTGGTTCGGTCATGTGGGCCGAGGCCCAAGGGGCGCGGTGGCGGGCCGATCAGCCCAGATTGAGGGGGGCTTTTCCTTTTTTTTAACTTCTTTGTTTTCTTTTAAAAATCAAAGGGCAAAATAGTTTTATAAAATACAAAGCTTGAACCTACATTATTATTATAATGTAGACTACTGCCACAATTAGTTTGGTAGTTAACTAAATTAGCTTAACATTTTTATATAAAAAAAGGCATTTAAACAATGTTTTAACCATTGTTTTAATTAGCTTAGGGTATTTAAACACTTTGCAAAAATGTTGGTTCACCACCAATATTGTCAAAAGGATATTTGCCACATGATGAACATTTTAGTTTTCATGTTTGAGCAATTTAGAATTTTGACTTTAATTCGAAATTGAGATTTGGACTGGAATAGAATCAAAGTGAGATTAGCAACAATAACAATGATGATAAGGCATCATTTAGAGGGGATTACTGTAGCATGATTCTGTGGGTGTTACACATGACATCCTTCATTTGATCCCATGTGGTTATTGGTGGTTCACCTCTTGATACTCGGCGCTCAAGGACTTGTTCCCACCATATGAGCACATAGTCTTGGAACTGAAGGGATGCCATAGCAATCTTCTTCTATTGCTCATAGTTGTGCAAGCAACAGATCTTGTCGACCTTCAATGCCCATGAAAGGAACTCTTCAGGATCATTGCTTCCATTAAACTTGGGCATGGTGAACTTGATCTTCCCGTAGCATTGCTCTTCACTATGTTGGGGTCAAGGGTGATGATGACGCCCTTGACGCGGATGATTGTCAACCTCATATTGCTCTTGGCATGGAGGCTTTCCATAGTCATCATGCTCTTGGTGAAATTGAGGTTGTGGAGGAGCTTGTCGAGCTTGTGGAGGAGCGTGAGGAACTTGACGATGCACTCTTTCTTGGTAGTTTCGCTATTGAATTTCTTTGCGAAGTGCTTCCTCTTGATTGCGCGTATCTCGGTTGCAGTTGGTGATGGCTCGACTTGACTCTCTAAGGGCATGTTGCGCCTCAAGTTCTTGAGCTTCACGTTTTTGTTGTTGAAGACATTGAGCCTCGGCATCTTGATCGTCCTGGCGTTAGCACGCTCGCTCCTCCTCTTGGTTACGTTGACGTTGCCTTTCTTGTGATTGTGTAAGAGTAGCTTGGTTTTGGCGATGACGATGCTCTTGCTTGTCAATGTGCTCTTGTGGATGATTGTCGTGTGGAGGATTGCGAGTTGCTTGATAGTCTTGGAGCGCGACTCGATGTAGAGTGTTTGCGGTGTACTTGAGCCGGAGAGGGTGTCGTCGGAGTGTCGACTCAAGCGGCTCTGTCTTGAGTAGGACGGAGTGGTAGAAGAGCGGTTTACCAACAAGGCATGAATCTCGTCCATTCTTGCGTCGTTCTCTTGTTTGTGTGTGTCGAGCTTGTTGTCAAAGTAGTCTCTTGTTCATTGTTTAGAAAGTCGCAAGCCGGTGGCGAGATTGTCGATGCGGTCGCTCATTGCTTGTTGTTCTTGATGCAAACCTCTTTGTGCACCGAAGAGGTGGCTCATGGTGACATAGCATGACATATCGTCGTCTTGCTCGATGAAGAGTGGGTTGGTAGAAGAACTTGGCATATCCATCATTCCAAGCAAATATGTGAGTGGGAGAAAGAGAAGAACTTATACCAAATGTACCTTGAGCGATGTTGAAGACGGATCAATGATCACTCAAATGTGGAACAAGAAAATAGCAAAATTGGTACAAATTCTTGTCGGTTCTCATACCTACACAAGTAAAATCTTATGGTGGATCTCGGTTAGGATGGTGGCACAAAATTTGATGCAATTGATAGTGAGCCTCAATAATGTTGGAAAAGATTCAAAAAATTTCAAATGCAACAAGTAGACCAATTGCAAGATAAGGTACATGGAAACACACACGCAAATTGATAAGTGGGGTCGTCCAACCAAGGAATGAGCCAAAACGTGGAATCCACGAAAATGCTCTTGTTGCACAACACTAGAGAGATGCTAGCACGATTGCACAATAGGTGGATACGAAACTTGTGCACAACCTACTAGGCAAAAATGCAACAACTTCTATCCCAAGTATGCTATATGTATGGTATTCCGGTGATATGATCCAAGATGATCGAGTATGACAATCTTAATGTAGTATGATTCTATGGTTCTTGCTTATAAGCTCTTTGATTATCTTTCCCTCTTGCTTAAAAGCTTGTTTGGCTCTTTCTCCTTTGAGATATTTTCTCATGCAAAACTTCAAGAACCAAGATAGCAATTGTGTATATGCAATGACAACTTTGTGACGCAAGAGATGATACCAAGATATGCACCACGATGATATGGTATGTATGCTATGGGAAGTATGATCAGTAATGTGCACAAGTCACGTTGCCGGCAATACTCAAAGGCTAGTCTCGATGGGAAAGCAATGCAAAATTGGGCTATGGTGGTTATCAATGCAATGGCGAGGAGTAGACAAAGATGTCGTCAAGGTAGTCGTTTGTAAAACAAGGACGGTTGTTGGCGATGACGAGTCCTTGGCGGGAATGAGCGGTGGTGATGTTGACGTCACACCGTACCTATATAGCCGAAACATAATAGGACACGGGAACCACAACTCAGATTCCCAAAGACCAGAAACTGGCAAAATTGTTGGAGTTGATAGCGGGTAAGCGATGGAGGTGCTTGCGGAAAGCGGTGGTGGTATCGGAGTGCGTATGTGGTGGTGGAGGTAGAGAGGTGGTGGTGGCCGAACTGAAACTTTTCAGTTTTGTCAGGGAACAGCGGATGTCCGGTCGGGGAGCGGTCTTCCGGGCATCACATGTCCGGAGGCTAGCGGACGTCCGGTGCCTGGGCGTTTTCGGGCACGGGATGAACAACTAGTGTTCATGGTGGAGCTGGCGAAATTGGTCAAATCCGAGTGATTGTATTGATCGAAATGGTGTAGATGGTGGGGGAAAGATAGATCCACTCGTGTCAAAGCAAATCCATGGATCAAATCCAACAAAACATGATCACACCAACAAATCACAAAAACTTTTTGGGGCTATTTTTGGTGGGGATTTTCGAAATCGGGGAACAACACAACAAAATCAAGCTAGAAAACAAAGGGTAGGGGCTCCAAATACGTGATTAACGTGGCTAATGATACCAAGATGATTTAGGGTAGAACCCTAGATGCCCGATCTTTTACGATTGGAGGGAATCCTACAAAGAACACGAAGAACATGAGGGGAAAACGAGGGAAACATGAGGGCAAACACAAGAGACATCCCTCAAGCAACAAGATCCGGTCACACATGTGCTAGATCCTGGAAACACAAAGACTGATACACGATTCAAAGTCAACAAAGGATGATACAAAAGGTCTTTTCCGTGAGGAGGTCTTGAAGGGTGTTCTCGTGATGGGGTCTTGAATCCGCTTGGTGGATCTTCTTCGAAGAGGTCGTGAACTCCAATGGATAAGTAACCAAGTGTATGAGCAAAGCTCTCATACAAATGTGATCTAATCCTTTGCCAACCCTAAATACGAGGTGAAGGAGGTCTATTTATAGGCCAAGTGCAAAAGCGGGCGGAATGAAAGGGTACATGGGCCTCGGGCCTGAAGCTGCGCACACACAGCCAGCGGACGTCTCGTCTCTACCGGTCCTCTGGTCGCTCGCGAAGGTCCGGACGTCCGGTAGGGCTTGGACTTCTGCTAATTACATTCTGTAAACGTGGTACCGGATGTCTGGAGACGCCCGGTCATCCGATCGCTCCGGATTTCCACTGAAACACTTCGGGTGTGGAACCATCGGTCGTCCGGTGGGGTGTGGGGACCCCGACTCACAAGTCGTGATCACCGAATGCACGTGTACAGTGATCCCAGAGATCAATGCTCACTGAACACACAGAAGCTGAATAACAAGAGTCTTACATCCATACATACCGTCTTACACAAATTATGACCATTATGGTCAAGTCTTACATTGATAAAGCCTTAAGGGCTGAACATCAAATGAAACACAAGCAGCGGAAATCTTGCCGAGAAATAGAACCCATGCCATCTGCCTTAACCCTACAGCATTCTCGACCGAAAACGCCCTAGTTCGCATGTTCGCTCAAAGAACTCTTCTTCAACGCCGGTTCTTCCATGCCTGGTCAATTAAATAACCAGTGGCAAGCCAATGAGTACTTTGAATGTACTCGCAAGCAACCCATGATTCGGTTCAAGGTACAACAATGCATGACATAGGTAAATTTTGCATAAAGCTAGTTTTGAATGCAATGACATGTTCAACGTCCTATAAAGCATGCATCAAGAGAGTTCAAGTAACCATGAGAACTGGTCACAGATATCAACATAAATAGAATGGGCACCAACCCATTTATCATAAACAGAGTGGGCACCAACCCATCTCAATCGTGTCAAGTCCTTTGACTTGACCCAAGTCATTTCCATCATCACACACGCTGGGTTTGAAAACAAGTGGACGAGCCCAAGAGCGGTTACCTAACTGTCCATGACCGTGGACACGGCTATTCAATAGTTTTACACTCGCAGAGGTTGCACACTTTACCCACTAGATCCGGGAACTTCCGTGTCATCCACGACCCTTGGTACCTCAAGTACCGGGTAAGCACCGATCACTACCTTTCCCTAGACGACACTAACATGGAGTCCACTGATTGGTAGTAACCCCGTACAAACATTTCACATCATAAAGTTGTGGAGCCTCGCCCCATATTCATCACATACCACAAGCACGGGTACCAATGGTGTGTCCGGTGCCTGTGAAAACAGTCATGGCCGCCCTACCAGCACGACCCGCCCCAAGAGAGAGCACCAACTCTCCCCGCCACTAGTAATGTGGCTCCAAGCTAGTATCGACTAGGTACTCAATAATGCCCTTTCCCATATAAGGGTAGAGTGGTCGCGCATGTATGGTTGGAATAACGGCCGCAACTCCGACCAATCCGCTTTTGAAAACAACACACCCTTTCCTAGGCACACCACTTCGCCATCAAGTGGTCACCCATCTCATCATCTCCCTCGGCATAAGTGGCACCCGACGGGTTTTCAAAAGATTTTGAAATCACTCGCCTCCTTCACCATGCATAAACCCATCCCTTTTATGTAGCTCTACTTAGCATCCTATCTACTCCCACCGCATAACCCTCATAAGAAGGTAGGGCCATGCACAATGCAAGTATCAACGAGGAAGTAATCGAGGCAACCAACCCACGTGGTTCACCATCTCATCATGATTCCGATGCAACAATAATGAAGAGCTATAAATGACATGCATATAAAGGGTTTCATAGTCATGGTCAAAGGGCTGCTTGCCCGCTCAACAAAGTCTTCGGGTCTTCAAAGTCCTCTCGTCCAACTCCTTTGTCAACAACGCAATCTATCGCCGCAAAATAATAACGAGAAAAAAATAAGGCAATAATAGAACCGTAAAAGTCAAAGTGCTCTAAAAATGTCAACTTTGATTTTGTAAAATGCTAGGGTGAAAACTAAGAAGGGAAAAATTCTAGTTTGGGATTTGGTGTAGCGTAATGGGAGAAATGGATTTTCAAAGATGGATTTAAATGCTCAAATTTGAATTTAAATTTGAACAGTACATAAAAGTTGGTTGGATTTGAATGAAAGTTGCACCATTAAATAGGTTGCAATATTCTAGGATTTTAGGAGTTGGAATTATTGCATTTGGATTATTATTTAACTCTGTGGAATTTTTGGAAAAAGTGATGAAAGGAAAAAGGAAAGGGCACTGCTCGCTGGGCCGAATCAGCCAAGAGGCAATGCCCAGCCAGCAGAGTTGGCCAGCTGAGCCAACAAGATGCCTGTGCTGCAAGGCTTACCATTTCAAACCCGACGGCGGGGCCCGCAGGTCGAGAGAGAGAGGGCGCGGAATGTGGGAGAGGATGACAAGGGGCCCACTGCCATCACTAACCCGTGGATGGGGGTCGCGGTGCTCACCGGCGACGATGCAAGCGACGGCGAGCTCCGCGAAAAGTGCGGGATGGCCGAGGGGCCGCCAGACGCCGGTGGGTGGTGGACTTGGCGGTGGGGTGCACTGGTTTGCGGGCGACGAGGAGCGGGCGGAGAAGCTTCGGAGGCGGTAGATCTCGGTCGCTTCTGCAGCTACTGAGAGGGGAAACGAGGGGAAAAGAGTCAGGGGGATGCAGGGGTTCCAGATCGAGGCAAAGGAGGAGCAGGGGAGGCTTATACCTCGCGATCTCCGGCGAGCCGACGCGGCGGAGCTCGAGCTCGATCTCGAGCTCGGGCGCTCCTGGAGAAGAACTGGGGGTGCAGGGGGTTACTTGTTGGTGTAGGGAGTGATTGGCGAGGAGAGAGGGGCTCGGGGATGCCCTTAAGTAGGCGAACGGCAGTCCACCGTGGGCTCGTGCACCGGCGGGCTTGTGCTCGCCGCTACGGGCCTCGGGAGGGGCTGGCGCCGTGTCTAGGGCGTTCGTGGGGGTCGTCTACGCCCAGGGGAAAAAGAGAGAGAGGGAGAAGGGGCGGAGGCAGGCACTGTGTGAGCACGCCACTGGTGCGCCTGGGCGCCCTTGCCATTAGCTGAGGCGCGGGAGGAGGAGAGAGGAGGGGACAGCCGTGGAGGTCGCGGACGTCGAGGCGTATCGGTTGGCGTGAGGGGGAGGGCCGAGGTGGCCGGAAGCATTGGGCAGAGGGCGGCTACAGTGCCTAGCCGCACTGTGGCGCGCTCTTGAGCGCGCGTTTGGCATGCCATGGCATATTATATGCCCTGTGGGCGCGGCCACTGATGTCCAGTAGTGCCAGGAGGTAGTAAAGAAGGAGGGGGAGGCATTGGATGCCCTGGATGGCCACTGGGGTGAGGAGAGAGGTGAGGAAGAGGGAGAAAGGGCTGTCCAGAGAGAGAAAGAGGGGGGTTTCACCCCGCAATTATTGGGCTGGGGACTTGCCATTGTTACTGGAGGTGAAAGGGGTCTAGGAGGAGCTGTGGTAAAAATTAGAGCTCACCAAGAATAGTGGAAGGGGTCAAAACAAAGGGTTTTTGCAAAATGTCGAAGGTGTTTGATAGGGTTTTGAGCAAGCAAATGGACTCCAATTGCCATGAGACTCCACAGGGTGAAATTACTCATAAAAATATAGCCTTCCACCAATTTGGAGATTATTTGGGCAAAGTTGCCAATGCAACTTTTCCAAACCCTAGAAATGGGCAGAAATGGATTTGTGTAGATCCAGTGGAGTAGATCATTTCTGCTTGACGTACCACTTGGTGTGGTAGCCTTATTTGGTCACATGATCAGGCTCAACAAAGTTGGGGTCTTGGAGAAGAAGTTGGTAGAACAAAGTTGTTCAAATTTGATTCTGGTCAGAGAGGGTTTCGAGGCACTTTGACCAAGATTTCCACTTCTCCAACCTGTGCCATTTGGTCTAGATGCATCATTGGACCCATGAAGCATGTTCACCAAGTTTGAGCACATTTGGACACATTTGGCAATGTAAAGTTGATCAAACTTCAGAATGGACAGAAGTAGTTTTGAGGGGTTTTGATGATGTTATCTTGTTCTCCAAGTCATGAGACTTGGCAAGATCATCTAATTTGTCATATGTGACATGATAGAATTTTCCTGGAATTTTTGAAGAATATTTCCTTTGTAAATATTTCAAAAGCTTGAAATATCCAGGAAGGGTTTTAGAGTGATTTGACCAATATTTTGAACATGACCATGTGTTGAAACTCTTATATATGGACAATATATGTCCTATGAGTTTCCTAAATTTTGTAAAATATTTTTAAAACAATAAAATAATTTTTCCTTATTAAAGACCATTTCTGGCCTTAAGAAAAAGCTTTTAAATAAAATAGTGAAACAACTTTTAAAATTATATTTTTGTGGTTTCGGGTATCCTATATCTAATAGGAGTCAAATATATTTTTGGAAAGATTTTACTTCCCTTAATCAAGTACTTGCAAGGCAAACCTCAACTCGGGGTTTTGAAAACTAAATTTAGAAAATACTTTCTCGCCAAATTATTTTTGTAAGAAAATTCTATATTGCACTATACACATGGCATGGTCATTGGTCGAGCTTGGGGTAAGGAGATGAAATATATAGGGTGGAGTAGTTGACTTCAAGAAGCACTTGAAAGAATCGCAGAGAGAAAACCAACTCCAAATAATAGCCAAATAATGCAAAAGTTTTTGTTGGTCCAAATTTTCATGCTTTATTAATGAAAATGAAATGTTACAAAATGCAGGTGTGACAGACCTACCCCCTTACAAGAATCTCGCCCCGAGATTCCTAAACTAGGCTTTAAAGAGATACGGAACTCGGATCTAAGGTAGTCTTCACGCCCCAAGTTGCTTCGCTTCATGTGGTTGCTCCATTGGATCTTGAAGTACTTGATGGTTCGGCTTCGAAAGGCCGCTCGGCATCATCCGAATGCAGATGGGCCTCTCACGATAAGTCAAATCAGGTGAAGGTCAATGGCTTGGTGATTGACGCCCTTGTAGAGATCAGGCTTGTCCGAACTTGGAGACACTTCCGAGTTGTGATACGTGGAACACGCAGTGCACATCGTAATGTTCGTGGAAGTTCCAACGGTAAGCCACTTCTCCTCGCCGCCCACGATCTTGAAGGGGCCAATGTATCTCGGAGCGAGCTTTCCTTTGACATGGAAGCGCTAGGCTCCTTTGAGAGGGTGCCCGGAGATACACATGGTCTCCAACTCGAAAGTTTATGTCTCACGACGTGAGTCAACAGAGCTCTTCTGCCTTGACTTGGCAGACTTCAGACGCTCTCGACAAGCTGGACTTGCTCTTCGCTTCACGGAGGATATCCGCCCAAAGACAAGTCCTTCACCGTCTCGACCAATTGAGAGGTGTACGGCACTTCCGCCAGATAACACTTCAAATGGTGCCATCTCAAGGCTTGCCCGGTAACTGTTGTTGTAAGAGAACTTCGGCGGGAGGCAGTTTTCCCACTTAGCCCCATAAGCTAAGACACAGGCTCGGAGCATGTCTTCGAGTATTTGATTCACTGCTTGGCCTCGACCTCCGGCCTGTGGGTGGAAAGCAGGTCAAGGACAACTTGGTCCCCATGGCCTCCTGGAATTTCTTCCAAAACCTTGAGGTGAACTGGGTTCCTCGATCCGACACAATCTCCTTGGGAACACCATGAAGGCTCACAATTCGGTTGATGTAGAGACTGCTAATCGTTCCCTTGTAGGTTGTCTTGACAGAATGAAGTGGGCCACCTTGGTCAAATGGTCAACGATGACCCGATGGAGTCATGTCCCTTGTTTGACCTGGGTAAACCGTGATGAAGTCCATCCCGACTTTGTCCCACTTCCATTCAGTACCTTGAGGGGTTGTAACAACTCAGTGGGTCGCCGATGTTCAGCTTTGACTCTCCGCATACGCCACATTTTGCAACATAGGTGGCAATCTCCTTTTCATCCCATGCCACCAAAATCTTTCCTTCGTGTCTTGATACATCTTGGTGCCTCGTGGTGGATGGAATATGGGCTGTCATGAGCTTCTTGCAAGATCAGGTTCTTGAGCTCAACCTTGTTGGGCACGCAGATGCATTCCCAAACCACACAATTCCTTCCTCATCCTCTCGAGAATCTTGAGGCTTTGCTGCCTTGATCTTCCTCTTGACGCCTTCAATACTCTCATGCCCCTTTTGAGCTTTCTTGATATCATCCATCAAGGTAGGCTTAACTTCGAGGTTGGCCAAGAATCTGGTGCAACCAGCCCAACCCAAAGCTTTCAGTTCTTCATACAAGGCGGTAGCTTATGCTTTAGCATAGCATTCAAGGAGCAAGCCTTCCGCTCAACGATCTGCTACCACATTAGCCTTCCAGGTGGTCTTGAACACCGAGGTCATAATCCTTTATCAACTCCAGCCATCTTCTCGCCTCATGTTCAATTCCTTTGAGTGAAAATATACTTCAGACTTTTGTGATCCGTGTATATCTCACATCGCTTCCCCAAGAGGTAATGTCGCCAAGTCTTCAGGGCATGAACCACTGCTGCTAGCTCGAGGTCGTGAGTAGCATAGTTCTCTTCGTGAGGTCGTAGTTGCCTTGAAAGGTAGGCTATGACTCTGCCTTCTTGCATCAGAACACCTCCCAGTCCGATTCTTGATGCATCACAATATATCACAAACTCCTTGTGTATATCTGGTGTGGCCAGAACTGGGGCAGTGGTTAGCCTCTTCTTTAGCTCCTAGAAGCTCTCTTCGCACTTCGACGTCCATTCAAACTTCTTGTCCTTCTTCAAGAGCTGAGTCATGGGTCGGGCAATGCTCGAGAATCCTTCAACGAACTTGCGGTAATATCCTGCGAGTCCGAGGAAGCTTCTGACTTCCTTCACATTGCTCGGGGATTGCCATTTAGTCACGGCTTCAATCTTAGCAGTGGTCGATCGACAATCCTCTTCGCTTAGAACATGACCCAGAATCCAACTTCACGCAGCCGAATTCACACTTGCTGAACTTGGCATACAGTTGGTGCTCTCGGCTTGTCTAGGACCATCCTCAAGTGTTGCTCGTGCTCCTCCTCCGACTTCGAGAAGACAAGGATGTCATCAATGAAGACAACGACAAACTTGTCCAAATATTCCATGAAGACCTTATTCATGAGATACATGAAGTAAGTGGGGCATTGGTCAATCCAAAGGACATGACCGTGCATTCATACAGCCATATCCGTTACGTAATGCCGCCTTCGAATATCTTGAGGTCTGATCTTGAGTTGGTAGTACCCGGATCCGAGGTCGATCTTGGAGAACACCTGGCCCCATTGAGTTGATCAAACAGATCTTCAATCTTGGGAAGTGGGTACTTGTTCTTGATTGTAACTTCATTGAGGGAGCGGTAGTCAATGCATAGGCGGATGGTACCGTCCTTCTTCGCCACAAATGTAACAGGTGATCCCCAAGGGGAGGCACTAGGGCGGATAAATCCTTCCTCAACTGCTCTTCCAATGCTTCTTCAATTCTCGCTAACTCCTCCGATCCCATCCTATAAGGCTTCTTATAGATGGGTCCTGCCCAGTATGAGCTCGATGATGAACTCAATGTCTCGGTCAGAGGCATTCCTGTAATTCATCAGAAAAACATCGGGATATTCGCAGACTCATCAAGCACTTGTTCCAACCCAACTTCACCAAACAGCTTGACTTGGTTGGCTTGAGCCGAGGAGGGGTTGGAGGCAAATTTAACTTCGACTCCTTGATCATTGGTCATAGTGACAGCCCGGTTGGCGCAATCTATCAAGCCTTGGTGCTTGCTGAGCCAATCCATTCCCAAGATCACATCCAAGCCTTGTGATTTTAGGATGATAAGGTCTGCTAGGAAATCTACCCCATTAATGGTAATCCCGACTCCCTTACATCCTATCTTGGCTCTCATCTCTGCTCCGGGGTTTGTACCACCATGGGGTTATTCAGGGGTGTAGGGTCATGCCACTTTTAATGCAAAACTTTGGGTGACAAAAGAATACGTGGCTCCGTAATCAAACAAAACAATTATGGGTGCTGAATTGACAAGGAACGCACCCAAAGACGACGTCCGGTCTTCCCGGCTTCTTCGCATGACATGATTCACACGACCCTGCCGTTGTTGGGCAGGTTGCGGGAGCTTGGTTCCTTGGTGGCATTCCACGGCCTTGTCCCCGGTTCTCGCGATTGGGCGCGGGCGTCGGGCTTTTGTTGGGGCAATTTTGAGTAGTGTCCTGGCTGTCCACATCCAAAGCAAGTGACTTGGTTGGGGATGACGCCTTGCCAAAGATTGTTATTGGGGTTGTTGTAAGCTGGCTCAGGGGTTGGCATACCGCTGAGGTGGATAGTTGGTGCGGGTGCGGAGCTCTTGGTTGTCGATAGGTAGGCTTGACCGGGCTGGCTGCCACGGCGAGGCTTCGTTGCCGGAGCTACCCTTGCCGATCATCTTGCGCTTACGAGTGTCATCCAAGGCACGCCGCTTGTCCTCAAGCATGAGTGCCTTGTTTACCAGATCAGAAAGGTTGGGCAGTCACACACAACAAGCTTAGTATCGCAGAGTCTGGTTAAGGCCTTCCATGAAGCGCCCTTTGGCAAGCATCGGTCTTGACATCCTCGGGGCATACCTTGAGAGAACACCGAACTTGTGATGTACTCCTTGACGATGCTACTACCTTGCTTTAGGGCTCGGAACTCACGCTTCTTGATGGCCATGATTCCGAAGGAATGTGGGCCTTGGAATTGTGTCTTGAAGGTGTCCCAAGTGATGTCTTGCTCAACATGCATAGCCTTGAATCCATCCCACCAAGCTCGGGCAGTCCCCCGACACATGGGCAAGATACGCCACTTTATCACGGTCCTCGGTGAATCCGACTAGTGCCAGCAGATCCTCAATGTTGCGGACCCGAATGTCGCATCCAGGGTTCAGCAGCCTCGATGAAAGTGGGTGGTGCATGCTTCTTGAACTCCACTAGTGTGGAACGCCCATGGCCGTGCTCGCCGGGCCGGGCGATTGACAGCTTGAGCAATCATCTGAGGGCTGCAGTGTTGGCTTGGTTCCCTCGGAAGGCTTGGAGGAGCTGAGCCATGTCCATGCTTGGAGGAGGTGGTGGGGTGGAGTTTGTCCTGGGCTTGGTCCTGGCTGACTCCCGCTCAGCAGAACCTCCGGCTTCTTCTGCCTGGGTAGAGGTACCAAGATGTGTTACAACAGCATCCTGTTGGAGTGGTCAAGGTTTGTGATTGGGGAAAGATGGGGAAAGCAACATAGATGGGATGCCTAGTAAGGGGTTGGTATGACACTTATTGTTTTCATGCAAGGGCCAAAAGGGCCAAACACATTCATTAAAGTCCAAATGGGTGATGTAGTCGCACAAGTTCCCCAAGGAAAGCACGACATCCATCAAACACAACAAAAGCAAACACAACACTACATGGTTTCATAAGAACCATCACATGGACTCGACTTCAGATAGGGGTACACGACCTATCCTACAGAGGGTTACTAACGGGCATATCCAAGTTGTGAATGATGCCTAAGTGGTGGAATGCTCGTCGCAGTAGTCCTGCTCTCCTGGTCTTCCTCCTCTTCATCAAGAGCGGCTTTCTTCATTGCTTGAAGGGGTGGGGAGTGGAGGAGCTCAACACGGCGTTGTTTTGCTGGTGGGGTGAAGAGCTTGCGGTAATCCCTTGCGCCATGCGGTGTTGCTGTGGTGGTTCTCCATCCTTTGGGGTCTTCCGCCTCAGATGCGATTCAAGGGCTGTCCAGGGGGAGCACCTTCCTTCTTGATCCTGCCCGTCTTCTCTTGTGCTTGGCGAAGAAGTGCCTTGGTCTCATGAAGTTCCTTTTGGAGTTCCATTGATTCCGCGGCCAAGTGTCGTGCCAAACTATCGGCACAAAGGCTGAAGTAGGTCTGGAATCGGAGTGGAAGTCCTTCTTCTAATGGTGGAGCTGGTGCGTTGCTCTCATCCTCGCCTTCCTTCTGATAAGGCAAGAAACGGGTTGCCAACTCGTCTGCCATCTCTGGAAGAAGGTCTCGGAGGCGAGTGAGTGCCTTGAGGGTTGCCGTCTCGACGGCAAGAACTAGTGTTGCCATCCGGGGTCCCTCAAGAACCAGCTTGTTGGAGAGTCATTGGCCTTCACGATCACTTCCACATGATACTCCGCCTTAAGGCCATTGATCCAAAGGCTCATGGTAGGTGAAAGTGGGGCTCGGTGAACTGGCACCTCTTGAGGCTATCCTCGAGAAGCACGGGAACCGTGGTCGAAGTCTTCGGCACGGCAGCCATCTACAAAGGTTGAATGGGAGAGGTCAATAAGGAAAATGCATCTTGGGTGGGGTAAGCTTCGTAAAAGAAGAGAGGTTTAGATGGTCTCAAGTTAACTAACGCCCATGCTAACTAAGGCTTCCTATAGTCGATGGCTCGATACCAGCTCTGGGGGACCCCGACTCACAAGTCGTGATCACCGAATGCACGTACAAGGATCCCGAGATCAATGCTCATCGAACACACGTAAGCTGAATAACAAGAGTCTTACATCCATACATACCGCCTTACACAAATTATGACCATTATGGTCAAGTCTTACATTGATAAAGCCTTAAGGGCTGAACATCAAATGAAACACAAGCAGCGGAAGTCTTCATCGAGAAATAGAACCCATGCCATCTGCCTTAACCCTACAGCATTCTCGACCGAAAACGCCCTAGTTCGCATGTTCGCTCCAAAGAACTCTTCTTGAACTCCGGTTCTTCCATGCCCGGTCAATTAAATAACCGTGGCAAGCCAATGAGTACTTTGAATGTACTCGCAAGCAACCCATGATCCGGTTCAAGGTACAACAATGCATGACATAGGTAAATTTTGCATAAAGCTAGTTTTGAGTGCAATGACATGTTCAACGCCCCTATAAAGCATGCATCAAGAGAGTTCAAGTAACCATGAGAACTGGTCACAGATATCAACATAAATAGAATGGGCACCAACCCATTTATCATAAACAGTGGGCACCAACCCATCTCAATCGTGTCAAGTCCTTTGACTTGACCCAAGTCATTTCCATCATCACACACGCTGGGTTTGAAAACAAGTGGACGAGCCCAAGAGCGGTTACCCAACTGTCCATGACCGTGGACACGGCTATTCAATAGTTTTACACTCGCAGAGGTTGCACACTTTACCCACTAGATCCGGGAACTTCCGTGTCATCCACGACCATGTACCTCAAGTACTGGGTAAGCACCGATCACTACCTTTCCCTAGACGACACTAACATGGAGTCCACTGATTGGTAGTAACCCCGTGCCAAACATTTCACATCATAAAGTTGTGGAGCCTCGCCCCATATTCATCACATACCACAAGCACGGGTACCAACGTGTGTCCAGGTGCCTCGTGAAAACAGTCATGGCCGCCCTACCGGCACGCACCTCGCCCCAAGAGAGAGCACCAACTCTCCCCGTCACCAAGAATGCGGCTCCAAGCTAGTATCGGATTAGGTACTCAATAATGCCCTTTCCCATATAAGGGTAGAGTGGTCGCGCATGTATGGTTGGAATAACGGTCGCAACTCCGACCAATCCGTTTTGAAAACAACACACCCTTTCCTAGGCACACCACTTCGTCATCAAGTGGTCACCCATCTCATCATCTCCCTCGGACATAAGTGGCACCCGATGGGGTTTTCAAAAAGATTTTTGAAATCACTCTGCCTCCTTCACCATGCATAAACCCATCCCATTTTGCGTAGCTCTACTTAGCATCCTATCTACTCCCACCGGCATAACCCTCATAAGAAGGTAGGGCCATGCACAATGCAAGTATCAACGAGGAAGTAACTGAGGCAACCAACCCACGTGGTTCACCTTCTCATCATGATTCTGATGCAACAATAATGAAGAGCTATAAATGACATGCATATAAAGGGGTTTCATAGTCATGGTCAAAGGGCTGCTTGCCTGGCTCAACAAAGTCTTTTGGGTCTTCAAAGTCCCTCCGTCCAACTCCTTCGTCAACAACGCAATCTATCGTCGCAAAATAATAACGAAAAAAATAAGGCAATAATAGAACCAGAAAAGTCAAAGTGCTCGTAAAAATGTCAACTTGATTTTGTAAAATGCTAGGGTGAAAACTAAGAAGGAAAAATTCCTAGTTTGGGATTTGGTGTAGCGTAATGGGAGAAATGGATTTTCAAAGATGGATTTAAATGCTCAAATTTGAATTTAAATTTGAATAGTACATAAAAGTTGGTTGATTTGAATGAAAGTTGCACCATTAAATAGGTTGCAATATTCTAGGATTTTAGGAGTTGGAATTATTGCATTTGGATTATTATTTAATCCCTGGAATTTTTGGAAAAAGTGATGAAAGGAAAAAGGAAAGGGGCACCGTACCGCTCGGGCCGTATCAGCCGCAGGCAGCGCCCAGCAACCAGCATGCCGCAGCCAACGAGCCAACAAGACAAGCCAGACGCTGCGCTGCCTACCATTTCAAACCCGACGCCGGGCCCGCAGGTCGAGAGAGAGGGCGGGAATGTGGGAGAGGATGACAAGGGGCCCACCTGCCATCACTAATCCGGATTGGGGTCGCGGTGCTCACCGGCGACGATGCAAAGCGACGGCGAGCTCCCATGAAAAGGGATGGCTTCAGGGCCGCCGACGCCGGTGGGTGGTGGACTTGGCCGTGAGGTGCACTGGTTCACGGGCGACGAGGTTCAAGGGCGGAGAAGCTTCTGGAGGCGGAGCTCGGTCGCTTCCGCAGCTACAGAGAGGGAAACGAGGGAAAAGAGTCGGGGATGCAGGGGTTCCAGATCGAGGCAAAGGAGGAGCGGGAGGCTTATACTCACGATCTCCATGAAGCCGACGCGGGCGGAGCTCGAGCTCGATCTCGAGCTCGGGCGCTCCTGGAGAAGAACTGGGGGTGCAGGGGGGTTACTTGGTGGTGCAGGGAGTGATTGGCCAGGAGAGAGGGGCTCGGGGATGCCCTTAAGTAGGCGAACGGTAGTCCACCGTGGGCTCGTGTGCCGGCGGGCTTGTGCTCGCCGCTACGGGCCTCGGGAGGGGCTGGCGCCGTGTCTAGGGCGTTCGTGGGGGCCGCTCACGCCTGTGGGAAAAAGAGAGAGAGGGAGAGGGGGCCGAGGCATCACAGCGTGTGAGCACGCCACTTTGGTGCACTCAGGCGGCCCTTGTTTCGCTAGCTGGCGAGGCGCGGGAGGAGGGAGAGGAGGGGGACAGCCTGTGGAGGTCGCGGACGCCGAGGCGATCGGTTGGCGTGAGGGGAGGCCGAGGTGGCCGGAAGCATTGGGCAGAGGGCGGCTACAAAGTGCCTAGTCAAGACCTGAGCACGCCTGAGCGCTGCTTGGCATGCCATGGCATATTATATGCCCTGTGGGCGCGGCCACCATGTCCAGAGTGCTGTGGAGGTAGTAAAGAAGGAGGGAGGCGTTGATGCCCTGGATGGCCACCGGGGTGAGGAGAGAGGTGAGGAAGAGGGAGAAAGGGCTGTCCAGAGAGAGAAAGAGGGGGGTTTCACCCCTCAATTATTGGGCTGGGGACTTGCCATTGTTACTGGAGGTGAAAGGGGTCTAGGAGGAGCTGTGGTAAAAATTAGAGCTCACCAAGAATAGTGGAAGGGGTCAAAACAGTGGTTTTTGCAAAATGTGAGAAGGTGTTTGATAGGGTTTTGAGCAAGCAAATGGACTCCAATTGCCATGAGACTCCACAGGGTGAAATTACTCATAAAAATATAGCCTTCCACCAATTTGGAGATTATTTGGGCAAAGTTGCCAATGTGTCGGTGTACTAAGGTAGGGGTACCTCAGCACCCCAACTTGTGCACGGGCAGTCGCAGCTCCCCGCGGCATGATCTACCACATGCTTGCCGGAGACCATCCCTGCTCCATATCGAGCCATTCAAGAACCAAGTATACAAGATGAAGATCAAGACCGCAAGAGGAGCTTGCCGAAGGCCGCTCTGTGCTCAAGATTACATCACTCACGCAAGGCCCTGGCGAGAGGAGCTCGCCGGGAGACTAGAAGATTACATCATAGAAGACACGCCGGGCGCTATACGCTACCCGAGGGCCCGGAGCGGCAAGTTACAAGCCCGACAAGCCCCGGCCCAAGCAATCAAGACCCGGCAAGGTACTTGCCGAAAGTTGCGCAGGTTCGCACTCCAGCTCATCTGCCCACGCGCCGCCTTTAGCCTTCTCCGAGACGCGGCGGATGGTCTGGCAGCATGGGGGTGCGGTGGCACTCCACGGTGGTGGATCCATCGCCGTGGCGACGGAGACGCAAGGGCGGAACTTTGGGGTCGACGGCGACGGGCATTAAATGCCCTTGTCCCCTCCTGTCAAAAGTAGGTAGAATCCATCGCTCAAGCTAATCAGAGTCAAGACTGCTCCCCGCATTGTTCCAACTACCACCTCTTTTACATTTTTACCCCTCTCTCCCACGCTGACACCTGTTGGTGACCCTTGCACTATAAAAGGAGGCCCATGCACAACGAGAGGGGTTCAATCCTTTGCAACTCCCACGCCGGTGTAGCTACCATCGTAGCTCTTCAAGCTCCCGAGCACAATACAACACAAAGCAGCAGAGGGTTTACGCGACCATCGCGCCCGGCTGGGTAAAATCCGCCCGCCTGCATCGCCGATTCCGCTTCTTCAGGCTTCCTCCGCCTCGCATCAACACACGAAGGCCTCCGCCCCATAGGTGTCAAGGCGGGCGTGTTCTCACGCGCCCGCCTCGACATCTTTTGCGCGCGCTAGGGGCGCCGAGGTTGCGCAGACCTGATCCGGCGTTCGCCGGCGCGCGTTTTTCATCAACCTCTCCGACTTCATCAACAATCGCGCTTATGGCCTCAAGACGAGAGCTGAGGGTCGCAGACTGTCAGATCTCACCCGCCGCCATCGGAACCAGCGGCAGCGGAGAAGACGCCATGAAGGTGGACACCGGCGAGGGCACTCGCGCGCCACCGCATCCGTGGAAGGACGGATGACCGCGCCGGTCTCCGTGGGATCCACGCCCATCTCAGCAAGACGACGACCCAGCAGCGCCATACCACGGAGGTGGTATCCGCCATCGAGCAGGACGCACGAGGGGGCGTCCTGAGATTAGCATGTTGCGTCTCCAAGAACTCTTCTTGAACTCGGTTCTTCCATGCACAGTCAATTAAATAACGTTGGCAAGCCAATGAGTACTTTGAATGTACTACTTAAGCAACCCATGATTTGGTTCAAGGTACAATAATGCATGACATAGGTAAATTTTGCATAAAGCTAGTTTTGAGTGCAATGACATGTTCAACGTCCTATAAAGCATGCATCAAAGAGTTCAAGTAACCATGAGAACTGGTCACGAGATATCAACATAAATAGAATGGGCACCAACCCATTTATCATAAGCAGTGGGCACCAACCCATCTCAATCGTGTCAAGTCCTTTGACTTGACCCAGAATCATTCCATCATCACACACTTTGGGTTTGAAAACAAGTGGGCGTAGCCCAAGGCGGTTACCCAATGTCCATGACCGTGGACACGGCTATTGAATAGTTTTACACTCTGCGGAGGTTGCACACTTTACCCACTAGATCAGGGAACTTCCGTGTCATCCACGACCAGCGGTACCTCAAGTACAGGGGTAAGCACCGATCACTACCTTTCCTAGGCGACACTAACATGGAGTCCACTCGATTAGTAGTAACCCCGTGCCAAACATTTCACATCATAAAGTTGTGGAGCCTCGCTCCCATATTCATCACATACCACAACGCGGGGTACCAATGGTGTGTCCGGTGCCTTTAATGAAAAGCAGTCATAGCCGCCCTACAGTACGACCCGTCCCAGAGAGAGCACCAACTCTCCCCGTCACTAGTAATGTGGCTCCAAGCTAGTATCGGACTAGGTACTCAATAATGCCCTTTCCCATATAAGGGTAGAGTGGTGGCGCATGTATGGTTGGAATAGCAGTGCATAACTCCGACCAATCCGTTTTGAAAACAACACACCCTTTCCTTGGCACACCACTTCGTCATCAAGTGGTCACCCATCTCATCATCTCCCTCGGGCATAAGTGGCACCGGCGGGGTTTTGAAAAAGATTTTTGAAATCACTTTGCCTCCTTCACCATGCATAAACCCATCCCTTTTTCGTAGCTCTACTTAGCATCCTATCTACTCCCACGGCATAACCCTCATAAGAAGGTAGGGCCATGCACAATGCAAGTATCAGCGAGGAAATGGCGGGGCAACCAACCCCGTGGTTCACCATCTCATCATGATTCGATGCAACAATAATGAAGAGCTATAATGACATGCATATAAAGGGTTTCATAGTCATGGTCAAAGGGCTGCTTGCTGGCTCAACAAAGTCTTCTGGGTCTTCAAAGTCCTCTGGTCCAACTCCTTTGTCAACAAGCATAATCTATAAATGCATAAAATAATAACGAGAAAAAAATAAGGCAATAATAGAACGAGAGAAAAGTCAAAGTGCTGAGAAAAATGTCAACTTTGATTTTGTAAAATGCTAGGGTGAAAACTAAGAAGGAAAAATTCCTAGTTTGGGATTTGGTGTAGCGAGAATGGGAGAAATGGATTTTCAAAGATGGATTTAAATGCTCAAATTTGAATTTAAATTTGAGCAGTACATAAAAGTTGGTTGGATTTGAATGAAAGTTGCACCATTAAATAGGTTGCAATATTCTAGGATTTTAGGAGTTGGAATTATTGCATTTGGATTATTATTTAATCTGTGGAATTTTGGAAAAAGTGATGAAGGAAAAGGAAAGAACCTTGTACTGCCAGGCGAGAACATGCATGAGCGGCAGCCCGAGCCAGTGAGCACTAGTGAAGAGCCAGCGCCTGTGTATGCTCTACCATTTCAAACTGACGGCAGGGGCCCTTGGTCGAGAGAGAGAGGCGGCAGAGAATGTGGGAGAGGATGGCGGTGAGCCCTGTCATCACTAACCCGTGGACGAGAAGTCGCGGTGCTCACCGGCTGACAATCTGGTGACAGCGAGCTCCGCGCAGTCTTGAGGATGGCCAGGGGGCGCCCTGCCTCGGTGGGTGGTGGACTTGGCGTAGGGGTGCTGGTTTCGCAGCTGGCGAGTTGTGGCGGAGAAGCTTGGGGCCAGTAGCTCGGTCGTTTCCGCAGCTCTGAGAGAAGCGAGGGGAAAAGAGTCGAGGGGATCGGGGTTCGGATCGAGGCAAAGGAGGAGGCGGGGAGGCTTATACCTCGCGATCTCCAGTGAGCAGCCGTGGCGAGCTCGAGCTCGATCTCGAGCTCGGAGCTCTGGAGAAGAACTGAGAGTGCGAGGGGTTACTTGTTGGTGTGAGGGAGTGATTGGCGAGGAGAGGGCTCGAGGATGCCCTTAAGTGGAAGCGAGCAGCGGTCCACCGTGGGCTCGTGCAGGCGGGCTTGTGCTCGCCTTCTGAGCCTCGGGAGGGCTGGCCTAAGTGTCTAGAGGCGTTAAATGGGTCGTAAATCTCGCCCAGAAGAAGAGAGAGAGAGAGGAAAGGGCGGAGGCACATGCGTGTGAAACAGCTCATTGTGCTGCTCAGTTCGCTTCTTGTGGCAGGCCTTGAGGAGGAGGAGAGGAGGAGGGCCAGGCGCGTGGCGTGTCAGCAGACGTCGAGGCGTGTCGGTTGGCGTGAGGAGGCCGAGGTGGCAGGAAGCATTAGGCTAAGGCGCCTAGTGCCTAGCATGGCGCTCTTGGCCTTTGGCGTTTAACGCTCACCATGGCATATTATATGCCACAATGGTGCATGACCTTGATGTCGTAGTGCGGAGGTAGTAAAGAAGGAGGGAGGCATTGGATGCCTGGATGGCCTTGGGGTGAGGAGAGAGGTGAGGAAAGAGGGAGAAAGGGCTGTCGAGAGAGAGAGAAGGGGGTTTCACCCCTCAATTATTGAAGTGAGGACTTGCCATTATTCTTTGGAGGTGAAAGGGGTCTAGGAGGAGCTGTGGTAAAATTAGAGCTCACCAGAATAGTGGAAGGGGTCAAAGCAGTTGGTTTTGCAAAATGTCGAGAAGGTGTTTGATAGAGTTTTGAGCAAGCAAATGGACTCCAATTGCCATGAGACTCCACAAGGTGAAATTACTCATAAAATATAGCCTTCCACCAATTTGGAGATTATTTGGGCAAAGTTGCCAATGCAACTTTTCAAACCCTAGAAATGAGCAGAAATGGATTTGTGTAGATCCGATTGGAGTAGATCATTCTCCTTGACTACCACTTGGTGTGGTAGCCTTATTTGGTCACATGATCAGGCTCACAAAGTTGGGGTCTTGGAGAGAAGTTGGTAGAACAAAGTTGTTCAAATTTGATTACAGTCAGGAGAGGGTTTGAGGCACTTTGACCAAGATTTCCTCTTCTCCAACCTGTGCCATTTGGTCTAGATGCATCATTGGACCCATGAAGCATGTTCACCAAGTTTGAGCACATTTGGACACATTTGGCAATGTAAAGTTGATCAAACTTGAATGGACAGAAATAGTTTTGAGGGTTTTGATGATGTTATCTTGTTCTCCAAGTCATGAGACTTGGCAAGATCATCTAATTTGTCATATGTGACATGATAGAATTTTCTGGAATTTTTGAAGAATATTTCCTTTGTAAATATTTCAAAAGCTTGAAATATCCGGGAAGGGTTTTAGAGGATTTGACCAATATTTTGAACATGACCATGTGTTGAAACTCTTATATATGGACAATATATGTCCTATGAGTTTCCCTAAATTTTGTAAAATATTTTTAAAACAATAAAATAATTTTTCCTATTAAAGACCATTTACGCCTTAAGAAAAAGCTTTTAAATAAAATAGTAAAACAACTTTTAAAATTATATTTTGTGGTTTACGGGTATCCTATATCTAATAGAGTCAAATATATTTTGGAAAGATTTTACTGCCCTTAATCAAGTACTTGCATTGCAAACCTCAATTCGAGGGGTTTTGGAAAACTAAATTTAGAAAATACTTTCGGCCAAATTATTTTTGTAAGAAAATTCTATATTGCACTATACATGGCATGGTCATTGGTCGGGGAGCTTGGGGTAAGGAGATGAAATATAGAGGGTGGAGTAGTTGACTTCAAGAAGCACTTGAAAAGAATCATGAGAGAAAACCAACTCCAAATAATAGCCAAATAATGCAAAAAGTTTTGTTGGTCCAAATTTTCATGCTTTATTAATGAAAATGAAATGTTACAAAATGCGGTGTGAGACCTACCCCCTTACAAGAATCTAGTCCCGAGATTCCTAAACTAAACTTTAAGAGATACGGGAACTTCGGATCTAAGGTAGTCTTCACGCTCCCAAGTTATACCTTGAGTGTGGTTGCTCCATTGGACCTTGAAGTACTTGATGGTTACGCTTGAGTCGTCGCTCGGCATCATCGAGAATGCGGATGGGCCTCTCACGATAAGTCAAATCAGGCTGAAGGTCAATGGCTTGGTGATTGGCGTCCTTGTAGAATCGAGGCTTATGCGGAACTTGGAACACTTAGGAGTTGTGACGTGGAACACGTTGTGCACATCGAGAAAGTTGGTGGAAGTTCAAGCTGGTAAGCCACTTCTCCTCGTCGCTCCACGATCTTGAAGGGCCAATGTATCTCGGGCGAGCTTTCCTTTGACATGGACGCTGGGCTCCTTTGAGAGGGGTGACCGGAGATAGACATGGTCTCCAACTCGAAAGTTTATGTCTCTCTGACGTGGTCGGCGTAGCTCTTTGTCTTGACTTGGCGAGACTTGAGGCGCTCTCGACAAGCTGGACTTGCTCTTGACTTCACGGAGGATATCCGGCCCAAAGACAAGTCCTTCACGGTCTCGACCAATTGAGAGGTGTCACGGCACTTCGCGTATAACACTTCAAATGGTGCCATCTGAAGGCTTGCTGAGTAGCTTTGTTGTTGTAAGAGAACTTCGGCGAAGGGAGGCGGTCTTCCCACTTAGCTCCATAAGCTAAGACACGGGCTCGGAGCATGTCTTGAGTATTTGATTCACTTTCTCAGTCGACCTCCGAGTCTGTGGGTGGAAGCGATCTTTGAAGGACAACTTGGTCCCCATGGCCTCTGGAATTTCTTCCAAAACCTTGAGGTGAAGCTGGGTTCCTCGATCGACACAATCTCCTTGGGAACACCATGAAGGCTCACTGGTCGGTTGATGTAGAGGCGGCTAGCTGGTTCCCCTTGTAGGTTGTCTTGGCAGGGAATGAAGTGGGCCACCTTGGTCAAATGGTCAGCGATGACCCGGATGGAGTCATGTCCCTTGTTTGACCTGGGTAAACGGTGATGAAGTCCATCCGACTTTGTCCACTTCCATTCGGTACCTTGAGGGTTGTAACAACCCAGTAGTCCGTGATGTTCACTTTGACTCTCGGCATCGTCACATTTTTGCAACATAGGTGGCAATCTCCTTTTCATCCCATGCCACCAAAATCTTTCCTTGAGGTCTTGATACATCTTGGTGCCTCCGGGGTGGATGGAATATGGGCTGTCATGAGCTTCTTGCAAGATCGGGTTCTTGAGCTCAACCTTGTTGGGCGCAGATCACGATTCCCAAACCACACAATTCCTTCCTCATCCTCACGAGAATCTGAGGCTTTGCACTGCCTTGATCTTCCTCTTGGCCTTCAATACTCTCATGCCTTTTGAGCTTTCTTGATATCATCCATCAAGGTGAAGCAACTTGAGGTTGGCCAAGAATCTGGTGCAACAGTTCCAACCAAAGCTTTCAAGTTCTTCATACAAAGGCGGGTAGCTTATGCTTTAGCATAGCATTCAAGAGCAAGCCTTCTGCTCCAGCATCTGCTACCACATTAGCCTTTCGGGGTGGTATTGAACACTTGAGGTCATAATCCTTTATCAACTCCAGCCATCTTCTCGCCTCATGTTCAATTCCTTTGGTGAAAATATACTTCAGACTTTTGTGATCCGTGTATATCTCACGCTTCCCCAAGAGGTAATGTCGCCAAGTCTTGGGGCATGAACCACTTGCTGCTAGCTCAGGTCAGTGAGTAGCATAGTTCTCTTCGTGGTCGTGGTTGCCTTGAAAGGTAGGCTACGACTCTGCCTTCTTGCATAGAACACCTCCCGATCCGATTCTTGATGCATCACAATATATCACAAACTCCTTGTGTATATCTCTGGTGTGGCGAGAGGCTGGGGCGATGGTTAGCCTCTTCTTTAGCTCTAGAAGCTCTCTTAGCACTTGGCGTCCATTGAAACTTCTTGTCCTTCTTCAGAGAGCTGAGTCATGGGTGAGGCGATGCTCGAGAATCCTTCAGCGAACTTGCGGTAATATCCTGCGAGTCGAGGAAGCTTCGACTTCCTTCACATTGCTGGGGATTGCCATTCAGTCGGCTTCAATCTTAGCGAAGTCGTTGACAATCCCTCTTCGGTTAGAACATGACCAGGAATCCAACTTCCAATGACCGAATTCACACTTCTGAACTTGGCATCACAGTTGGTGCTCTCGAAGCTTGTCTAGGACCATCCTCAAGTGTTGCTCGTGCTCTTCTTCCGACTTGAGAAGACAAGGATGTCATCAATGAAGACAACGACAAACTTGTCCAAATATTCCATGAAGACCTTATTCATGAGATACATGAAGTAAGTGGGGCATTGGTCGATCAAAGGACATGACCGTGCATTCATCTGAGCCATATCTGATTCTGAATGCCGTCTTGAATATCTTGAGGTCGATCTTGATTGGTAGTACCGGATCGAGGTCGATCTTGGAGAACACCTTGGCCCCATTGAGTTGATCAAACAGATCTTCAATCTTGGGAAGTGGGTACTTGTTCTTGATTGTAACTTCATTGAGGGAGGCGGTAGTCAATGCATAGGCGGATGGTACCGTCCTTCTTTGCCACAAACAGAACAGGTGATCCCCAAGGGGAGGCACTAGGGCGGATAAATCCCTTCCTCAATTGCTCTTCCAGTTGCTTCTTCAACTCTGCTAACTCCTCCGATCCCATCCTATAAGGCTTCTTATAGATGGGTCCTGCCCAGTATGAGCTCGATGATGAACTCAATGTCTCGGTCGAGAGGCATTCACAGTAATTCATCGGGAAAAACATCGGGATATTCGTGGACTACGGCACTTGTTCCAACCAACTTGATCGAAGCAGTTGACTTGGTTGGCTTGGCGAGGAGGGTTGGAGGCAAATTTAACCGACTCCTTGGTCATTGGTCATAGTGACAGTCCGGTTGGCGCAATCTATCAAGCCTTGGTGCTTCTGAGCCAATCCATTCCCAAGATCACATCAAGCCTTGTGATTTTAGGATGATAAAGATCGCTAGGAAATCTACCCGTTAATGGTAATCCCGACTCCTTACATCCTATCTTGGCTCTCATCTCTGCTCAGGGGTTTGTACCACCATGGGGTTATTCGAGGTGTAGGGGTCATGCCACTTTTAATGCAAAACTTTGGGTGACAAAAGAATCGTGGCTCGAGAATCAAACAAAAGCGATTCTGGTCTTTGAATTGACAAGAGCGTACCCGCCACGACGTCAAGGTCTTCTGGGCTTCTTCCGTGATGACATGATTCACTGACCCACCCGTTGTTGGGCAGGTTGCGGGAGCTTGGTTCCTTGGTGGCATTCACGGCCTTGTCTGGGTTACTGCGCATTAAGGCGATGCGTCGGAGCTTCTTGTTGGGGCAATTCTTGGAGTAGTGTCTGGCTGTCCACATCAAAACAAGTGACTTGGTTGGGGATGGCGCCCTTACCGACATTGTTATTGGGGTTGTTGTAAGCTGGCACAGGGGTTGGCATCTTCTTGAGGTGGATAGTTGGTGCTTGAGTGCGAGGAGCTCTTGGTTCTTGATAGGTAGGCTTGACCGGGGCTGGCTGCACCCGCAGGCGAGGCTTCCAGTTCTTGGAGCTACCCTTGCTGATCATCTTAAGCTTTGAGTGTCATCAAGGCCGTCGCTTGTCCTCAAGCATGAGTGCCTTGTTCACCGGATCAGGAAAGGTTGGGCGTCACACACAACAAGCGATCTTGCTGAGTGCAGTTAAGGCCTTCCATGAAGCGCTCCCTTTTGGCGACATCGGTCTTGACATCCTCGAGCATACCTTGAGAGAACAACTGAACCTGCATGTACTCCTTGGCGGTGCTACTACCTTGCTTGAGGGCTCGGAACTCACGCTTCTTGATGGCCATGATTCGGAGAAGGAATGTGGGCCTTGCGGAATCTGTCTTGAAGGTGTCCCAAGTGATGTCTTGCTCAACATGCATAGCCTTGAATCCATCCCACCAAGCTCTGGCGGTCCCAGGACGATGGGCGACATCGCCACTTTATCACGGTCCTCGGTGCATCCGACTAGTGCCAGCGAGATCCTCAATGGTGCGGACCCGTCGTGCATCCGGGGTTCAGCGATCTCGATGAAAGTGGGTGGTGCATGCTTCTTGAACTCCACCTAGTGTGGAGCGTCCATGGCCGTGCCCATCAGTTGCGATTGACAACGAGCAATCATCTGGAGGCTGCAGTGTTGGCTTGGCGTTCCTCTCGGAAGGCTTGGAGAGCTGAGCCATGTCCATGCTTGGAGGAGGTGGTGGGGGTGGAGTCTGTCCTTGGGCTTGGTCTGGCTGACTCCGCCAGTGAGAACCTCCGGCTTCTTCTTCTTTGGGTAGAGTACCAGTATGTGTTACAACAGGCATCTGTTGGAGTGGTCAAGTTTCATGATTGGGGAAAGATGGGAAAGCAACATAGATGGGATGCCTAGTAAGGGGTTGGTATGACACTAATTGTTTTTCATGCAAGGGCCAAAAGGGCCAAACACATTCATTAAAGTCCAAATGGGTGATGTAGTCGTTTACAAGTTCAGAAGGAAAGCCACGACATCCATCAAACACAACAAAAGCAAACACAACACTACATGGTTTCATAAGAACCATTACATGGACTCGACTTAGCATGGGGTTACGACCTATCCTACTAGTAGGGTTACTAGCGAGCATATCCAAGTTGTGAATGATGCCTAAGTGGTGGAATGCTCGATCGCGTGGTCTGGCTCTCTGGGTCTTCCTCCTCTTCATCGATGTGGCGGCTTTCTTCATTGCTTGAAGGGGTGGGGGAGTGGAGGAGCTCAACAGGCGTTGCTTTCTTTGGTGGGGTGAAGAGCTTGCGGTAATCCCTTGCGCTCATGCGGTGTTCTTTGTGGTGGTTCTCCATCCTTTGGGGTCTTCCGCCTCATGTATGCGATTGCGGGCTGTCGAGGAGGAGCACCTTCCTTCTTGATCCTACCCGTCTTCTCTTGTGCTTGGCGAAGAAGTGCCTTGGTCTCATGAAGTTCCTTTGGAGTTCCATTGATTCCGGCCAAGTGTTGTGCCAAACTATCGGCACAAAAGGCTGAAGTAGATGCAGAATCGGTGGAAGTCCTTCTTCTAATGGTGGAGCTGGTGCATTGCTCTCATCCTCGCCTTCCTTCGATAAGGCAAAAGCGGGTTGCCAACTCGTCGCCATCTCTGGAAGAAGGTCTCGGAGGCGAGTGAGTGCCTTGAGGTTGCGTCTCGGCGGCAAGAACTAATGTTGCCATCAGGGTCCCTCGAAGAACCAGCTTGTTGGAGAGTCATTGGCCTTCACGATCACTTCCACATGATACTCCGTCTGGCGTCATTGATCCAATGCTCATGGTAGGTGAAAGTGGGGCTCGGTGGGCGGCACCTCTTGAGGCTATCCTCGAAGCCACGGAAATCCGGTGGTCGAAGTCTTGAATGCTGCAGCCATCTACAAAGGTTGAATGGGAGAGGTCGATAAGGAAAATGCATCTTGGGTGGGGTAAGCTTGAGAAAAGAAGAGAGGTTTAGATGGTCTCAAGTTAACTAACGTCCATGCTAACTAAGGCTTCCTATAGTCGGGATGGCTCGATACCAGCTCTGTGGGGACCCGACTCACAAATCGTGATCACCGAATGCTGCGTGTCTGATGATCCGGAGATCAATGCTCCTTGAACACGAAGCTGAATAACAAAGTCTTACATCCATACATACCGTCTTACACAAATTATGACCATTATGGTCAAGTCTTACATTGATAAAGCCTTAAGGGCTGAACATCAAATGAAACACAAGCGCGGAAATCTTCATCGAGAAATAGAACCCATGCCATCGCCTTAACCCTACGGGCATTACATTGGGAAGCGTCCTAGTTAGCATGTTCGTCTCCAAAGAACTCTTCTTGAACTCCGGTTCTTCCATGCACAGTCAATTAAATAACCGTTGGCAAGCCAATGAGTACTTTGAATGTACTGTAAGCAACCCATGATTTGGTTCAAGGTACAGTAATGCATGACATAGGTAAATTTTGCATAAAGCTAGTTTTGAGTGCAATGACATGTTCAACGACCTATAAAGCATGCATCAAGAGAGTTCAAGTAACCATGAGATCGGTCACGAGATATCAACATAAATAGAATGGGCACCAACCCATTTATCATAAGCAGTGGCACCAACCCATCTCAATCGTGTCAAGTCCTTTGACTTGACCCAAGTCATTCCATCATCACACACTGGGTTTGAAAACAAGTGGGCGTAGCCCAAGGCGGTTACCCAAGCTGTCCATGACCGTGGACACGGCTATTGAATAGTTTTACTCTGCGAGAGGTTGCACTTTACCCACTAGATCAAGGGAACTTCCGTGTCATCCACGACCAGCGGTACCTCAAGTACACAGGGTAAGCACCGATCACTACCTTTCCCTAAACGACACTAACATGGAGTCCACTCGATTAGTAGTAACCCCGTGCCAAACATTTCACATCATAAAGTTGTGGAGCCTCGCTCCCATATTCATCACATACCACAAGCACGCAGGTACCAGCGGTTGTGTCCGGTGCCACAATGACAGATCATGGCGCCCTACACAGCGACCCGTCCCAAGAGCACCAACTCTCCCGTCACTATGTCGGCTCCAAGCTAGTATCGGACTAGGTACTCAATAATGCCCTTTCCCATATAAGGGTAGAGTGGTTGCGCATGTATGGTTGGAATAGCAGTGCAACTCCGACCAATCCGTTTTGAAAACAACACACCCTTTCCTAGGCACACTTACGTCATCAAGTGGTCACCCATCTCATCATCTCCCTCGGGACATAAGTGGCACCCGATGGGGTTTTCAAAAAGACTTTTGAAATCACTTTTGCCTCCTTCACCATGCATAAACCCATCCCATTTTCGTAGCTCTACTTAGCATCCTATCTACTCCCAAGCATAACCCTCATAAGAAGGTAGGGCCATGCACAATGCAAGTATCAGCGAGGAAATGGCAGGCAACCAACCACGTGGTTCACCATCTCATCATGATTCGATGCAACAATAATGAAAGAGCTATAAATGACATGCATATAAAGGGTTTCATAGTCATGGTCAAAGGCTGCTTGCAGCTCAACAAAGTCTTTTGGGTCTTCAAAGTCCTCTGGTCCAACTCCTTCCGTCAACAAGCATAATCTATAAATGCAAAAATAATAACGAGAAAAAAAAATAAGGCAATAATAGAACGAGAAAAGTCAAAGTGCTCGGAAAAATGTCAACTTGATTTTTTGTAAAATGCTAGGGTGAAAACTAAGAAGGAGAAAATTCCTAGTTTGGGATTTGGTGTAGAGAATGGGAGAAATGGATTTTCAAAGATGGATTTAAATGCTCAAATTTGAATTTAAATTTGAATAGTACATAAAAGGTTGGTTGGATTTGAATGAAAGTTGCACCATTAAATAGGTTGCAATATTCTAGGATTTTAGGAGTTGGAATTATTGCATTTGGATTATTATTTAATCTGTGGAATTTTTGGAAAAAGTAATGAGAAGGAAAAAGGAAAGAACCTTGTGCTGCTCTGGGCGGAAGCGTGCATTGGCAGGCGACCCAGCGAGCCAACCAGGCGAGCAGCGCCAGTAGCGCCAGTAGTGCCATTCTACATTCAAACTGTGACGGGCGCAGGGAGCCCTTGGAGAAGAAGCGGGAATGTGGGAGAGGATGGCAGGGGCCCTGTCATCACTAATCCGTGGACGACAGTCGCGGTGCTCACCAGCGGCGATCTGACGGCGAGCTCCGCCGAGTCTTGAGGATAACCGAGGGCGCCGTCAGTGGGGTGGTGGACTTGGCGGCGGGGGTGCTGGTTCGCTGACGAGGCAGTTGTGGAGGAGCAGGGCCAGTAGCTCGGTCGTTTCCACCCAGCTCTGAGAGAGAAGCGAGGGGAAAAGAGTCGAGGATCAGGGGGGTTCGGATCGAGGCAAAGGAGGGCGGGGGAGGCTTATACCTCGCGATCTCCGTGCCCGCCGGCAGCCGACTCGAGCTCGATCTCGAGCTCAGGGCTCTGAAGAAAAAGCCCAGGAGTGCGGGGGTTACTTGGTGGTGCGGGAGTGATTGGCGGGGAGAGAGGGGCTCGGGGATGCCCTTAAGTAAGTGACAGTAGTCCACCGTGGGCTCGTGTCTTGCGACGGGCTTGTGCTTTCGCCGCTCTGAGCCTCGGGAGAGCTGGCGCCCGTGTCTAGAGGCGTTCGTGGGGGTAAGTCTCGCCCGGGGAAGAAAAGAGAGAGGAGAAGGGGGCGGAGGCACAGCGTGTGGCTGCAGCTCACTGGTGCCTCGAGGCGGCCCTTGATTCGCTATGCGGCCTTGAGGAGGAGGAGAGAGGAGGGACAGTAGCAGTGGCGTGTCAGCAGACGTCAGGCGTGTCGGTTGGCGTGAGGGAGGGCGAGGTGGCGGAAGCATTAGGCGGGAGGCGGCTCTGATGCCTAGCCGCCTTGTGAAGCTCTGGTAGCGTTGGCATGCCATGGCATAATATATGCCACAATGGTATGACCCTTTGATGTCGATAGTGCGGGAGGTAGTAAAGAAGAAGGAGGGCGTTGGATGCCTGGATGGCCTTTGGGGTGAGGAGAGAGTGAGGAAGAGGAGAAAGGGCTGTCGAGGAGAGAGAGAGAGTTTCACCCCTCAATTATTGAGATTGAGGGACTTGCCATTATTCTTGGAGGTGAAAGGGTCTAGGAGGGCTGTGGTAAAATTAGAGCTCACCAAGAATAGTGGAAGGGAGTCAAAAGCAGTGGTTTTGCAAAATGTGAGAAGGTGTTTGATAGGGTTTGAGCAAGCAAATGGACTCCAATTGCCATGAGACTCCACAGGTGAAATTACTCATAAAATATAGCCTTCCACCAATTTGGAGATTATTTGGGCAAAGTTGCCAATGTGTGGAATGTACTAAGGTAGGGGTACCTCATGCACCCCCAACTTGTGCCTGAGCGATCGCATGACTCAGCGGCATGATCTACCACATGCTTGCGGAGACCATCCTGCTCCATATCGAGCCATTCAAGAACCAAGTATACAAGGCAGAAAGATCAAGACCCGGCAAGAGGGCTTGCCGGAGAAGCGTCAGGGCTCAAAGATTACATCACTCACATGAGCCTGGCGAGAGGAGCTTGGGGAGACTAGAAAGATTACATCATAGAAGACACGCGCCTCGGCGCTATCGCGTCGGCGAGAACCGAGGCTTGACAGGATTACAAGCAGACAAGCTCCGGGCCGGCAAGATCAAGACCCGACAAGGTACTTGCTTGGAAAACTCTTGCGTGCCGCTCCGGCTCATCGTCCACAGCGTCGCCTTTAGCCTTCTCGAGAGGCGGCGTGGCGGATGGCTCTCCCTAAACATGGGGGTCGCGGTGGCACTCACAGTGGTGGATCCATCGCCGTGGCGGACAGAGCATAAGGAGGCGGGAACTTTTGGGGAATTAAACGGCGGCGGGCATTAAATGCCTTGTCCCCTCTGTCCAAAGTAGGTAGAATCCTTTGTTCAAACCTTTGTGCTTGCCTTGTTCCGCATTGTTCCAACTACCACCTCTTTTGCATTTTACCCCTCTCTCTCTCGTTGACACTGTTGGTGACCCCTTGCACTATAAAGGGGCCCATGCACAGCGTGGGGGGTTGAATCCTTTGCAACTCCACGCTCGGTGTAGCTACTACATGTAGCTCTTCAAGCTCCGAGGCACAATACAACTAACTGCAGCGATGGGGTTTCACGCGACCATCGCTGACCAAGGCTAGGTAAAAATCCGCCGCGTGCATCGCCTCGTCTGCTCTCTGTGCCTCCTCCGCCTCGTGCCCGAACACCACGAAGGGCCCTCCGGCCCCCATAGGTGCTTTCAGCAGTGGCGTGCCCCCTCAGCGTCCGCCCGACATCTTTAGCGCGCCCGAGTAGAAGCGTCGAGTTCTGCCGAGACCTGATCGGCGTTTCGCCGCGTTCTTCATCAACCTCTCGACTTCATCAACAAGCTGCGCCATGGCCCGAGCGCGAGCTTGAGTCGCGGACCGTCACATCTCACCGCGCCACGGAACCGGCGGCGGAGAAACGCCGCGGAAGGTGAACACGGCGAGGCACTCGCGGCGCCACGAATCGAGAGGAAGGACGGATGGCCAGCGCCTCGGTCTCCGTGGATCACGTCCATCTCAGCGCCGCAGCGACCCGGCGGCGCCATACCACGGGAGGTGGTATCCGCCCTCTTGGAGGCGAGGGCGCGTCTGCAGGGCTTTCGCGGGATGTTCCGGACCACCGTCCGGACCGCGAGGCGAAAGCGGCGAAGCGAGACCTGCTCCTTCCTAACTTATTAAGTCGGCGCGTCCGCTCCCGCACCACTACGCTCCCGCTTCCCGCCACTCCTGAAAGCGCTCACAAGCGCAAATGCTCCTCGACTTCCCTCCGGCAGGGACAAGGCGAAAGCTGGAGGCTACCATCGAGCCACAGTAGCCGCCCAGACAACAATCCTCCACGCGGCGGTGGCCTCTGCACGCGGCAAGCTTGAAAAAGCGAGCGAAGCGGCGACAAGACGCCCCGGTACAACCACCGTGCACTCCCGCCTTGTGAGCGAAAAGCGCCGCCCTGCGGGAACGCGCAGCAGCGGCTCCACGGCATCGTCGGATCAGCAGGCTCGTCGGGATCAGCGCCGGAGTCCTTGGCGATCGGCGGAGAAAGCGCTTCGGACCACGATCGGCGCGCCCGAACTTCAGCGACAATCGAGACGAGCGGAAAGTGGACTTTATCGCCGCCGCAGCGCCCGGTGAGCGAGCAACTTGCGTGCTGCGGCGAGCTGCCTGCGTTCACCCGTGAAGCTGCAGCGGCGTCGGTGGCCCAGCATGAAGAATTTCAAGCCCGGCGTGCGGAGAAATGCGGCGGCAAGGCGCACCCTCGGAATTCCTCGGTGTCTACACCATGGCAGTACGAGCTGCGGGGCGCGGCGAAGGTGGCGAACTACTTCACCGCTTCGTCCTTAGGCGAGCGTTCGTTCTTGGCTTATGCACTTGCGGAAGGCTCCATTTCCTCTTAGGCGAGACCTTTGCCATCGGTTTGTTGGCGCCTTCCTTGGCGGCCACAAACCTCACGCGGAGAGCGATCTCCACATTTTGGCCCGAAGGAAGGAGAATCCCTGCGCATAAGTATATCAACGCTTCAAGCGTGTGCAACACAACATCCCGATGTCCACCCTGCAGCGGTTATCGGTAGCGTTCCACGAAACGTCGCGTAACACGTACTTATCACGTCGAAAGATAGCGATGACCAAGATTCGGGATGTCGGCGAGCTTTATGCTCTAAGTGATAAATCTTGTGAAGAGAGAGGAGCTCCGGGGAGGATCTTTGGCCTTGAGGAGGCGACTCGATGGCGCCGCCCGAGCAAAGAAAGCGCGGCCGGAACTTTTCGAAAAAAAGAACAAGGAAGAGGTGCTTGCCCGTCGAGGAGTCCGCCGAGCTCCCGCAAGCAAACCTGAGCTGGCAACTCGGCAGGAGCCTTGTGGCCCGGCAACAACAAGCGGGCAGGCCCACAAGCAATCTGCAAAATCCACACGCACCAAGACCCACGATCTCTACAAGCTGCCAGCCGCGTCGACTATCTCGTCGAGCAGCAAAAGCTAATCTGAGGCGCGACAAGGAGAGGGCCCAAGGTGGCGGAGGAGAAGCCGAGCAAGCGGCCGTTCAATGGTCGGGGAGGACCCCGGCAAGGCCAAGCGGCGGCAAGGATCGACCTTCCAGACGCGACAAGGATGAAGAAGGCGGCGGCGAGGACATGGAGGGCCGAGGATGACAGTGAGCAGGAGTTCGAAGGCCACGGAGGTCTGTGCGTCGGCAGTGGCGCCTCCTTTGCACACCTCCCGCCAGCTAAAGCGGTGGGTCGCGTGAAGTGAATGCATGCGAGCCGCCCGTGGGAAGTCATGCGATGTCGGCGACCGATGGATGTGTGGCAGCTTTATGGGGCAGGGGGCCTCGTGTGTTGATGCAGGGCGGAGGTTGCTTGGAGGCGAAGCGGTCGGCGATGCCGAGGACTTTACCCAACCGGGCGCGATGGTGGCGTAAACCCCTCTGCTGCATTGTGTTGTATTAGATCTTGCTCAAGAATCTGGCCGAAAGCGGTGGAGTGGTGTGTGGCGAATCCAGGCGCTAGAGTTGCCGGGGGCTCGAGCCTTCGCGCGAGTGGCTGGTCGTGGAACCTCCTCACGTTGTGCATGGGCCTCCTTTTATAGGGCAGGGGGTCACCGCGCAGTGTCAGCGTGAAGTAGAGGGTAAAAGCGTAAAAGAGGTGGTAGTTGGAGCAGTCTTGGGAGCAGTCTTGACTCGATTGCTTTCTACCTACTTTTTGCGAGAGGGGGCAAGGGCATTAAATGCCGTGCGCCGTCGCCCACTCCGCCATCGCGTCTTCTTTACCACTGCGTGAAGCCACCACCGTGGAGTGCCACCGCATTCCTCATGCGCCACGGCCACCGCGCGCAGCGTCTGGAGAAAGTGGATGGAGAAGCATGCGTGGAGATGGAGCTGGAGTGCGGTCATCCGATCGCTCGGTTTCCTTTGAAACACTTGGTGTGGAACCATCGATCGTCCGGTGGGGAGTGTGGGACCCCGACTCACAAGTCGTGATCACGAATGCTGCGTGTCTGATGATCCCGAGAGATCAATGCTCACTGAACACCGAAGCTGAATAACAAAGTCTTACATCCATACATACCGTCTTACACAAATTATGACCATTATGGTCAAGTCTTACATGATAAAGCCTTAAGGCTGAACATCAAATGAAACACAAGCGGCGGAAATCTTAGATGAGAAATAGAACCCATGCCATACGCCTTAACCCTACGGGCATTACATGAGGCGTCCTAGTTAGCATGTTAGTCTCCAAGAACTCTTCTTGAGCCGGTTCTTCCATGCACGGTCAATTAAATAACGTTGGCAAGCCAATGAGTACTTTGAATGTACTACTTAAGCAACCCATGATTCGGTTCAAGGTACAACAATGCATGACATAGGTAAATTTTGCATAAAGCTAGTTTTGAATGCAATGACATGTTCACGTCCTATAAAGCATGCATCAAGAGAGTTCAAGTAACCATGAGAACTGGTCACGGATATCAACATAAATAGAATGGGCACCAACCCATTTATCATAAGCAGTGGGCGCCAACCCATCTCAATCGTGTCAAGTCCTTTGACTTGACCCAGAATCATTCCATCATCACACACTGTGGGTTTGAAAACAAGTGGGCGTAGCCCAAGGCGGTTACCCAATGTCCATGACCGTGGACACGGCTATTGAATAGTTTTACACTCTGCGAGGTTGCACACTTTACCCACTAGATCAGGGAACCCGTGTCATCGACCCTTGGTACCTCAAGTACAGGGGTAGCACCCGATCACTACCTTTCCTAGGCGACACTAACATGGAGTCCACTCGATTAAGTAGTAACCCCGTGCCAAACATTTCACATCATAAAGTTGTGGACCTCGCTCCCATATTCATCACCACAAGCGCAGGTACCATGGTGTGTCAGGTGCCTTTAATGAAAACAGTCATAGCCCTACAGTGCGACCCGTCCCAGAGAGCACCAACTCTCCCCGTCACTAGTAATGTGGCTCCAAGCTAGTATCGGACTAGGTACTCAATAATGCCCTTTCCCATATAAGGGTAGAGTGGTGGCGCATGTATGGTTGGAATAGCAGTCATAACTCCGACCAATCCGTTTGAAAACAACACACCCTTTCCTAGGCACACCACTTCGTCATCAAGTGGTCACCCATCTCATCATCTCCCTCGGGCATAAGTGGCACCGACGGGGGTTTGAAAGATTTTTGAAATCACTGCCTCCTTCACCATGCATAAACCCATCCCTTTTTAGTAGCTCTACAAGCATCCTATCTACTCCCAAGCATAACCCTCATAAGAAGGTAGGGCCATGCACAATGCAAGTATCAACGAGGAAATGGCGGGGCAACCAACCCCGTGGTTCACCATCTCATCATGATTCGATGCAACAATAATGAAGAGCTATAATGACATGCATATAAAGGGGTTTCATAGTCATGGTCAAAGGGCTGCTTGCACAGCTCAACAAAGTCTACGGGTCTTCAAAGTCCTCTGGTCCAACTCCTTTGTCAACAACGCAATCTATAAATGGCAAAATAATAACGAAAAAAAATAAGGCAATAATAGAACGAGAAAAAGTCAAAGTGCTAGGAAAATGTCAACTTTGATTTTGTAAAATGCTAGGGTGAAAACTAAGAAGGGAAAATTCCTAGTTTGGGATTTGGTGTAGCGAGAATGGGAGAAATGGATTTTCAAAGATGGATTTAAATGCTCAAATTTGAATTTAAATTTGAGCAGTACATAAAAGTTGGTTGGATTTGAATGAAAGTTGCACCATTAAATAGGTTGCAATATTCTAGGATTTTAGGGAGTTGGAATTATGCATTTGGATTATATTTAATCTGTGGAATTTTTGGAAAAAGTGTGAAAGGAAAAGGAAAGAACCTTGTACTGCAGGCGAGAACATGCATGAGCGTGACCCAGCAATGACTGTGAAGAGCAGCGCCTGTTGTATGCTCTACCATTCAAACTGACGGCAGGGGCCCGCAGGTCGAGAGAGAGAGGTAGCAGAGAATGGGGAGAGGATGCGGTGAGCCCTGTCATCACTAACCCGTGGACGAGAAGTCGCGGTGCTCACCGGCTGACGTCTGGTGACAGCGAGCTCGTGGTCTGAGATGGCCAGGGGGCGCCCGCCTCGGTGGGTGGTGGACTTGGCGTAGGGTGCTGGTTTCGCCCGTGACGAGTTGCGCGGAGAAGCCAGGGGTAGTGGCTCGGTCGTTTCCGCAGCTTCTGAGAGAAGCGAGGGGAAAAGAGTCGAGGGGATCGGGGTTCGGATCGAGGCAAAGGAGGAGGCGGGGAGGCTTACCTCGCGATCTCAGCGAGCAGCCTTGGCGGGCTCGAGCTCGATCTCGAGCTCGAGCTCTGGAAGGCTGAAGTGCGAGGGGTTACTTGTTGGTGTGAGGAGTGATTGGCGAGGAGAGGGCTCGGGGATGCCCTTAAGTAGTGACAGCGATCCACCGTGGGCTCGTGCAGGCGGGCTTGTGCGCCGCTGAACCTCGGAGGGGCTGGCCTTAGTGTCTAGGGCGTTCGTGGGTCGTCTCGCCCAGAAGAAGAGAGAGAGAGAGGAGAAGGGCGGAGGCACGGCGTGTGGCACGCTCATTGTGCGCTCAGGCGGCCCTTGTTCATTATTGTGGTGAGGAGGAGGAGAGGAGGACGTGGTGGCGTGTGTGGCGTCGGCGTGTCGGTTGGCGTGAGGAGGCCGAGGTGGCCCAGGAAGCATTAGGCGGCTACAGGTGCCTAGCATGGCGCTCTTAATGGCGTTGTATCTCATGGCATATTATACCACAATGGTGCATGACCCTTGATGTCGTAGTGCCGAGGTAGTAAAGAAGGAGGGAGGCATTGGATGCTGGATGGCCAGGGTGAGGAGAGAGTGAGGAGAGGGAGAAAGGGCTGTCGAGAGAGAGAAAGGGGTTTCACCCCTCAATTATTGAGTGGGGACTTGCCATTATTCTTTGGAGGTGAAAAGGGTCTAGGAGGGCTGTGGTAAAATTAGAGCTCACCAGAATAGTGAAGGGTCAAAAGCAGTGGTTTTGCAAAATGTGAGAAGGTGTTTGATAGGGTTTTGAGCAAGCAAATGGACTCCAATTGCCATGAGACTCCACGGTGAAATACTCATAAAATATAGCCTTCCACCAATTTGGAGATTATTTGGGCAAAGTTGCCAATGCAACTTTCAAACCCTAGAAATAGAAATGGATTTGTGTAGATCCGATTGGAGTAGATCATTTCTGACTTCCACTTGGTGTGGTAGCCTTATTTGGTCACATGATCAGGCTCACAAAGTTGGGGTCTTGGAGAAAGTTGGTAGAACAAAGTTGTTCAAATTTGATTACAGTCAGGAGAGGGTTTGAGGCACTTTGACCAAGATTTCCTCTTCTCCAACTGTGCCATTTGGTCTAGATGCATCATTGGACCCATGAAGCATGTTCACCAAGTTTGAGCACATTTGGACACATTTGGCAATGTAAAGTTGATCAAACTTGGAATGGAAGAAGATTTTGAGGGTTTTGATGATGTTATCTTGTTCTCCAAGTCATGAGACTTGGCAAGATCATCTAATTTGTCATATGTGACATGATAGAATTTTCTGGAATTTTTGAAGAATATTTCCTTTGTAAATATTTCAAAAGCTTGAAATATCCGGGAAGGGTTTTAGAGGATTTGACCAATATTTTGAACATGACCATGTGTTGAAACTCTTATATATGGACAATATATGCCCTATCGCTCCGTGGTAGACATGTTGCTACCCTGGATCACGCCTTTTTGTTGCATTCGAAACCCTTAATGATCTGAGTCATCAAGAAAGGGCAATGTCTGCCGACTTAGCTTTCCTTGCTATCCTATTCCATGGACGAGTATGGATCCCCTCCGTCCGCTTGATAGTAATGTGGTCGCGACATTTATGTCCGCTACATGGTTACTAAGTATGTCCTCGCCTGCCGAGCTAGTCAAGGTTGTTACCTTGCTAGGCCAGCACTTGTTGTAGTGATGTTTACACCAACTTTTCCACACATTGTTTCGTTTTCGTGCACACCGCCACAACATGTTAGATCGTAGTACCGAAGATCCTGCGAGATTTGTGTGCTTAAGTAGGTGCGCATATTGTGTGAATAGTAGTATATGTGATATTGCTTGCGTGTGGTGTGTATTCCTTTTTGTATTCTTTTGTTTGGTTGAGTTGTTTGCTTCTTTTTGGTCCTCGGCGTTATAGTATTTTCCCCTATAAAGGGTTGCTCATCAACCGGCACCGAACTAAAAGAAGCAACATGGATAGAAAAGATATGGAAGCTCAATATTATGCCACTCTCAGTTGACTGCATTATGTTGGGAATATCTGCTCTGTGTACAAATGGTGCCTTGAATCAATTATCAACAGCATGTCCGCATCTGTTATGCCCCTTTCGCAACAATAATGATCAAACCAGCAGTAAGATAAGGCAAGCACAATACCAATGGTACATTTCCGGTACAAGGTATGATTCGTATACAATATCTACTATGAATGAACTTGGGAAAATGCTCTAATTTGGAAAGAAAGCTGGAATGTGCTATGACCAAGGAAGACAGCCAAATGACTTTTATCACACAAGTAACCATACACGGAGATATTATGGGCATATGTATGGTATCCAGTCGACCTATCACTGTGAGAAGCTTTTGGTATAAGAAGCTCAGACTTCCTCCACACGCTATCAGAAGAAGCTCATGATGTAAGGCCCCTCAAATTTTTTTGGTACGATACGTGGATCGATTTTGGTCCAAGATACCCAGTCCTCCAATGCAAGGTACCTCGGTAAAAGCTTCTGACATAAGGAATTAAATCTTCCTCAACAAGCAACCCGAGGAGATGATTCTCAAGTACGGAACTGGCGCTTCTCGCGCACGATACGCAGGCCAAGCTTCGCGTGTAAGCTATCGCAGCTTCTTCTGCACACTACCCAGGCAAAAGCTTCGAGCAGAAGCTAGCGAGTCTTCCTCAGCAAGCTACTCGGATGGGTTCTCTCGTAAGCCACTACGTCCGTGTTAGTACCACACTATTGCACCATACAAAAAGATTATGCGGTGAGTTGGCAGTATATGGCAGCACATCTCCAGAATTAGAACAACAATATTTTTGTCGGAAGTAGAAATCTGTCAAGGCATATGTCTGCTTCAGAAATCAAGTGTTCGACTACATATCTTTCCACATATACAGTGAGAATGTATCCCAGAACATGCAAGTCACTCATTCAAGGATGCAACTCTTATCAAGCAGAATTAGCTACGGAAGGTAAGGATTCAACAAAACTCATGAGTCATGCCCAATAAAGATAAACTAGAGATACATGTCATGTGGTGCAAAAATAGACGAGTGACAAGGCCAATAACGTAGCATCAATAGTCTGGACAGTGATTTCGAAGGTCATTATCCCTGCACCTGACAAGGAAGTCTCATGAAACCTTATCACCCTCTTGTATGGTTGGCCTCAACCACGAGCTCCGTTCAGCTGCAAGCCCTCGAGTATATGTCACATATGCGCGAACCCAGGTCAGAAAACAAGAACAAGCAATGGTGCCAAAAAGACTGCACTACCCACATTAACGGACGCACGAAGAATCAAAGACATATGTGGCCAAGATATTTCAGTACAGTATCCTGACAAAGAAAGTCATGACCGTCAAAGGGTAAGACTGATAGCAAAGGTATGAAGATTTTTGCGCGACCATCAGGGTCCAGATACCCCAAGTCAGTTGGCGGCCATGAATCCATATTGATCCATGAAGGCATATCCTCAAAGGCCTACACTGTTCTACCATGACTTCATATCCCGCTGACCCGCTTAAAATGGTTAGTGTGGAATATCCAAGTCTGTTCCATCAGATCCAAGACTTCCTTTGCAAACTCCGCAGTTTGACTTCAATGGTATTGTTAAAGCATCTCATAGCCCATTACCACAGATGGATATACCGACAATAAGAGAAAATCAAAAGCCGAACAATCATCTCAGACCAGGTCTACTCACTAGTGGAACCAAGTACACAGACAACCTGTCATGAAAAGTATCTTCTTGCCAGCATCCCTGTTAGGCCAGTCTCAAGATGCTCATGGTTGAGGTATGCTACAGGTATAAGTCCATACTCTTTTATATTGTTCACGACAGAAGGCAGTCGAATCTTTGGTACATACACCCTGCTTGAGCCAAGGAAACAAATCAAGGTAAGACAGTACCACCTATGAGCAGTCAGATCCCGTCGGAAAAATGGCAATGATTCTCAGCATTGTTTGCAACCGGAATAGATGAATGTGTTTGAGCATCCCCAGGGAAGAAGTACAAAGTTTTCATGACAAAAGGAAATTTGTGTTCAAATCCCTTGGATATCACCACAGATATGAAAGAATGAACGTCAGATTAAGAGTTTCGTATATGAGAAAATACCAGTCAGAATTTGGGACGGGTGAAGAAAACCACCCCAGAGCAAGGTAATTAGATCTTATGAAATTCTTAGGGGAACTATAAAAAAAGGAAAAAAGGATACCCGAGTTGGAGACGTTTTCCTTAAGGTATAATCGTACTTTCTCCCTCAGCAACAAAATCTTGAGGACGAGATTACTTTAAGGGGGGAAGGTTTGTAACAGCCTGGTTTTTGGCCTTTCCTTTCTATTTTTTCTTTACTTGATTTTTGCTCTGTTTTTCCTTTTGGAGTGATTCTGTGGCATTGAAACCTGGGAGATCATCATTTCTTCTTCTCCCAAGTGGCTCATCATCCTCAAACTCATTCCAAGATCATGCCATTTCCATCCTAGCCCGACTCCATAATTCTTTTTCTTGGGGAATATTCCTTTTCTATTAAAGGAATAACCTGTCCCTCCAAAAATTCCCACATAATTCTCATAATTTCTTTGGGTCATATATTGCTCAATGATGCCCAAACTTTTCCTTGGCTAGATCAAAAATAATTCCCCAATATTCATTTTTCCATTCTATCCAGAATGACAATTTGTGAAGGAAGTGCCATTTATCTTATCTTGATTGCTTCCAAACTTTTTGGGCATTCTTTCATGTCCAAATCATTGCCTCATGCCAAAATTCAACTTCATTTTCCTATCCAATCTTCCTTAGCAATTTTTCAAAGTTTTTGTCAGACAGAAGCCATTGTGAAGGAAGTACTAGCTAGGACTTTCCGAACGAGTTGAAATTTTGCATGCCTCTTCATGTACGCATATCATAACCCTCTTCCAATTGTAAGCTCCATCCAATCATCAATGTGAGCACAACTTCTAATCTTTGATTCTGTTAATATTTTCAGGTTGTGAAATAAGTATGATTTGTATTGCTTAATTAGTTCTGAGAAATTACCAGATCATGGTCCTACCCAAATAACATCTCTCCACCATTTTGGGATCATTTCCTTAAGCCATTTTATCACCAATTTTTTTTCAAGTTTCTGGACAGAGAGGATGCTTGTGAAGCAAGTACCATTTTGGCAAGTCCAAATGGTATGAAACTTTTATAACATCTTCATGTGTCCAAAACATGTTGCCTTGCCAAATTTCAACCCAAGTTTCTTCTCTATGTGACTGCATCATCTAAATCCCTTTTTTGGACCAAATATGCACTTACCAAGTAACCATGCGCATTTTTGGTCCAATTGTTCTCAAACTCCCCAGGATTATAGTCCTTCCTAAGATAAACACCTAGACGTCAATTTTGGCCCTTAGCTCTTCCCTGGTAATCACTAGTGCGTAGCTAAGTTTTCTACAAGAAACTTCAGGCAATCACTACTATACAACCACAATGCCCCAGATCATGTCATAGCCTCATAAATGTTTCATTTTGGAAGGACTACCAGCTACACAACATTTTGGGTGCTAGAGAGCACGGGATGCCCTAGTTTATGTGGTGACTGCGCTGTTGGCGCGACGGTGCAGGCGCTCTACAATGTCTGGCCGCATCCAGGACGTGCCTAGCTCCAGCCCCTCTCCCTCTCATCATTATTTCGTGTGCGTGCATGTTTAGGAGGATCCCCTCGTTGTTGCCTTCACCTTGGACCCCTTTCCCCCCCGGTAGCTTCCTCGTCGGCACTCGCGGCCACCTGTCCGCGGGAGAACAGTGGTCCTTTGGCTCTGCCTTCATCTCGGTCACTTCCTCCCCGTGCCTCTTGATGTTATGTTGCCCCATGAGCCTTGCCAGCATTGCCTCATCGCGTTTCCGTTCCCTCCTGTGCTCGCTGAGCCTCGCCAAAGCCTTAGCCGAGCTCGAGCAGTGGCACGCGACCACGACCGCCCTTTGCCCGCCTATTTAAGTCATGCCCCGAGCCTCTCCAAGCACTCTGTCGCCCTTGCCTCACTCCTCTATCTCTCCCTAGCCACTCACCCGAGCACCGGAGCCCCTCATATCTCTCCACAGCCACCACGGCCACTGGCCCCCTCCTCCTAAATTCGCGAAAAGGCAGCCTCTCCTCTTCCTAGTGACCTCAACGGAGTTCTCCCCTAGCCACCCCGATCTCCCCCGTACCACCAGCCCCTCTCCTACGCCCCTATGGCCACAGGACCTCTGGTGCCCGACACCGCCATCTGCTCTGTCAAAGGGCACCATCTCTCCCATCGCTGTTGGAGTCCGTGGATGGGGCATGGGGATGCGCCGCACCGCGGGGAACGCACCGGTAGTCCAAGCTCCGCCTGGGATGGCCGGAGTCGGCCGGACGAGCGTTGACGCCGGCAGACTCCCTCTGATCCACGAGCCAGCACGAGGAGAAGAAGGATATGACGGCGCATCCCCTCCAGCTAGCTAGTGGGCCCCTTGGACCCCACTCATCAGGGACTCTGCCATTGGCCCCGCCTCGCCATGTCATTTAAGTGAAGACGTCTTCTCTGGAAATACGTTTTCGTCAATCGAAAGCATACTTCTCAGCACCTTCAGAGAAGAATGTGTTTTCTCTGCAGAGAAGGGTATTCCCAAAAATGCACTTTCTGTTTTTCTGTCAAGGGCCTGTTTGTGAGGATTTTATTATAGATAGGTCCCTGGCAAAAAAACAATCATATCTTTTTGCTCCCAGCTCCAATTCGGTGATTCCAAAGCACATTTCTTCATTTCGTCGAGCCCGTTTAGATGGAATCATTTTTAACCATGTCTTCACATTCTTAAAATGACCATTTTGCCCCTACCCTTATTCAGCCCCCTCTGAGAGACAACATTTTCCGGCGATTCCTTCCGCGAGCTTCTCGCACTTCTTCCCGGTGAATCCCTCCCTCCCAGGCAAGCCACACCATCCATTTGCATGACTGCAATGCAGTGACATGGTTTACTTATTTAAACTTGCCTAAAATATTGCCTTAGATATGTATGATTTGTGCATGGCATTTCTTGGAGTTGTTCTGATCTTGCTATTGCCATGCTACTATTTGGATTACTAGGATTTATGCTTGCAATTGATGGATGACATTTTGCCACTTGATTATTAGTGGCTATTATGATTATTTTCATGAGGGTATTTGATATTATGTTTTGGAGTATGATTTTGGATATGATGATTGCATGTGGACCTTAGCTTGATATCTTTTTCTTGTTGTTGGTTTAGTAGTATCATTATACTTGGGTTCATTATGTAGTAGGGATATGTTGTCCTCGGAGATTAAGTTATGACTAGGTTATGCTTCGGATTATTTGCTGGATATTGCTATGACTTGGATCATAGGTTGATAGACGATATCAGAGTATCACCTATCACATATCTATTTTGGGGACAAATTCCGCCATTTTGTTGATCAGGTGCCACCGAACCGGGCTTTTCCAGTGCAACCACATTTGCCTTTATGGGAAGGCCCTAATGTGGTTTATTGTCATGTCTCTTACCGGTGCCTCCAACGAGGGAAGGGTATGGGCGTGCGTTACCCTGGCTCGATAAGTAGACATAACCTTGTGTGCCCATAGTTGTTGTAGGCGCCTTGTTGTCCCGTTTGGGACCGTTTTATGTTTTGGCACGACGGTGGTTATTGGATGTCATAGGTTGACATTGGGGCCACCCAGGACTAAACCAAAAGGGGGTGTTGGTTGGAGTGGCTGGGAGAGTGTCACGGCAGTAGATTGGTTTTGTCGGAATGCTGTTGGTCCACCCGAATGGGAGCAAGAGGCCATGGGTTCTGTGATGTGGGTACATTGTACTAAGCTCTATAGAGTGTGTGTATAATCTATCGATAGCCGCATCCTCGTTCATGGGCACAAGTTCGTACTAGGTCATACCGTTCGATCAACACTCACATGACGGAATGACTTATAGATGATTTATATGTTGATATATTTGATCAGTACAGTTTGGCAGGATGATGATGATGATGATGTTGGGATGATCTCGAGGATGATCATTCAGTTTGTGATGTGGTCACGAGGTGATCATGTGGATGTTTTGATCACGAGGGGATGATGTGGATCACGAGGTGATCAAGATGGTATATTGCTTGGCTGGATAGCCAAGAGTGAGATGGGTGTTGAGATAGAGACATTGGTTTATGAGCATTGTAGTAGTTCCATACCATGATTAGTAGTTGTTTTCACATCATAGTAGTTGTTAATTAATTAACATGCTAATGCTATGTTTTTGTCTTGCCTTGATGCTTTTTGTTGTTGTGATCTTGCATGTACATTCAGTGTACTGACCTGGCGTGTCATGCCAGATTGCAGGTGATGCCATGATTGATTGATTGCTTGTTGAGGTTACCAATCATTTTGAGCTAGATCATGTCCTAGCCAGAGTCCCTGCGGAGTGGAGTTCACCACCTTCGTCGTTGTTCCATTGCTACAAGATTTTCCGCTGCTACGAGTTATTCCGCTGCTAGCATAGAGCAAGCGTAGTACCGCAGGCATAGTGTTGTCTTGCTGATGTGATCCTTTGTAACATCAGACCATTGTATTTATCCTTTGTAATAAGAGCTCTTTTTTTTCATGTCAAGCAGTGTTGTATTCCATAAGACTTCTCCTCGATCTCTGGGCTGGAATACAGGGCGTTCCGGTCTCTCTGAGCCGGGGTGCCATATGCGGCCATGGACCATGGGGGTCCCTACTGTCAGCCTCTCCAAGTACATCCCTATTCCAATGGCTATCGTTTGTTGAATGTTTAGCACGTCGCGCCAAGAGCACAAACACGGTGGATGACGGTGAGGCCTAAGAATGGAACGACCCGGAGCCGGCGAAGACACGATAGTGGATGCCCACGCTGAGGAGAGTATGATAGTTAACTGGTTCGGCTGCGGCATGAGGCTGTCATCACTGGAGAATAACAAGAGGTGCAGGTGGGTAGAGGGATAGCCAGACCAGCAGAGGGAGTAGGGTGGGCCAGTGAAGCCTGCGTGATATCACAGCCAGCCACAAGAGGAGGTAGCAGGCAGTCCCTGATAAGTCCATTTTGCATCATGTTTACATACTGCTATTTATGTTGTTCTATTGTATAATAATGCTTTCCGGAGTAATTATAATGCCTTTTCTCTCACAATATGCAAGGTATACACAAAGGGGGAAATTCTGGTAGCTGGAATCTGGACCTGAAAAAGCTACGTCAGGCTACCTATTCTGCACAACTCCAAATGAGCTCAAATTTACGAGGATTTTTTGTGGAATATTTGAGGAATATTGGAGCAAATAAGTACCAGAGGAGGCCCACCAGGTGGGCACAACCCACCTGAGCGCGCCCTGGTGGGTTGTGCTCACCCAGGCCCACCTCCGGTGCCCCTCTTCTGGTATATAAGTCATTTTGACCTAGAAATAATAAGGAGAGGACTTTCGGGATGAAGCGCTGCCGTCTCCAGGTGGAACTTGGGGAGGAGTGTCAGTGTCAAAACCGGCGGATCTCGGGTAGGGGGTCCCAAACTATGTGTCTAAGGCTAATGGTAACAGGAGGCAGGGGCCATGATGTTTTATCCAGGTTCGGGCCCTCTCCATGGAGGTAATACCCTACTTCCTGCTTGATTTATCTTGATGGTATGAGTATTACAAGAGTTGATCTACCACGAGATCGTAGAGGCTAAACCCTAGAAGCTAGCCTATGATTATGATTGTTGTTGTCCTACGGACTAAACCCTCCTGTTTATATAGACACGGAGGAGGCTAGGATTACATAGAGTCGGTTACAAAGAAGGAGATCTAATATCCGGATCGCCAAGCTTGTCTTCCACGCAAAGGAGAGTCCCATCCGGACACGGGACGAAGTGTTGAGTCTTGTATCTTCACGGTCCAACAGTCCGGCCAAAGTATATAGTCTGGCTGTCAGGATACCCCCTTATCATGGACTCCCTCAGTAGCCCTGAACCAGGCTTCAATGACGATGAGTCCAGCACGTAGACTGTCTTCGGCATTACAAGTAGATTAAGGACCGTAAACGGCTTTGTAAGATAATTTCCGCACACTACCGTAGAGAACATAACACTTTACAAATCTAATTTGCTTACAATTTTTCACGGTGTGCCCATATGCCGCGGCCTGGCTCAATGTGAACTGGTTTTTCTTGGCCTGCCACGACACGCACTGCAAGGCGGTTTTATTGGCACGCCTCGTCAAAGCAGAGATCGTGTTTCCCTTATTACGGGACTTCCATCAATACGGGCGCGGGCAACCCCACTACGCATGTTGGTATGACTCCGTGTTTTTTGGCAAGTCCCAAGCGGTTACGCTAAGGACACTTGATATTCACCCCCTTTATAGAGGGGCCGAGGCCTATCCCTCTTTCCTACCACGTTTGCGTCTTTCCGCATCGCGAGTTCCAACACCCAAAGCCCAAGCTTAGGCACTTCGGATCTTCAATCATGTCCGGATATAACCTTCCAGGCCGGTGGATGGCCTCCTCTATCACAGAGGAAGACATTGTGAAGCTTAGGGATGTCAGATATCTGACCACCGACATCAAGCACAGGCTTCCTGCTCCAGGGCAGGTCATCCCTACTCCCGAGGCCAACGAGAGCGTCGTATTTGTTTCTCACTTCCTCCATGGCTTAGGCTTCACCCTCGATCCCTTTGTGAGAGGGCTCATGTTCTATTACGGGCTAGATTTTCATGATCTAGCTCTGGATTCCATCCTTCACATGTCGTCGTTTATTGTCGTGTGCGAAGCCTTCCTCCACATCACCCCGCACTTTGGCTTATGGCTCAAGACCTTCAATGTAAAGCCGAAGGCGATCGAGGGGCGACACGCGGAGTGCGGAGGCGCTGTAATAAGCAGAAACGACGATACCCCATGGCCAGAGGGCATCTTCCCGGAGGTGTCCAATCTATGGCAGCGAAGGTGGTTCTACGTCACGGCTCCTAGAGGCCCATAGTGGGTGGCTGCCCCCGACTTCCGCTCGGGCCCTCCGCCTCAACTTGCGTCGTGGGCCAACGTGGGACTGGATTGGGGGCCTGCCAATGACGTACCGACATTGTAGAGCCACATTCGGGAGCTTCTTGAGAGGGACATCAGTCTTGTCAGCGTAATTCAGGTAATGCTAGTCCGACGGATCTTGTCGTGCAAACGTTGGCCTCTCCGGATGTGGGAGTTCAACCCGGAAGGTCCGCGAACTATTCAGCACTTCTTCAGCATGACGCTCGAAGGGATGTGTAGGTTATTCTTTGGACCACAATTAAAGTGTCCGGACACCACCGAGGATGTGGGCCTGAGCTGCAACCGCCCAGATACCCAAGTAACTAACCTAGAAACCGAACCCTTCGTTTTTATTTATCACAACATTATTCTGAAAACCATCCGTGGCCAGGATTAGCTCAGCAAGGCGGAGAGAATCAGGTGTGCGGCACCACTTCCCGAAGGCTCGCCTAGTCCTGCAATAGCCAAGATGCTTAGTCGTGTGCTAAGTCAAGTGCCCTCGGGGAAAGAAGAAGGGAAGAACAGAGAAGCAGAGCTTCACACATTGCACATCCAAACCGGGGGAATTACTATTTCCATGAAGGAGTATAGTCGGGGAGGGGAATCTAAGGTATCCTCCCCCCGCGGGAAGAAGAGGGCCGCCTCTAGAGACTTCGAGACGGAGGTGCCTAGACAAGGGAAGAAAATTCACCAGGGGGCCCTACCCCAGAGCGCGTCCTCACCACGCCATGCCCGCAAACGGGCCAGCACTCTGCTGAGCTGTAAGTTAATCGTAAATACAAAGCTACTGCTTCCTCCTCCGAGAACAATAACCAAGATCCATCCTTTGCATTTCGGCTAGTAGCTCTTCTCGACAGAGTTCGTCTTTGGGGCATCTTCTTCCGGAGATGATGGAGAGTGAAACCACCTACCTCTCCGCCTCATGGGGCGGGCGACCCCGAGGTGTCGTCACGGAGGAGTCTAGATTCGCCGAGGCCAGAAGCTAATACTTCGGCCGCCCTCAGCCCGGAGCATTTGTCTCCCACGGGGGGCAATAAGAAGGGTCCGGCACAGTCCGGCGACCGGCCGGACACGCTGATGGGCCTTCTAGAGCAAGCTGCTCTCTCGGAGGATCACCATTCGTTAATGTGCATGGTGCTTGAGAAGATTTCATCCGCCACAAGTGGGTTGAATGAAGCTTTTACGAGCCTGCTCAAAGGCTTTGGGTACATAATGAAATACATAATTTGTTTGTTGTACCGCACGCGCTAGGTGTGCTCCGTATAGATAGTAGCCCCTGAGACTCTGGTGCCAGCCCTAGGCGGCAAACGGAGGATCACACTCTGAAGTAATGATCACACTATATTCATGTGCAGGTGGATAAGGGTCCGGCGGTAGACCGGACCGCTGAATTCGCTGAACTGAGGCGACAGATTGAAGTTGTGGACGCCGACATCACACTTGCGAACAAGCGGCTAAACGAGTCACAGAGTATGTGCTCTGCTTTCCTTATTTGTTATAGGAAATATTAAGAGGAGCATAATGTTAATGTGATATGCTTCGGCTGCAGGCGGAGCTGCTGCCGTGGTGGCCCTGAGGGCGGAGCTTGCCCTAGCCAAGGAACAAGCCCGGGCTAGCAATGCGGTTTCCCTAAAGGCGGCTGAAGATTTGAGAGCTGAATAGGCTGCTCATCGCCGAAGTGAAGATAAAATGGCCGAGATGGCTGTGGAGCTGAGAGATGCCGCCGGCCGGTATGAGCTCCTTGAAAAGGAGAATCGGGCGAAGTCGGCTCACCTGAAGAAGGCCCTTGATGCGGCCAAGGAGACGCGTTCCGAAATTAGGGATGTGCAGGAGGAGCTTCGACAAGCCGGAGAAATCGCGGCTGGAAGCCCCTATTTGTTGCGGATGAAGTTCTTAGATCCAAAGTACGCTCCTCTAGATCGTTGCTGGAGCGCTAAAGACGCGTATGCGGATCTGGCAAAAAGTACGGCTAATGCGACCAATTTTTTCGAGGATCAAAAAGATAGTGAAGTAGAAAGGTTGTTCTGGTCGCAATCCAGTGCTCAAACGCACCCATCCATTGAGTGAAAGGATGGTCGCCTTGGCCGAGCTCCATAGGTTGTCTAGTCTTGCAATGAGGTCTATAATAGACCATCTATGGCCGAAGGTGATAGAGGCAAAGGTGTCCCGTCTTTTGATGAGATGGTGGCTATCGTTTTGGAGGAAGTCGACTTTGACGATCCGACGACGTCGCGCCTTAGCAATCGCTAAACCAACTCCAAGAGGTTATTGACCACGCCGGAGCACGATCAACCTGACCACGAAGGTCTGTTTCCTGCAGGCAAACGAAGAACAAGCAAGAAACTAAGATTGCAATCAAGATATTGCGAATATAAGAGGAAAGCTTTATTGATCAAGGTGGGGTTCTGTGACGCCTTTGTCTGGTCGTTGAACACAAACGAAGTACGCGAAGTTGCAGCTATGGCGAACTTTAATCTAAACAAAACCCAAATTCTAAACAGTGCCCTAAGGGCTGTATATATGGAGGAAGAGGGGGTGAATTTCGTGGCCCTTGGTGGAGGGGGTCCGAAACTAACCCTATCTCTTGTTTCCCCACACATACGGACTCTAAAAATAGCCTATACTTATGTATTTCGAAATTACATGGGCCTGGCCCAATAATAAGGTGACGCAGCACCTAGAATAGCCTCTGGACGAAATTTATGAAGTGGCATCTTGTATATTTCGTCCAAGGCTTCATGCACTCATTATGGTGGCTTCAAAGTCCTGAAATCATCACTTGTAACTCCGTTCTTGTTCCCCTTGCGCATGCCATCATCTCCATGCTTGTTCTTGCTCCAATGTTCATCCTTCTCCAAGCTAGGCCCTTCATTTGTAAGCAAAACAAATGTATCCAATTTAGGCAGCGTCATATTCTCATGAACATTAGAATCATTACCAAGAAACGAATGTACCTGGTAATTTAGTTGGCGTGCGCGAGCTCTAGTAATTGGTCCAGTATGTATAGCAGCAGGGGCTGTGGGTGTAACAATGGTATTGATGTCCTCATCAGAAGGGACCGAAGCCGGACAGTTATTTTGGTTTAGTGCAACAATTCGTTGGCGCCATATCACGAATCCACGCCATGAAGAGGTCGGCGTGCATAGAGGGTGCGTGGATGGCTCTTGCCCGTGTTAAAACATATTGGGCAGATATGGAGGCCACCATCATTGCAACCCAGAATCCGGCGGGAAGCCAGGATCCAACCAAGCACTATTTCGAGCAGGTAACAGAAGGTGCTCGTTTAATAGAGGCTCAGTGCTCGAAGAGTGTCATGTCCGAGTGACAAATCATTCCGTTGTAAAAACAATTGTATTTTAATTATAGAGGCTATGTTTATACTTTCGCTCGAAAGTGTTATTGTACCTCCTGTGCGGCCGTTTGATGTCTATATAACCTGAAAGTTAGCAGTCGTTGGCTTCAGCCCCCACGCATACAATGCGGGGGTGTTCGCAAAAATGTGCGTAATCACACTTGATCCAACGTCTTGGTCCATTAAGGAGCTGCTCGCACGTCGAACTAGGCAACCGGACTATATAGCTTTAACACTTTCACTTAGCCATAGGAGTTTGACGGTGGGGCTACTATGTATCCCCTGGTACCTTCGCGTGCATCCGGATACGGGCACGTGTGCGCATGGCTTGGAAATGGCCCTTCGTTAATGCATAGGAATCCTAAAGATTCCGATGAGTCCTCGAGTGGTTGACCAGTCTCTCGCTATATCATGATAGTCAGTTTTCGGCTTTCTCTACTGAGGTGCTCATCCGGAATAACTACGGCACAATCGCAGTAATTCTCCTTTGGCCGCCTTAGCCGATAGAAGCGGAACGTAAGGCAGGAATCCCAGGAGCGGGGAAAACCCAACATTTGACCAAAGACGTGATTCAGAGCTAATGCATATAAGGCCAAACTCGCGACGCCGAACACTCCCGAAGATATTCGGACCTTATAACATATACTGGGCTGAGTAGCGCCCTTGATTACGAACCCTGTATTTCTAGGTACGTGCGTTAGTCTGTCGTGGCGAAATGCCAATAACGCCAGTATCCCCTGTGGGTCTATAGAGTACCCATGGGATGTCAAGCAACAAGAGACAATAAAGAAGGTTTACACAGGGGCTTAATCTAAAGAGAAACGTTTGAGCGGGGCCCTGCTGCACGTCTGCGCCTTTGTCTCCATTGGGCCGTGTCCTGTTAGGGTGTCGCACGAATGGTGTCTATAAAAAGAAAAACTCATGTAAAAGAGTAAGGCGTAAGCGTGCAAAGAGTTGGTTATTATCAATGGATAGTAGAAGTGTAAAACATTGGCCTATTAATAAGGTCAAGCCAAAAGGTGGGCTTTATTGCATGTTTGTAGCCCCTGATCTCCTCTATGGGATTACGTGTATAGCACCCAGCTCAGGATTATTTGGGTTGTGGCCGACGGTGGTGCGCCGGACTCGTCTAACCGTGTCCTTGGTCTTAAAGACCGATCATGCGTTCTGATAGGAGAGGCCGCTTAGTGTTCGGCCGCTAGAGCCGCCGCATACTCCTCCGCACATAAGGAACGCTCTGTATTTCCGCTAACGGTGATGACGCCACGTGGACCGGGCATCTTGAGTTTAAGGTAGGCATAGTGCGGTACTGCGTTGAAGCGAGCGAATGCCATTCTTCCGAGCAATGCATGATAACTGCTTCAGAGGGGAGCGATGGCGAAGAGTAATTCTTCGCTTCTAAAGTTGTTTGGAGACCGAATGTCACCTCTAATACGAGGGAGCCCCTGTAGCGGGCCTCAAGGCTTGGTATCACCCCTTTAAAGGTGGTGTTACTTTGGCTATTTCTTGATGGGTCTATCCCCATCTTGCGGACAGTGTCCTAATATATTAGTTTGAGACTACTCCCGCCGTCCATGAGAACAAGAGTGAGATGGTATCCATCGACTATTGGGTCGAGCACCAAGGGAGCCGATCCTCCGTGCCGAATACTAGTCGGGTGGTCCCTGTGATCGAAGGTGATCGGGCAGGCCAACAAAGGGTTTAGTTTGGGGGCGACGGGATCTACAGCGTATGCGTCTCTGAGCGCGCGTTTGAGCCTTTTCTTTGGTATGTGAGTCGCATAGATCATGTTTACTGTTTTTACCTCTGGTGGGAAATTTTTTTGTCCCCCAGTGTTCAGCTGGCGAGGCTCATCCTCGTCTTCACATGGTGTTTCCCTTCCCTTGTGTTCGGCATTTAACTTGTCGGCCTGCTTAAAGACCCAGCATTCTGTGTGAGTGTGGTTCGCAGGTTTTTCAGGGGTGCCATGAATTTGGCACAATCTGTCCAGGACTTTGTTCAGGCCGGACGGTCCCCCTTTGCTGCCTTTAAATGGCTTCTTTTGTTGACCGGGTCGAGAGCCCCTGAATCCGGCGTTGATCGCCGTGTTGTCCGGACTTTCTTCCTTGTTTTGACGCTTGGTTTTATTGCGTCGTGGCTTCCCGTTGCCATCCCTAATTTTGGGTGTGCCCGGGTCGCTGGTGCCTCTACGGGCCAACTAGCTGTCTTCACCCGCGCAGAAGTGGCTGATAAGGCTTGTTAAGGCTGCCATTGTACTCGGCTTTTCTTGGCTGAGGTGTCAGGCGAGCCACTCGTCTCGGATACTATGCTTGAAGGCCGCTAGGGCTTCGGCATCCAGACAATCAACAGTTTGATTCTTCTTAGTGAGAAATCTGTTCCAAAGCTTACGGGCGGACTCTCCAGGCTGTTGAATTATGTGACTTAAATCGTCAGCGTCCGGAGGTCGGACATAGGTCCCTTGAAAATTGGCCCTGAAAGCGTCCTCAAGTTCTTCCCAACTTCCAATTGAATTTTCGGGCAGGCTTTTCAACCAGTGCCGGGCTGGCCCCTTCCACTTGAGGGGTAGGTATTTGATGGCGTGGAGGTCGTCCCCACGAGCCATGTGGATATGAAGGATAAAATCCTCAATCCAGACCCCAGGGTCTGTCCTTCCGCCGTATGCCTCTATGTTCATGGGTTTGAATCCCTATGGAAATTCGTGATCCAGTACCTCTTCGGTGAAGCACAGAGGGTGCACAGCCCCTCTATATCTGGACATGCTGTGGCATGCTGTCGACTGTTGTTGTGTCTGGTGTTGATTCCGAATTGGTATTCGATCAGTGTAATCATTTTCGTGACCGTAATCCTGCGCCGGAGCATGTCCTCTAGATCCATAGATGGACCTGGTTGCGCCGACCTTTTTGTCCAGGAGCTCACGTAAATCGTGTGTGGCATCGGTAGCTGCTCTACCGCGGTCATGAAGTGGTTGGTCCAGCCTACTGGTCGTATTGTTCTTCGGCGGAATGGCCTCATCGTCGAATTCTGGCAACAGCTTGCGCTTTGGTAGCTCTTTGTGTGGCGATCGTCGCCATATTTTTCTTCAGTGTCTAGCACTTTATTGCATCTGCGGTTGAGCGTTTCCTGCGCAGCCTTAAGCCTTTGCTTCTGCTTCTTTAGGCTTCTGCAATGTCCATAAGCCTTCTGTGGAGGTTATCTCGTTCCAAACGTTTTTCCGGGATGATGAATGCATCGTCGTCCGGACTATACTCTTCTCTGGAGGCAGGTTGATGAGTTCGGCCCTCGGGATAGCTGTGATCAGGCGTCTGCTCTGGGCTGTGTTCGGCGTGACCTGACTCATCCTGCTCCATCGCTGGGTCCATATGGTCGTTGTTGCCTTTGGAGTTGACTGGGGTGCCGATTTTTCCAGCGTTGTTATTCCTATTTTGTCACGCCCAATATGCGACCCTATCCAAAAGGAACTCGAAGGTCCCACCAAGGATAGACCCGCATATTGGAACGCTTTTGCAAGGTGGATATCATTACATCAACATTACATAATACATAGGGATACATACAAAAGGCATACAATGCCACATGAATACAACATACAAGAACAACATCTGACCACGGATGAATCATAAACAGAAACTCAAACAATATCCACCCTGCTAGCCTAGGCTGCCGACCTGGAACCTATCCACTGATCGAAGAAGAAGCAGAAGAAGAACTCAACGCAAGCAAGCATCGCTCTCGCGTCATGATCATTGCCTAAACCTATACCTGCAACTGTTGTTGTAGTAATCTGTGAGCCACGAGGACTCAGCAATCCCATTACCATGGGTATCAAGACTAGCAAAGCTAAATGGGTAAGGAAGGGGTAAAGTGGTGAGGTTGCAGCAGCGACTAAGCATGATATGGTGGCTAACATACGCAAATGATAGCAAGAAGAGAAACAAGCGGAACGGTCGTGAAGCTAAGAATGATCAAGAGGTGATCCTGAACACCTACTTACGTCAATCATAACCCAGAAACCGTGTTCACTTCCCGGACTCCGCCGAGAAGAGACCATCATGGCTACACACACGGTTGATGCGTTTTAGTTTGGATCTGGTGCCAAGTTATCTACAACCGGACATTAACAAATTCCCATCTGCCACATAACCGCGGACACGGCTCTCGAAAGTTTAAACCCTGCAGGGGTGTCCCAACTTAGCCCATGACAAGCTCTAGCGATCAACGAAGGAATAGACCTTCTCCCAGGAAGACCCGATCAGTCTCGGAATCCCGGTTTACAAGACATTTTGACAATGGTAAAACAAGACCAGCAAGACCTCGGCGTGCCGACATCCCGATAGTAGCGCACATATCTCGTCTCGAGCCACGATGGATCAGCGAAGACGTACAACTAGAACCAGACCTCAAGTTTCCCCAAGGTGGCGCTGCAAGTGGCTCTAGTTTGGACTTAGACAAGCATTGGCCCGGGGGGCTGAAAAAAGATGACCCTCGAGAGAGCGACTCCCAAGGGAAAAGTAGGTGGTGGTGAAGCAAATGGTAAAACCAATGTTGGGCCTTGCTGGAGGAGTTTTATTCAAAGCGAACTGTCAGGGGGGTCCCATAAATCACCCGACCGCGTAAGGAACGCAAAATCCAGGAACATAACACCGGTATGACGGAAACTAGGGCGGCAAGAGTGGAACAAAACACCAGGCATAAGGCCGAGCCTTCCACCCTTTACCAAATATATAGATGCATTAATAATATAAGAGATATTGTGATATCCCAACATAAACCCTGTCCACCATGGAGAAATCTTCAACTTCACCTACAACTAGCAACGCTATTAGAGGGGCTGAGCAAAAGCGGTAACATAGCCAAACAACGGTTTGCTAGGAATGGTGTCAAAGGTTAGAGGTTCATGGCAATTTGGGAGGCTTGAAGAGCAAATGATAGGTAACGCAGCATAGCGATAGAACGAAGCAACTAGCATAGCAATGATAGTAGTGAGATCCAGGGTAGCGGTCATCTTGCCTGAAATCCCGCAAGGAAGAAGAACGAGTCCATGAGGAAGACGAACGGATGAAGCCGAACCAACCATAGACGAACGAATCCTCATGATCGCAACGAAACAGGAACTAACAAGAAGAAGCACACAACATAGGTAAACACACCACACATGAACAAGGCCTGATGCACAACAAGCATGTTGCATGACCAAGCTACATGAAGCTACTCATGGCAAGAGATGATGCAAACAAGAACAACACATCGAGGCAAGTTTAAATGAGGCCGGGAACACCATATAACAATTCCGGTAAGTCCTCATATGCAAATTTCGAAATTGGTCCAGAACTGAATAAACCTTATGTTCAAGTTGTTAAACAGCAAGTTAAGATGCACCAAGATGATCTACACGAAATTCTAGTCAAGTTACATATAAAGTTCATTAGTTTCGGAGCTACGGCCTAGAAGATATGAGCAAAACAAGTTAAGCATGGCATTGATGCAAAATGCATACAAACATCAAGCAAACACACCAAAACAAGGATGCAACATGATAATATGAAGCTACATGCAAAATCAAGCAAGTTTTATACAGAGCACACTCAAACGGAGCAACGGTTCAACACACACACTCTATACAAGTCATAGCAACAATCTGTCCATAACAGCAACTAGGCATCTTGCAAGCATCAAAACAATATGCTACAGCACCCCAACAAAATAGCAAAGGGCATGGGCATGAATTACTGTTAAAGCATAACAAAACATGAACACTGAGCTATCTCCAGAAAAGACTAGAACATACTCAAAAAGACATGGAGATATTGCAAATAATAACAGTTTCAGACTTTGCAGAAATAACATCAGGTTGCAATGTTTAGAGCAAGCAAACAACATGTTACAGGAACTTTAACATAGCAAACAAAGGCATGGCATGAATCTACTAATTGCATAGATCAAAAGTCCCTTACTGACCATGAGCCAAAAAGGCATAGAAAATATGATGGCACCCATGTAAACATGGCAAGTTATATGACAGATTCAAACATGACAGGAACAACAATAAGTAGGCATGTTGGTGAGCTTGAACCACTCACCACAGAGCAATACATGGCATGGCAAGGCAACCAATAGTAAGAAGGCATGTTTATGAAGCTAATCATGGCAAGAGCAAGTTCATAGGGTGCATGAATCACTAGGAAAGCACATGGGAACAAGTGAACTTAATGTTAACAGGCTGACAACAACATCATTTAGCAACTTTGGAGCAAGATATGAATAATCTACAGCAAGCTATAAATGCTACCAGGGGCATGGATGGATAGAGCATGACATGTAGATCAAAACATGTTTATAGAGCATCTCCAGATTATGCATAGAATGATTAGTAGCAACATGTTTACATAGCAACAAAATATAACAGAATCTGCCTAGCAAAACAGCAACAACAACTACCCTACTTAGCAAGCTTGATACACGCAGCACACAACTCCCAAAAATACATGGTTGGCACCCCTGGAAAGATGGCATAGCATAGATCAAAACACATGAAGACATCAACCTCATAGGATGCACACATCAAACATGGCAAAAATGACAAATGAGCAAGTTATAACAGTTTCAGCAAGTTAACATCAACATGCACTCTTCCAACAGCATTTCGGGCATCAAGATAAGCTCAAATGAAAATGATGTAATGGGATGAAATGAAGTACTCGTCGAGACTAACAATTTCACATATTACACGCATGAAACGGAGCTACGAATGCAGAGATACGGCATGACGAACATAGCATGATAATGTAAATGATACGGGGACTTAGACGAATTTCGGGGGAAGTCAACCTTCGGCACGGATTTCGAGGCAGGCTGGATCTCGCCAGAGTTGCGCGGGCGTCGCCGGAGTTGGACGGGGGAGGCGGATCCGTGGCGTCTCCGGCGCGGGGGCGCCGGATCTGGCGCCGGGCGGCGGCGGCGGCGGCCGAGACTCGACGGCAGCGACCGGCGGCGCGGGCTCCGGCGGCCGGAGCGGGCGGCGGCCGGCGGGACTCCGCGGCGGGAGCGGGGTCCGAGTAACGGCGGCGGGCCGCTCCTTCGATGGCGCGCGGAGAAGGTCGTCGCGGGCGGAGGCGGAAGCGGCGGCCAGCCAAGCCGGGCGGGCGGCGCTGGCGAGGCACCGGGTCGGAGGCGGCGCAGCGTGCGGCGACGGACGGAGGCGGCACGCAGTGTGGGCGGCGAGGACGCAAGAAAGCGCGGCAAGCACGTGCTCGGCTGCTGCACGCAGCTGGCGAGCTGGCCGGAGGGCCGCGGCTGGGGTCGTGGCATGGGCGCTGGGCGGCGGGGGCAGGTGGCGGCTCCAGATTCGTCGGGCGCCGGCGGCGGACGCGTCCGGCGGCTGGACGGACATGTCCGTCGGTGGGAGGAGGAAGAGACTAGGGTTTCGGGGGAAAATATCCGCGAATTTGGAAGGGGGAGGCACATTTATAGGTAGAGGGAGCTAGGAGAGTCCAAATAAGGCGCGGTTTTCGGCCACGCGATCGTGATCGAACGACCGAGAGCATAGAGGGGAGTTAGATGGGTTTTGGGCCACTTTGGAAGGGGTGTTGGGCTGCAACAAAAGAGGCCTTTACAATTACCTGGTTAACCGTTGGAGTACCAAACGACCTCCAAATGGCACGAAACTTGACAGGCGGTCTACCGGTGCTATACCAAGGCCGCTTGACAAACCTCGGGCCATTCCGAGAATGTTTAACACCCGCACACGAAAAGAGGTAAAGGGGGGCGCCAGGGAGCATAGGACTGCCGGATTGCAAAACGGACAACGGGGAAAATGCTCGGATGCATGAGACGAACACGTGTGCAAAATGAAATGCACATGATGACATGATATGAAATGCATATGATGACATGGCAAAGTGCAACACGCAAGCAAATGACATGGCAACAATGACGAATAACTGGAAGACACCTGGCGCATCGAATCCGGGGCGTTACAACACTCCTCCACTAACAAGAGATCTCGTCCCGAGATCTTAGGACCGAGACGGGGGAGAAAAGGGATGAGGTGAAACAAGAACTCGAGAGAAGAATCAAGGAATCGAGAGCACTCAAGAAGAATAGATGAGCGATGAGAAGGACGAGAATCTAAAGCTCCTTGAATCAGATAGACTAAGAAATGACTCCGATTAGAAAAAGATAAGAAAGGAATAAGACTGAAACGATTTAGGAAGCACTCCGGTTGAAACATGGAGGAATAGAACACGAACTAGAGAGAATGGAATGATACATGATGAACTCTTGAAGAATGGATTAAATCATGAAGAACCACCATGAAGAACTCCGTTGACAAAAGGATGATGAGATACATTGAACGATGAAAGAATAAGATGAGCCTTGCGGTGATTTAGATGGAGGTTCCGACGAGATGACCGAGAAAATTGAACTCCGGAAAAGAAAAAGATGAAAAGACTTGGAACTAGAATTTATTCATCAAGAACAAACTCCGAAGGAAGGGATGACTCACTTGGATGAAATAAGAATAAGATTTATTGTATGCTTATCCTTTATGAAATTAAATTGATGACAAGCAATGGATTTTGCATACTACTTATTCTCCTTGAAAAAGAATTGAAAAGTGACATATCGCAAACTTGAGAAGGTCTTCATGAACCACAGGTAGGATTGGAAAGAACGAATGGATTGAATGATAAACAAGGAAAAAGAATCTTGAACGAACCACCGTAAGAATTTGGAAATGACTGACGAAAGAGAATGAATCATCGGGAAGAATTAGAAAAGCACAAAGGTACTTGAGGGATAAAAGAGACCAGATAACAAAGGGATCACGAACTGATTGAAGCATACTTGAACGAAGCACCGGAATAATATTTAGACGACCGAAGCTGAAAACTTAGAACGAAGAAATCTCCCGAAAAGATGGCCTCCGGATGATCGAGAGAGAAAGCAACTCCTGAAATGCTCCGGATGGATGAAAATAATTTGCATGACTTGAAACAATTTGATAGGATAACATCGAGCTAGCACCGCGAATCTCCGGGAGAACGGGCAAGATTTAGAGGAAAACTCTTCTTCAAATGATGACGAGAAACACCACCAAAATTACTGAGATACTCCGGGAGAATGAAAAGCGAAGAGGTTGAGCCAATGATGAAATGATTTGAAATCGATCTTGGAAAAGGCATGTGACTGATGGAATCCATTCTTACGTCACACTTGAAAAGAATTTGAGAATAACTCCGGGGAAATTAGAAGAGTCAGGTAAGATCCTGGAAAAAGACCTGTGGGTTAGGGCCCACTGAAGAGAAACACCGTTGGCAAGGGATGTTGAAGAGGTAGATGCTGCACCGGAACAATTGAAATATTTGAATGAGGTGACAACCTCGAATTAATTCACACATAGACGAATCTTCTGAGAAGTCTTGAGCACTCCGGAAAGATAAACTGGCGAGAGGCGAACGAGCAGGGAAAACACTTGAGCCAAGGAAAAGAATATGATCACCCGAAAAAACATGAATTGAGTCCACCGGAGAAGAAAAGAGATGAAGAATGTCCACAGAGACGAGAATTCACCGGTTGAAATAATGGAGAGAAGACTGTAGGTTCCACACGAATGAAATAGATAGTCAAGAGAGTCTCAAACTCCGGGAAGAAAAAGGGTGGGGGCGGAAAAAAACACAGGCAACTAGGAGGGGAAATCGACGAATATCTTGAAGAGAAAACACCGGTTGAAATCATTGAGGAAAGAAAACAAAGACTTCGCACGAGTAGGATGGATAATCGATTACGAACTCCGGTTCCGAGAAGAAAAAAAAGGGAGGGCGGGTGGGAAAAGAAAACAACTGAGGATTGAACTCAAAGATGAAGAGGCTCGAGTCAACTTGACGGGAAATGCACCGGATGAAAAGAGCTGAGAACCAACGATCAGAAAACCAACTGCGTGAACCTAAAGAAAAATTTGAAGAGGAAGAGGAGTAGTTCAAAACACCTACATCAAGATTCCTCACCAGAGCGACGAAGGGGCAGAGGAGTAAAAAGAATTCCTACTCTCCTATATAACTAGACTCCAAAAACAGTTTTCTTCTAGACACAACAACGGCCAAACTACACGATCAATCAAGGGGGAATCCTAGGGTCGGTCGAGGCTCTGATACCAACTTATCACGCCCAATATGCGACCCTATCCAAAAGGAACTCGAAGGTCCCACCAAGGATAGACCCGCATATTGGAACACTGTTGCAAGGTGGATATCATTACATCAACATTACATAATACATAGGGATACATACAAAAGGCATACAATGCCACATGAATACAACATACAAGAACAACATCTGACTACGGATGAATCATAAACAGAAACTGAAACAATATCCACCCTGCTAGCCCAGGCTGCCGACCTGGAACCTATCCCCTGATCGAAGAAGAAGCAGAAGAAGAACTCAACGCAAGCAAGCATCGCTCTCACGTCATGATCATCGCCTAAACCTGTACCTGCAACTGTTGTTGTAGTAATCTGTGAGCCACGAGGACTCAGCAATCCCATTACCATGGGTATCAAGACTAGCAAAGATAAATGGGTAAGGAAGGGGTAAAGTGGTGAGGTTGCAGCAGCGACTAAGCATGATATGGTGGCTAACATACGCAAATGAGAGCGAGAAGAGAAACAAGCGGAACGGTCGTGAAGCTAACAATGATCAAGAGGTGATCCTGAACACCTACTTACGTCAATCATAACCCAGAAACCGTGTTCACTTCCCGGACTCCGCCGAGAAGAGACCATCACGGCTACACACACGGTTGATGCGTTTTAGTTTGGATCTGGTGTCAAGTTATCTACAACCGGACATTAACAAATTCCCATCTGCCACATAACCGCGGGCACGGCTCTCGAAAGTTTAAACCCTGCAGGGGTGTCCCAACTTAGCCCATGACAAGCTCTCGCGATCAACGAAGGAATAGACCTTCTCCCAGGAAGACCCGATCAGTCTCGGAATCCCGGTTTACAAGACATTTCGACAATGGTAAAACAAGACCAGCAAGACCTCCGGTGTGCCGACATCCCGATAGTAGCCGCGCGTATCTCGTCTCAGGCCATGACCGGATGAGCAGTACGTACAACTAGAACCAGACCTCAAGTTTCCCCAAGGTGGCGCTGCAAGTGGCTCTAGTTTGGACCAACACTTAGACAAGCATTGGCCCGGGGGCTGAATAAAGATGACCCTCGAGAGAGCGACTCCCAAGGGAAAAGTAGGTGGTGGTGAGGCAAATGGTAAAACCAATGTTGGGCCTTGCTGGAGAAGTTTTATTCAAAGCGAACTGTCAGGGGGTCCCATAAATCACCCGACCGCGTAAGGAACGCAAAATCCGGGAACATAACACCGGTATGACGGAAACTAGGGCGGCAAGAGTGGAACAAAACACCAGGCATAAGGCCGAGCCTTCCAGCCTTTACCAAATATATAGATGCAATAATAATATAAGAGATATTGTGATATCCCAACATAAACCCTATCCACCATGGAGAAATCTTCAACTTCACCTGCAACTAGCAACGCTATAAGAGGGGCTGAGCAAAAGCGGTAACATAGCCAAACAACGGTTTGCTAGGAATGGTGTCAAAGGTTAGAGGTTCATGGCAATTTGGGAGGCTTGAAGAGCAAATGATAGGTAACGCAGCATAGCGATATAACGAAGCAACTAGCATAGCAATGATAGTAGTGAGATCTAGGGTAGCGGTCATCTTGCCTGAAATCCCGCAAGGAAGAAGAACGAGTCCATGAGGAAGACGAACGGATGAAGCCGAACCAACCATACACGAACGAATCCTCACGATCGCAACGAAACAGGAACTAACAAGAAGAAGCACACAACGTAGGTAAACACACCACACATGAACAAGGCCTGATGCAGAACAAGCATGTTGCATGACCAAGCTATATGAAGCTACTCATGGCAAGAGATGATGCAAACAAGAACAACACATTGAGGCAAGTTTAAATGAGGCCGGGAACACCATATAACAATTCCGGTAAGTCCTCATATGCAAATTTCGAAATTGGTCCAGAACTGAATAAACCTTATGTTCAAGTTGTTAAACAGCAAGTTAAGATGCACCAAGATGATCTACATGAAATTCTAGTCAAGTTACATATAAAGTTCATTAGTTTCGGAGCTACGGCCTAGAAGATATGAGCAAAACAAGTTAAGCATGGCATTGATGCAAAATGCATACAAACATCAAGCAAAAAACACCAAAACAAGGATGCAACATGATAATATGAAGCTACATGCAAAATCAAGCAAGTTTCATATAGAGCACACTCAAACGGAGCAACGGTTCAACACACACACTCTATACAAGTCATAGCAACAATCTGTCCATAACAGCAACTAGGCATCTTGCAAGCATCAAAACAATATGCTACAGCACCCCAACATAATAGCAAAAGGCATGGGCATGAATTACTGGTAAAGCATAACAAAACATGAACACTGAGCTATCTCCAGAAAAGACTAGAACATACTCAAAAAGACATGGAGATATTGCAAATAATAACAATTTCAGACTTTGCAGAAATAACATCAGGTTGCAATGTTTAGAGCAAGCAAACAACATGTTACAGGAACTTAACATAGCAAACAAAGGCATGGCATGAATCTACTAATTGCATAGATCAAAAGTCCCTTACTGACCATGAGCCAAGAAGGCATAGAAAATATGATGGCACCCATGTAAACATGGCAAGTTATATGACAGATTCAAACATGGCAGGAACAACAATAAGTAGGCATGTTGGTGAGCTTGAACCACTCACCACAGAGCAATACATGGCATGGCAAGGCAACCAATAGTAAGAAGGCATGTTTATGAAGCTAAGCATGGCAAGAGCAAGTTCATAGGGTGCATGGATCACTAGGAAAACACATGGGAACAAGTGAACTTAATGTTAACAGGCTGACAGCAACATCATTTAGCAACTTTGGAGCAAGATATGAACAATCTACAGCAAGTTATAAATGCTACCAGGGGCATGGATGGATAGAGCATGACATGTAGATCAAAACATGTTTATAGAGCATCTCCAGATTATGCATAGAATGATTAGTAGCAACATGTTTACATAGCAACAAAATATAACAGAATCTGCCTAGCAAAACAGCAACCGCAACTACCCTACTTAGCAAGCTTGATACACTCAGCACACAACTCACAAAAATACATGGTTGGCACCCCTGGAAAGATGGCATAGCATAGATCAAAACACATGAAGACATCAACCTCATAGGATGCACACGTCAAACATGGCAAAAATGACAAATGAGCAAGTTATAACAGTTTCAGCAGGTTAACATCAACATGCACTCTTCCAACAGCATTTCGGGCATCAAGATGAGCTCAAATGAAAATGATGCAATGGAATGAAATGAAGTACTCGTAGAGGCGAACAATTTGGCATATTACACGCACGAAACGGAGCTACGGATGCAGAGATACGGCATGACGAACATGGCATGATAATGTAAATGATACGGGGACTTGGACGAATTTCGGGGGAAGTCAACCTTCGGCACGGATTTCGAGGCAGGCTGGATCTCGCCGGAGTTGCGCGGGCGTCACCGGAGTTGGACGGGGGAGGCGGATCCGGAGCGTCTCCAGCACGGGGGCGCCGGATCTGGCGCCGGGCGGCGGCGGCGGTGGCGAGACGCGGTCGGCGGGCGGGCGGACGGGCGGCACGGCTCCGCGACGGAGAGGGCGGCGGCGGCGGGGACTCCGCGGCGAGGAGCGGGGTCCGAGCAGCGGCGGGGCAGCTCCTTCCACAGCGGCGCGGAGAAGGTCATCGCTGGCGGCGCGGAAGCGGCGGCTGCCAGCCGGCGGCGGCGCTGGGCGAGGCACCGGGCCGAGGCGGGCGCTGTGATGGCGGCGAGGACGCAGGAGGGCATGGGTGCATGCGCTCGGGCTGCTGTGGCGGCGCGCTGCTGGTTCGAGGGCCGCAGCTGGCCAGCGGGCGCGCGCATGTGACAGGTGGTGGTTCCGGATTCGTCGGGCGGCGGCGGCGGCGGTCGCGTCGGCGGTTGGACGGACATGTCCGTCGGCGGGAGGAGGAAGAGACTAGGGTTTCGGGGGAAAATATCCGCGAATTTGGAAGGGGGAGGCACATTTATAGGTAGAGGGAGCTAGGAGAGTCCAAATGAGGTGCGGTTTTCGGCCACGCGATCGTGATCGAACGACCGAGAGCATAAAGGGGAGTTAGATGGGTTTTGGGCCACTTTGGAAGGGGTGTTGGGCTGCAACAAAAGAGGCCTTTACGGTTACCCGGTTAACTGTTGGAGTACCAAACGACCTCCAAATGGCACGAAACTTGACAGCCGGTCTACCGGTGCTATACCAAGGCCGCTTGACAAACCTCGGGCCATTCCGAGAACGTTTAACACCCGCACATGAAAAGAGGTAAAGGGGGGCGCCGGGGAGCATAGGAGTGCCGGATTGCAAACCGGACAACGGGGAAAATGCTCGGATGCATGAGACGAACACGTACGCAAAATGAAATGCACATGATGACATGATATGAAATGCATATGATGACATGGCAAAGTGCAACACGCAAGCAAATGACATGGCAACAATGACGAATAACTGGAAGACACCTGGCGCATCGAATCCGGGGCGTTACATATTTTTACTGTGGCTAGACTTAGAGCGGTGTCTGCGCCGTCGTTTTGGCTTTTTTCTAGGGGTTTTATCCTCCGTTGTGTCCTTTTTGTCGCCATTGTCCTCCTTAGGCGTGTCCACCATGTATATATCATATGATGAGGTCGCAGTCCAGCGCCCCATGGGTGGTGGTTCCAGATCGTCCCCTGCGCCGACATCCATACCGTCGGTGTCGTCGAAGTCGAAGTCAAGCATGTCTGTTACGTCATCAACAGTGGCTATTAAGTGGGTGGTGGGTGGGCGGAGATTTTCTTCATCGTCCGAATCCCCCTCGAGTCGGACATAGTTCGGTCAAGAGTCCTCTGACAAGGATAGAGATCTCAAAGAATTTAGCACGTCGCCAAAGGGTGGGTGCTGAAAGATATCCGCAGCGGTGAACTCCATTACCGGAGCCCAATCGGGTTCGACGGGCCCGGGTGTGTACGGTCTGGAACCTATAGCTGGACACAAGTACGGGGGTCCGGTGACAAAGACTTCCTTAGAGGTGGGGTCTGTGTTCGGCTCTACGGCCAATGAGTATGCGGCCTCCGGGGCGGGGTCCATCCACCCGTCCTCGGACAACACGATCTGCCCCGGATTTAGGTCTGGAGCTACTGGCAGCAGGTCCAAGCCGTCCTTGTCATGACTATTCGGCGCTCCTGGCGCAGGCCTGAATCCGTCGAAGATCAAGTCTCCGCAGATATGGCCATTCAGTTCAAGTTTCCGAACCTGACCTGATGGCCAGGGGCGTAGCTGTCGATCTGCTCTAGATGGCCAAGCAAATTGGCCCGCAGTGTGAAGCCGCCGAACACGAAGATCTGACCGGGGAGAAAAGTCTCACCCTGGACTGCGTTGTTGTTGATGATTGAAGGAGCCATCGAGCCTTGCTGCAACGACATAGAGGAACTCTCAATGAAAGCATCAATGTCGGTGTCAAAACCGACGGATCTCGGGTAGGGGGTCCCGAACTGTGCGTCTAAGGCTAATGGTAACAGGAGGCAGGGGACACGATGTTTTACCCAGGTTCAGGCCCTCTCTATGGAAGTAATACCCTACTTCCTGCTTGATTGATCTTGATGATATGAGTATTACAAGAGTTGATCTACCACGAGATCGTAGAGGCTAAACCATAGAAGCTAGCCTATGATTATGATTGTTGTTGTCCTACGGACTAAACCCTTCGGTTTATATAGACACCGGAGGAGGCTAGGGTTACACAAAGTCGGTTACAAAGAAGAAGATCTAACATCTGGATCGCCAATCTTGTCTTCCATGCAAAGGAGAGTCCCATTCGGACACGGGACGATGTCTTGAGTCTTGTATCTTCACGGTCCAACAGTCCGGCCAAAGTATATATTCCGGCTGTCCTGATACCCCCTTATCAAGGACTCCCTCAAGGAGCACTTTTGCCCCCCAGCGGAGCGATTCCATCGGGGGATCTTCCCTCCTGGAGGGGGAAATCATTTTCATCATCACCACCAACAAATCTCCCATCTTGCGGAGGGCTATCTTTATCAACATCTTCAACAACACCAACTCCTCTCAAACTCTAGTTCATCTCTTGTGTTCAATCTTTGTAACAAAACTATAGATTGGTGCTTGTGGGTGACTAATAGTGTTGATTTCATCTTGTAGTTGATTACTATATGGTTTATTTGGTGGAAGATTATATGTTCAGATCCATTATGCTATTTAATAGCCATCTGATCTTGAGCATAGTTATGATTTTTGAGTAGTTACTTTTGTTCTTGAGGTCACGGGAGAAATCATGTTGCAAGTAATCATGTGAGTTTAATGTGTGTTTGATATTTTGATGATATGTATGTTGTGATTCCCTCAGTGGTGTCATGTGAACGTCGAATACATGACACTTCACCATATTTGGGCCTAAGGGAATACATTGTGGAGTAGTTATTAGATGATGGGTTGCGATAGTGATAGAAGCTTAAACCCTACTTTATGCGCTATTCCGTCAGGGACCTATTGGAACCACAAGTTTAATGCTATGGTTAGAATTTATTCTTAATACTTTTCTCATAGTTGCGGATGCTTGTGTGGGGGTTAATCATAAGTACGAGGTTTTTTCAAGTAAGAACAGAACCTAAGCACTGGTCTACCCACATACCAAATTATCAAAGTGGCGAACACGAATTAAGCCAACATGATGAAAGTGACTAGATGAAATTCCAGTGTACCCTCAAGAACACTTTGCTTATCATAAGACACCATTTTGGCCCGTCCTTTGCTTCAAAAGGATTGGGTTAACTTGCTGCATTTTTTTTACTACTATCATTACTTGCTTGTTACAAATTATTTTGTTATCAAACTACTCTGCTACTTACAATTTTAGCACTTGCAGACATTACCTTGCTAAAAACCACTTGTCATTTCCTTCTGCTCCTCGTTGGGTTTGACACTCTTACTTACTGAAAAAGCTAAAATTGACCCCATATACTTGTGGGTCATCAAGGCTATTTTCTGGCGGCATTGCCAGGGAGTGAAGCCTTTTTGGTAAGTGGAAATTGGTAAGGAAACATTATTACTACATGCTGAAATTTATTGTCACTTGCTACTGTGGAAAATAATCCTTTGAGGGGTTTGTTCAGGGTATCTTCACCTCGACCGGAACCACAATTAGTTGCCCCTCAACTCACTGCACCTACTGAAAATTGAATATGAAATTCCTTCGGGTATGGTAAAACAACTGATAGCTAATCCTTATGTAGGAGATGGGATCAAACATCCTGATATGCACTTGATATATGTGGATGAAATTTGTGGATTGTTTAAGCCTGCAGGTTTACCCGGAGATGAAGCTAAGAAGAAGGTTTTCCCTTTATATTTGAAGGAAAAAGCATTGACATGGAATAGGCTATGCGATGATATTGGCTCTTGGAACTGGTATCAGTTGAAATTGGAATTCCATCAAAAAAATATCCTATGCATCTAATTCATCGTGATCAGAATTATATATATAATTTTTGGTCTCGTGAAGGAGAAAGTATCTCTCTAGCTTGGGGGGGGGGGGGTTAACTCAATGTTATATTAATGCCCCAATCATGAGCACTCAAGAGAAATTATTATTCAGAGTTTTTATGATTGGCTTTCTTGTAATGATCAGTCCATGCTCGATACTTCTTGTACTGGTTCAATTATGAAGAAGACTATTGAATTCCGGTGGGATCTTTTAGAAAGAATTAAACACAACTCCTGTCAGGACCCCGACTCAATGTCACATCGATCTAGCCTGCAACACCTCATATCACTTTGCGGCCTCACGCACGGTATCCCCACGGGTGTCGCCTTACCTTTGCCCGGGACCGTTTGCGCCTTTTGGCACACGTATATGATAGTGTCGCTAGCATCCATATGAAAAGGAGCCGGGCTGACATGGCTAGTCGTAAACCCAAAGTGGCACAGACTTACAGGACAGGCATCCATGACCCAAAGATCGAGCGTGTCGGTCATCACGAGTAAGTTCGGGCTGTAGACTGGGCTAGCAGGACTCCGGTACCCAACGCGTGACATTTCCCGAAGGATGTACACGAGAGCGAAGAAGGACACATGCCGGCCAGCCTAAGTGTTGGAGGAGCAGTAGCAAGCTACCATGGCTCAGTGGAAACACTAGGAGACATTTCCCGGTAAGAGAGGCTACTAAAGATAAACAACTAGATAGTCAGATCCCACACATACCAAGCATTTCAATAGCATACACACAATATGCTCGATATGTGCAAATACAACATGGCATCACAACATGACTCTACGACTCAAGTATTTATTCATTAGGCTCCGAGGAGCGAGATATTACAAACAGGGGTCTCATGACCCAACATTCAGAGCATACAAGTCAAGCACAAACGGAAGCTAACATGTCTGAGTACAGACATCTACAAATGAAAAGGGCTTAGAAGCCTGACTATCTACCAGATCCTGCCGAGGGCACAAGATCGTAGCTGAGGTAACAAGCTAAACGTCGAAGTCCACGTGGAACTACTAGTGAGACCAAGTCTCTCTCTGCAAAAACATAAAATAGGCAAACGTGAGTACAAATGTACCCAGCAAGACTTACATCGAACTAACTACATATGCATCATTATCAATAAAGGGATGGTGGAGTTTAACAAAGACAAGCCAGCTTTGACTCGGTGGCTATTCTAAACTACGCCTGCAAGTAACTCTTTTGAGGTGGCGCACGAGTCCACATATCCACCATATCAATACACCACTATGGATCCGCTCCCGTCTCCCTACGAGAACGCCATCCATAGCACTCACGCTTATCTTGCGTATTTTAGAGTATCAACTTTCACTTGTCTATGAACTGTTATAGGCAACCCAGAAGTCCTTTACCGCAGACACGGCTATTCGAATAGATCATATTAACCTGCAGGGTGTACTTCTTCATACATGTTTCCACCACTTAGGCGTCGCACACGACATGTGCTCGGCAGACTTGCTTAAAGCCGACGTGGGTGTAGACCACGACCTACCTAAACACTCAAGTCTCTAGTCCAGGTTTATCGCCTATTTGGGTTCCATCTATGAGGAGTTCCGCCAAGTTTCGCTCACAGCCCCAAACGATGTGAACAGGTTCCGTGACACCAAGCAGGCGCCGGTTTACCGCCACGTGCCTACCGTGATCACAGCCCACCCCTACGGTCAAGATCTTGCAAGACGGCCTCCAAAGATACTACAAACACGAAACTACTTGCAACTCCCGGACAGAGGACAAGGGTGAATAAGAAGTCGAGCGGGTCATATTTCAGGCCCAATGCATGGTAGTAGCTGAATCATGGATCACAAACACGTAACTCAGTTCACGAGGACGGCTTCAATGAGACAACCCACCATGTACTCCTACATGGCCTCTCACCGATACCTTTACCAAATCGTGTTCACACACTTAGCTCACACACACAGTAGGACATGTTCACGCACCTCTGATTCAACCTCGATGAATCAGACCTGACTCAACTCTAAGCAATAGCAGGCATGACAAACAAACATGAATGAGTAGGCACAACAGGGCTCAAACAACTCCTACTCATGCTAGTGGGTTTCATCTATTTACTGTGGAATGACAGGTCATGCAAAGGATAAAGGGGTTCAGCTACCACAGCAAGTAACAGTTGAATCGTTGTTGTCCTAATGCAGTAAAAGAGAGCAGGAGCGAGAAAGTGGGATTTTATCGGAATGAACAAGGGGGTTTTGCTTGCCTGGCACTTCTGAAGATAGCATTGAGTCTTCATCGGTGTCAACGATCACAACGTCGGTACAACGTCTACCTAGGGGGAACAATACCGGCAAACAGAGAAGAAACACGATCAATGCAATGCACAATATGATGCATGCTATGACATGGCAATATGAATGTGTTTTGGGCTAATGCAACTACAACCAGATGGATTTGGGTCATATTGAGCCAAAGGTTCAACCCCAAATTCAAATTATGAATTCAAATAGTGCCTTATCATGTTTTGATATAAACAGCAGGTTAAAGTTGCTTAAACATGCATGAAACCAGTGCAGATGGATAGATTGGATTTTTCTGATCATTTTTCATATATAAATTATTTCAATCTGAGCTACGGTTGAATTTCTATGAATTTTAGAAGTTTGGGGTATTTTCTGGATTTTTCAGAATAAGAATAAATCCAGAGAGTTGCATTACTGCGTCAGCATGACGTCGTTGTGACGTCAGCAGTCAACGAGGCCGGTCCAGTCAAACCTGACCAGCGGGGTCCACACGTCAGTGACTGGGCTAATCCTAATATAAATTAAACCTAACCTAGTTTAATTAGTCGGGCGGGCCCGCATGTCAGTGAGTAAGTGGCTTAACTAAAATTAGTTATTAATTTAACCAAAAGTTAGCAGGGGCCGGGCCCACTTGTCAGCGACCCAGGGTTGGTCAAACCCCTGGTCAGCCGAGGCTAATACGCCGGCGGCTCGCCGCCGGCTTCAAAGCAGCGCGCGGAGGGAGTCAAGCGCCCCGCGACAAAACAACGGCGGAGAGGTTTCACGTGGTCTTTGGGACTCGCGCATCCAACGGGGCAAGTGGGAGCAGCTGGGGTGGCCGGAAACAGCGTCGGCGGCGAGTGAGGCGGCGGCCGGAGTTCGGTTGCGCTCGGAACCGGAGTTGTGGTGCACGGCAGGTCGAGCGGTGGGGTGCAACGCGCTCCTCGCAAACGTCTTGAGCACGTGACGCTCTCGAGCAGCGGAGGTGGGCTCTAGCCACGACGACGACGAAGCACGGCGGCGGCGAGCTTCAGCTTCGGTCAAAACGGCGGCTACGGTGATCGAGAGGCATGGGGAGGAGGGGCAAACGACAGAGGAGCTCACAACGGTTGAAGTGGTCTCCGGAGCGGCCTCGGGGAAGGCCGGACGGCGACGAATCGAGGGTGAGGTTGCCGGCGGCGAAGGTTGAAGACGAGCTCGAGGGCGGCGCTGCAGGCTTCTGGCGGGACGTGGCTCGATGAGGGGGTCGAGGCGACGTCGCGGAGCTCGTGGGCACAACTGAGGGGCGAGGGGGTAGCGGTGGCGTGGTGGTGCGAGCAGTGGCGTCCATGGAGGCTTCGGCCATGGCGGGGAAATGGGCGAGGGAGAGATACGGAGGAGGGAGAGGGCACGGGGAGAGTGAGAGAGGGTCGAGGGGGCCGCGTGGCGTCGCGGAGGAAGTCCAGGGCGACGAGGGGGCAGCAGGAGGTGGAAGCAGGAGGTGGCAAGGCTGGGCTGGACCACGCCCCCCTCTTGGCGAGGAGGAAGACGACAGGGGAGTGGCGGCGGTGGGCTGGGCCGCCAGATGGGCTGCCAGCTGGGCCGCCAGATGGGCAGGTAGGCGACAGGTAAGCTTCTGTCTTTGCTTTATATTTCTGTTCTGTTCTGTTTTGATTTAGTAAAATACTAAACCATTTTATAAAATCCTGAAAATAATTATGTGGCTAGAACTAAAATATACCATACCACATAAAATGTTCCAGAATTATTGGACATATATTAATTATATATAAAATATATATCCAATGCAAATAGTTATTGAATTTATTTCAAAGGCCCAAAATAATTAACTCTGAGATACCAAAAATATTGTTTTGAGTTTTACCTCTTTGCAATATTTTCAGGGACTAAGAGGAACATTTTCTTGGACTTCTCTGAGAAGATTTAATGTTGATCATTTTTAGAAAGTTTTCTGAGGCTTTGAAGATCCCTCAATTCAAATTTCATTTGAATTAAAACATGATGCACACATGAGGGTCTAACCTAGTGCATAACAGAACCAGGGATGTGACAACTCCGAAGATTGGGAACTAGATGAAGGTAAAGAGTCAGGTATTGAACCTAAGTTTGATTGTGTTAAATCTTTTATGAATATCGATGCTTTTCAGAAGTTTAGCACTAAATATGGACTTGACACTGAGATAGTAGCTTCCTTTTGTGAATATTTTGCTACTTATGTTGATCTCCCTAAGGAGAAGTTGTTTAAATATCACCCACCTATTACAGAAGAAGTTAAAGAACCGGTAAATGCTAAAGAAGAAACTAATATTTACAATGTTGATACAGTTGTTCCCACTGCTTATATTGAAAAACCACCTTTCCCTTTTAGGATTAAGGAACATGCTAAAGCTTCAAATGTGGGTCACAAAAGTTATAATAGAACACCCAAACCAGCTGAACAAGTCAGAGTTGAGCCTAGTGTTGCTATAGTTAAAGATCTATTGGTCGATAATATTGATGGGCATGTTATTTACTTTTGTGATCAAGATTCTAGAATTGCTAAACCCGATGAAAAGGGTAAACATAGACAAGTTGTTGGCATGCATGTTTTCTCAGTCAAGATAGGAGTTCACTGTTATCATGGTTTATGTGTCGTAGGTGCTAGTGTGAGTGCTATTCCTTTTTCCTTATACGAAGGAATTACGAATGAAATAGCACCTGCTGAAATTGAAGACATGGATGTTACTATTAAACTTGCCAATAGAGATACTATATCACCAATTGGGATTCTTAGAGATGTTGAAGTTTTGTGTGGGAATGTAAAATACCCTACTGATTTTCTTGTTCTTGGTTCCACAAAATATGATTTTTGTCCCATTATCTTTGGTAGACCTCTCTTGAACACCGTCAATGCTAGAATAGATTGTGAGAAACAAACTGTCGGTGAGTAGCTTGGGTGATGAATCTCATGAATTCAATATTTCCAAGTTTATTAGAAAACCTCATAAGATTTGCCTAGTAAGGATGAAATTATTGGTCTTACTTCTATTGATGTACATCCTACTGATCCTTTAGAACAATATTTACTAGACCATGAAAATGATTTGCATATGCGTGAAAGAAATGAAATAGATATTATCTTTTTCGAACAACAACCTCTGCTTAAACGTAATCTGCCTATTGAAACTCTAGGAGGACCTCCTCCACCTAAAAGTGATCCTGTGTTTGAATTAAAACAATTGTTAGACACTCTGAAATATGCTTATCTTGATGAGAAAAATATATATCCTGTTATTATTAGTGCTAACCTTTTAGAACATGAAGAAGAAAGACTATTGAAAGTTCTAAGGAAGCACCGAGCTGCTATTGGATATACTCTTGATGATCTTACGGGCATTAGTCCCACTCTATGTCACCACAAGATTAATATAGAACCTGATGCTAAACCCGTTGTTGATCACCAACGTCAGTTAAATCCAAAGATGAAAGAAGCGGTAAGAACGGAAATATTGAAACTTCTGGAAGCAAGTATAATCTATCCTATAGCTGATAATAGATGGGTAAGTCTTGTTCATTGTGTCCCTAAGAAGGGAGGTTTTACTGTTGTTCCTAATGATAAGTATGAGCTTATTCCATTAAGATTTATCACAGGCTAAAGAATGGTAATTGATTATAGAAAATTAAACAAAGCAACTAGAAAAGATCATTACCCTCCGCCTTTTATTGATCAAATGTTAGAAATACTATCTAAGCACACACATTTTTGCTTCCTTGATAGATATTCTGGTTTTTCAGAAATACCTGTTTCACAACCTGATCAAGAGAAGACCACTTTTACTTGTCCTTTTGGAACTTATGCTTATAGACGTATGCCTTTTGGTTTATGCAACGCACCTGCTACCTCTCAAAGATGTATGACTGCTATATTCACTGATTTTGTGAAAAGATTGTTGAGGTTTTCATGGATGACTTTTCTATTTATGGGAAGTCTTTTGATGATTGTTTAATCAATCTTGATCGAGTCTTGCAGAGTTGTGAACAAACAAATCTTGTCTTGAATTGGGAGAAGTGCCACTTTATGGTGAATGACCGTATCGTTTTGGGCCATAAAATTTCTGAAAGAGGCATTGACGTGAACAAAGCCAAGGTTGATGCAATTGAGAAAATACCATGTCCTAAAGATATGAAAATGGATTCTTAGGTTCCTTGGTCATGCTGGTTTCTATAGGAGGTTTATCAAAGACTTTTCTAAAATTTCTAGGCCTCTTACAAATCTTTTGCAAAAGGATATTTCATTTGTGTTTAATGATGATTGTTTGGAAGCCTTTGAAACAGTGAAGAAAGCCTTAATTACTGCACCTGCTGTCCAACCACCCGATTGGAACTTGCCTTTTGAGATTATGTGTGATGCAAGTGATTATGCTGTTGATGTTGTTCTAGGACAAAGAGTTGATAAAAAATTAAATGTTATCCATTTTCTAGTAAAACTCTAGACAGTGCTTAACGAAATTATGCTACTACTGAAAAGGAATTCTTAGCAGTGGTGTTTGCTTGTGACAAATTTAAATCCTACATTGTTGCTTCTAAGGTGATTTTTCACACCGATCATGCTGCTATAAAATATCTTATGAAGATGCTAAACCTAGACTCATTAGGTGGGTTCTTCTGCTACAAGAATTAAATTTGCATATCACTTATAGAAAAGGGGCAGGGAATCCCGTAGCTGATACCTTGTCTAGGATTGAAAATATTCTTGATGACCCACAACCTATTAATGATAGGTTTCCTGATGAACAATTAGCTGCAATAAATGTTTCGAATAGTAAACCTTGGTATGCTGACTATGCTAATTATATTATTTCTAAATACATACCACCTAGCTTTACATACAAACAAAAGAAAAAAATCTTCTATGATTTAAGATATTACTTTTGGGATGACCCACATCTTTATAAAGAAGGAGTAGATGGTATTATTAGACATTGTGTAACTAAGCATGAACAGGAAAAAATCCTACGGAAATGTCACTCCGAGGCTTATGGAGGACATCACGCTAGAGACAGAACCGCTCATAAGGTATTGCAATCTGGTTTTTATTGGCCTACTCTCTTCAAGGATGCCTGTAAGTTTGTCTCATCTTGTGATGAATGTCAAATAATAGGTAATATCGGCAAGCGTCAAGAAATGCCTATGAATTATTCACTTGCTGTTGAACCAGTTGATGTTTGGGGATTTGATTTCATGGGACCTTTTCCTTCCTCTAATGGGTATACTCATATTTTGGTTGCTGTTGATTATGTTACTAAGTGGGTAGAATCTATTCCAACTAGTAGTGCTGATCACAACACCTCTATTAAAATGCTTAAGGAAGTTATTTTCCCAAGGTTTGGTGTCCCTAGATATTTAATGATGGATGGTGGTTCTTACTTTATTCTTGGTGCTTTCTATAAGATGCTTGCTAAGTATGATGTTAAGCATAGAATCGCATCACCTTATCATCCTCCGTCTAGTGGTCAAGTTGAACTTAGCAACAGAGAAATAAAACTAATCTTACAAAAGACTGTCAATAGGTCCTAGAAGAATTGGTCTAAGAAATTAGATGATGCACTTTGGGCTTATAGAACAACATATAAAAATCCTATGGTTATGTCTCCTTACAAAATAGTTTATGGAAAAGCTTGTCATTTGCACTTTGAGTTAGAATACAAAGCATACTGGGCAATCAAAGAACTTAACAATGATTTCAAACTTGTTGGTGAAAAGAGGTTATTTTATAGTAGCTCATTAGATGAATGGTGAACCTAAGCTGATGAAAATGCTAAGTTAATCAAATAAAAAGTTAAAAGATGGCATGACACGAGAATCCAAAAGCGTGAGTTCAAAGTTGGAGAATATGTTCTTTTGTACAACTCTCATTTCAGATTCTTTACAGGAAAACTCCTCTCAATATGGGAAGGACCCTATGTTATCGAGGAGGTCTATCGAACCGGAGCTATCAAAATAAATAATGCTGAAGGTACTAACCCGAAGGTCGTTAATGGGCAACGAATAAAACAGTATATCTCAGGTACACCCATTAATGTTGAAAGCAATATTATCCAAACAATGACACTGAAAGAACGCATAAAGGAAACCTTCTAGAACACTCTAGAATCGTGAAAAGGGGGAGGTATGTGATACAGTAAGTAAACAGGCTCCCAAAAATTCGCAAAAATATTTTTTGTCAGCTTTGGAATATTAAAAAAATAGGAAAATAAGAACTTCCAGCAAAGTGGCCCTGGTGGGCAGAATACACCAGGGTGCACCTGGCTTGCCAGGCATGCCCCGGTGGGTTGTGCCCACCTCGGGTACTTTCAGGACTGCGTTTTTCTTCCGTTCTGCTTGTTCCCCAAGATAAAAAAAAATCTTTATATACCCCCCGAACCTGTTAAACTCCGTATCACGAAGAAATCTCCTGTTTTATTTTCTTGCTATTTTCTGTCAGATTTGTCAAGTCAGGCATCATGTCTTCTCCCTTCCCCAATGATGAAGAAGGTGATGGTTGGTTGCTTCAAGTGTAGTCCAGGGGAGAGGGATTTGAAGAGGTTGTCATGGAGGAAGACGAGGTACACTCATTTGGAACTCACCCTCCGTCCTCAGAGAGGTACACTCTGGCTGGCATCTCCACTCATCCTAACCCCCATCAAGCCATGAGACCAACAAACAGTCAAGAGGGCCCAAGAGAAGGAAGAATCCCTACAAGGAGACCTCTACACAGGTTACATCAAAACAATTTTCACAATTTGATTCATAATTATGGGTTCGAAAAAACTCCTCGTGTGCATATTCCGTCCAATTGGGACATATCTCATCCAAGAGAAAGTGATGCAGGGACAAACTCTCGGGGTCCGGAAAATAAGCATATCATGGCTGAAGTAGAGAAGAATACTGAATTGCTTCACCAGGCTCTTCGGGAGATTGACAGTGTGAGGGAGGTACTCTGAGATTTATTGGACAAGATTGCTTCTACTTCATCACCAAAAGAAATTTGTGTATCGGGTATGGGCACTCCCCTTGGCTCCCGCCAAGCTTGGGGGAGGTGCCCCGATATCGTATCATCTCCACTATCTTTTGCCTTTACTTTTCTTAGTTCGATCCATGGTTATATTTTTCTTTAGATGAATAAAAGTTTAGTTCGGTCCTTTCTTTTTGATAGTTTGCTTAGTGATCTATCATTGTAATCGTGTGCGAGATATATAATAATGTTTAGTTTGAGTTTTGCCTTCTTTACTTTCTTGTTTCAATAAAAAGAAAGGAAACAAATGAAAAAGACCATATGCCAATCTTATGTTAAGTTATGACATTACACCAGGAAAGTATAAGTAGTAAATTTTATTGTAGATTGACAAACATAGCATTAGTCAATGACACAACTCATGAATGAATTAATAAGGGAAGAGAAGATGCACATGCAAATACACTATCATGGAAATCTTTTATGATTGTGAGCACCCATCAAAATATTATATGCCAAAATTGTTGACGTTGGACAAGGAAGACAACGTAATGATTTATGTTTGTTCATATTCACATAGATGTTATATTGTCATAGATCCTTCAACATGTGGTGCTTGCCCCTATCTTTGCTAGCCGAAAACTCTGCACTAAGTAGTGATACTACTTGTGCTTCCAAAACCCTTAAACCCAAATCTTGTTTTGAGTGTCCACCATACCTACCTATGGATGGAGTAAGATCCTTCAAGTAAGTTGTCATCAGTGCACAAAGGGCAATAAAAATTGCTTCTAAAAGTGTAAGATCATTTAGTGTAAGGGAAAATTGAGCGTTGTACGAACTTGTGATGGTGAAGAATAATAGTGACAGACTGCATAATAAAGGTTTCCATCATAAGGGGCAATATAACGTGACATTCTCTTCACTAAGGGGTTGAGCATACAAACAAAAAGCGCATGGCAACCTCTGCTTCTCTCTGTGAACGGCCTATATTTTACATTCATGCATTTACTTTCATGCAAGAGTCAAAGTTCTTCTCTCTATTCCTTTTTATTTTCTACTTTGGCAAGCATCATGTGGTGAGGAAAGATCTAGGCACATATATCCAGTTGAATATGGATAGCATGAGTTATTATTGTTGACATCACCCTTGAGGTGAATACGTTGGGATGCGAAACTATAAGCCCCTATGTTTCTATGTGTCCTGTTGAAACGTTTTGCTCACGTGTATGCGGTGAGTGTTAGCAATTATAGAAGACTAAATGATGGTTGAGTATGTGGACTTGCCTAAAGGCTCCAATACGTGACCCTTCCTTAAAAGATGATGAATTGTAGTTGCAAAGTTGACTGAGAACATAGTTTGTTGGTTTCCAATAGAGTTTATGCTTTATACTTCAATGTTGTGATGAATTGTCACTTGTTCATGGGAAGTCTATGATAAAATATCTATGATAAATATTTTATTTTAAAGTTTGTTGTTGTTATAAGAAGTTACATGATGCTGCTATGTCCGTTTTTTTTGTTTTTATTGACATGTATGAGGGAGTCCTGGATAAGGGGGTATCCGGACTGCTGGACTATATACTTTGGCCGGACTGTTGGACCGTGAAGATACAAGACTCAAGACTTTGTCCCGTGTCCGGATGGGACTCTCCTTTGCGTGGAAGACAAGCTTGGCGATCTAGATGTTAGATCTCCTTCTTCTTAACCGACTCTGCGTAACCCTAGCCTCCTTCGGTGTCTATATAAACCGGAGGGTTTATCGTAGGACAAGAACAATCATAATCATAGGCTAGCTTCTAGGGTTTAGCCTCTACAATCTCGTGGTAGATCAACTCTTGTAATACTCACGTCATCAAGATCAATCAAGCAGGAAGTAGGCTATTACCTCCCTCGAGAGAACCCGATCCTGGGTAAAACATCGTGTCCCCTGCCTCCTGTTACCATTAGCCTTAGACGCACAGTTCGGGACCCCGTACCCAAGATCCGCCGGTTTTGACACCGACAATGTATCTCTCTAAGCATGTGGACATGTTTTTCGACTTCGGTTTTCGCTAGAGGACAAGCAAGGTCTAAGCTTGGGGCAGTTGATACGTCCATTTTGCATCATGTTTACCTACTGTTATTTATGTTGTTCTATTGTATAATAATGCTTTTTGGAGTAATTCTAATGCCTTTTCTCTTATAATAAGCAAGGTATACACAAAGAGGGGGAATTCTGGCAGCTGAAAATCTGCACCTGAAAAAGCTACGTCTAGCTACCTATTCTGAACAACTCCAAATGAGCTGAAACTTTATGAGGATTTTTATGGAGTATTTGAGGAATATTAGAGCAAATAAGTACCCGAGGGGGCCCACCAGGTGGGAACAACCCACCTGGCCGCGCCAGGGAGCCAGGCGCGCCCTAGTGGGTTGGGCTCACCCAGGCCCACCTCCCGTGCCCCTTGCTGGTATATAAGTCATTTTGACCTATAAAAATAAGGAGAGGACTTTGTGGATGAAGCGCCACCGTCTCGAGGCGGAACATGGGCAGGAGTACTTTTGCCCTCCGGTGGAGCGATTCTGCTGGGAGAACTTCCCTCCCGAAGGGGGAAATCATCGTCGTCATCACCACCAACAACTCTCCAATCTTGTGGAGGGCTATCTTCATCAACATCTTCAACAAACACTAACTCCTCTCAAACCCTAGTTCATCTCTTGTGTTTAATCTTTGTATCAAAACTATAGATTTGTGCTTGTGGGTGACTAGTAGTGTTGATTACATCTTGTAGTTGATTACTATATGTTTATTTGGTGGAAGATTATGTGTTCAGATCCATTATGCTATTTAATACCCATCTGATCTTGAGCATGACTATCAGTCCCGCCAGCGCTGGTTTAGGCGGCTGGAGCAGGAAGATCAGATATAGAAGAAGCACGTCGGCCATTGGATGGACATCTAACAGTCACTGCTGTTAGAATAGTGTGTTGACTCACAAAGCCATGCGTAACCAAGTCAACCTCGAAATATGTGGCGTCTACAACCCATTTTCTATTATTTTTATAATTTAGTGCCCATTTGCTAATTCATATGGAATTTATTGCAGCCCATTTTCCATTTTTAGAATTGCTGCCCATTTTCTGGTCAGTGCCAGGGTTAAAAATTTGCACTAAAAAATGTGCAAAGTTTTTAAAAATTCGCATATTTTTGCTAGGGAACAAAAGAGGTATAGTATAGGAAATATGTAAAATCTCAGATATTAGTTATTAATCTTAGCTGTTAACTAGTTCTAAATTTGAAGTTATACTTAAAAAATAAAAAAATACTTAAACTTCTTAAAGATAAAGTTAGCTTGATATGCTTAACTATATGATATTAAAAAATAAAATTATAGAATTTCTTGGTATTTTCTTTTTTTAGAATTTGGATTTAATAAAATCTTATTACAAAGGAAATCCTTAAAAAAAATTAGTTTATTCTGACCTCCGTACTTCGATCGAGATATTGGACATTGAATGCCTCTCTTTAAAAAGGAAAAAAGGAGTAGTCAGCTGTGACACGAAGAAAAACGAATCCTTTTGTAGCTCATCATTTATTGGCAAAGGAATTTTGAAATCAAGGCAAGCGTCTTATTACATATGCAAGAAAATCATTATTGGCCCACCATTGATTAGAAGATTTAGCTTGTATGAATCGCTATAGGTTTGATACGAATAATGACAGTCATTTTAGTATGTTAAGGATCTTTTTAATCCAAAAATTAGTAGCCATACTAAAACAAACTTAAAAATAAAGTAGTACTATGTCATGTCAAAATCCAATGAAATATAAAATATCAGTGAAAAACAAAAACAAAAAAGAAACTAAACGCCCATTTTCTATAATATTTTTGGAATTTGCAACCCCATTCATATTACTTTTATGATATACTGCCCATACTCTTTGGCCAGTCCGGAATGCATCCCTCCTTGCCTTGAAAGATTTGCACCCCAGTAAGTCGGAGAAAACAAATAGGCCTAGCTTGGGTATTTTTCAAAATGAAATAGTGGGCTACCTATTTTCCCAAAGAAAAAACTGTTGGGCTGGTCATGTTGTTAGACGGGCCATAGAGATCGCACAACCCAGTTTATAGCCCGCTCCTCCGAACAAATCCTAAAAAAAGTTGCTCAATACGTTGACAATGATATGGGTCCCAGATATCAGCAGGGTGGATTAGATTAAAAATGAGGGGTGCATCTGAGTAGTAAAAGAGGCGCTTGCTTGTGTTCGGGAGTGGACCTGGTGGGTCCGTACTATCATACTCACAACTACAGTCCTCTCCCAATTACTTATGTTGACAGGGCCGGACGGTAGCACCGCGGCGAGCGCGCCAAGGCGGAGGATAAAGTGGTGTCGCCAATGTGTTGGGCTGGGTTGGGCATTCTTATCGAAAAATAATAATGACTGGAACTATTTACGAGTTGACTACGATATGCATGGGTCCACTGGTTGCAGGAAGAAAATGGTGGGCGAAAAAAGATCGGTTGCTATCTTTTTCTAAGAATAATATCTACTGAATGTCTGACACTCAAAGGAAATAATATCCTCCTGTTAAAATTTGACTTTACAAATTGTGAATTTAAAGAACTGGTGCATGAGCATTTAGCTTTATTATTTACTTTTTTATGTTTAGGGGACCATGAGCATGTACCTGGGCCGAATTCATGTGAGAGCCTCCCTTCCAGTTAATTATGGGCTCCTCTATTGGGGCTTCATCACTGGGCTGCATGTTATCGACAAGTGGAAAATGTGTTCTGTACCAAAAATATTATGCGATGCATATGGTACGGGGAACTAAAGGATCGGACCATGCAAGTACTTCCATGACATTGTGTTTTTCATTCTAGCAACACATTTTTTCAAACAATAGATGAATATACTACTGATTGGTAATGCCCCGGATACAAGTTTCCATATTCGTAACTCCAACTCTTGCCTTTTCCGGAGATGCGATATGATGTTTCCTTCGTGGTTGGGTTTTTGTCTTTTGTTTTGCATTTTATTCATGTCATGCATTTCATCATCACATCATTTGCATTGCATCGGCACTCGTTGCCATCATTGTTTTTTTAACGTGCATCCGCTGTTAGTTGCCGCTTCTTCCTCGTCTCTGTTGACCTTTCTCAGACCAACCGTTCTTTTGTTATCCGACCGTTTGGCCCTTTCTGCACAGTGCACTGACCCCCTCACGCGCGTCCGAGACTCCCCCGAACCCGACCTGCTTAGTCATCACCGTTGGGTTCAGATCATCCCCAAACATCTATAAAAACATCTCCGTTTCTTATTTAGACTTTCCTAACCTATCTTTTCTCGACCGTCGGATTTTGATCGGATGATCCAACTCCTCTTTTTTCCCATATATATATAGTCTACCCCTAGTCCATTTTGGACCAAACCCTATTTTCTAGGGATCCTCCCCTGTCCAATCTCCACCGCCACCATCTTCCTCGGGATCCATCCCGAGCCAACCACCTCTCCACCTACTCGATCCACTGCCTTTCTCGGTTCCCCACCAACCATAGCCCGCACCCCTGATCCAAAAATCCTCTCGGCCTCCAATCCATAGCCCTCCTCCTCTCAATCTCTCCTCACCAACCTGCGCCTTCCATGGATCCCCTCGTCCAGCCATGGCCCCCGTGCCCCATGCTCGTGCTCGTCTTCCACGCACGAACGGGAAAGGAGGTCTCGATCCTTGCGGCCAAGGCGATGATAGAGGCAAAGGTGTCCCGTCTTTCGATGAGATGATGGATATCGCTTTGGTGGAAGTCGACTTTGACAATCCGACTACGACCGTGCGAGGACGTCGCGCCTTAGCAATCGCTAAACCAACTCCGAGAGGTTATTGACCATGCAGGAGCACGATCAACCTGACCACGAGGGTCTGTTTCCTGCGAGCAAACGAAGAACAAGCAAGAAACTGAGATTGCAATCTGGATATTGCGAATATAAGATGAAAGCTTTAATGATCAAGGTGGGGTTCTGTGACGCCTTTGTCTGGTCGTTGAACACAAACGAAGTACGCGGAGTTGCAGCTATGGCGAACTTTAATCTACACAAAACCCAAGGTCTAAACGGTGCCCTAAGGGCTGTATATATGGAGGAAGAGGGGGGGGGGATTTCGTGGCCCTTGGTGGAGGGGTCCGAAATCAACCCTATCTCTTGTTTCCCCACACATACGGACTCTAAAAATAGCCTATACTTATGTATTTCGAAATTACATGGGCCTGGCCCAATAATAAGGTGACGCAGCACCTAGAATAGCCTCGGGACGAACTTTATGAAGTGGCATCTTGTATATTTCGTCCAAGGCTTCATGCACCCATTATGGTGGCTTCAAAGTCCTGAAATCATCACTTGTAACTCCGTTCTTGTTCCCCTTGCGCATTCCATCATCTCCATGCTTATTCTTGCTCCAATGTCCATCCTTCTCCAAGCTAGGCCCTTCATTTGTAAGAAAACAAATGTATCCAATTTCGGCAGCATCATATTCTCATGAACATTAGAATCATTACCAAGAAACGAATGTACCTGGTAATTTAGTTGGCGTGCGCGAGCTCTAGTAATTGGTCCATTATGTATAGCAGCAGGGGCTGTGGGTCTAACAATGGTATCAATGTCCTCATCATCCTCCCCTTCTTGAAATGAAGTCGTCCTCGACGGGAGTTCATGTTCCTCACCCAAATAAGGCTTCAAATCTGCAATGTTAAAAGTGGGACTAACCCCAAAATCTGCAGGCAGCTCAAGTTTATATGCATTATCATTTATCTTCTCCAACACCTTAAAGGGACCATCAGCACGTGGCATTAGCTTTGATTTGCGCAAATAAGGAAATCTATCCTTATGCAAATGTAACCAAACAAGATCTCCAGGTGCAAACATAACATGTTTTCTACCCTTATCGCCAGCAAGTTTATATTTAGCATTCATATGCTCAATGTTTTCCTTAGTTAACTCATGCATTTTTAAAATCAATTCAGCATGTTGTTTAGCATCAAAATTAACCTTCTCCGAAGATGGAAGAGGCAACAAATCAATAGGTGCACGAGGTAGGAAACCATACACAACTTCAAAAGGGCACATCTTAGTAGTAGAATGCAATGAACGATTATAAGCAAATTCAATATGAGGCAAGCATTCCTCCCACATTTTCTTATTATTCTTCAAAACAGCCCTAAGCATAGTAGACAATGTTCTATTGACTACTTCAGTTTGTCCATCAGTTTGGGGGTGACAAGTAGTACTAAAAAGCAGTTTAGTCCCCAACTTAGACCATAAACATCTCCAAAAGTGGCTAAGAAATTTAGTATCACGATCTGAAACAATAGTATTTGGCACACCATGCAAGCGAATAATTTCACGAAAGAACAAATCAGCAACATTAACAAACATCATCGCTTTTATGACATGGTATAAAGTGTGCCATTTTTGAGAATCTATCCACGACAACAAATATGCTATCCCTCCCCTTCTTTGTTTTAGGTAAACCTAAAACAAAGTCCATAGATATATCCTCCCAAGGAACACTAGGTACAGGCAAAGGCATATATAAACCATGAGGATTGAGTCGTGACTTAGCTTTTTGACATGTAGTGCAGCGAGCAAAAAACGCTCAACATCCCGTCTCATTTTTGGCCAAAAGAAATGTGTAGCAAGTACATCCTCCGTCTTCTTCACGCCAAAGTGTCCCATTAGTCCTCCTCCATACGCCTTCTACAACAACAAAAGACGAACGGAGCTAGCTAGAATGCATAGCTTGTTAGCACGGAACACAAATCCATCATTAACGATGAACTTGTTCCATGTTCTTCCTTCTTTACAATTCTGCAATACATCTTTAAAATCAGCATCATGCACAAATTGATCTTTGATGGTCTCCAAACCAAATATTTTGAAGTCAAGTTGTGAAAGCATAGTATAGCGACGAGACAATGCATCAGCAATAAATTTTCTTTACCCTTCTTGTGTTTAATGACATAAGGGAAAGTCTCAATGAATTCAACCCATTTAGCATGTCTACAATTCAGTTTAGCTTGACTTTTAATATGTTTCAAAGATTCATGATCAGAATGTATAACAAATTCTTTGGGCCATAAATAATGTTGCCATGTTTCTAAAGTCCGAACAAGAGCATATAATTCTTTATCATAAGTAGAATAATTCAGACTAGGCCCACTCAATTTTTCGAAAAGTATGCAACAGGTTTGCCATCTTGTAATAACACACCTCCTAATCCAATTCCACTAGCATCACATTCAAGCTCAAAAGTCATATTAAAATCAGGAAGTTGGAGTAAAGGGGCATGTGTCAACTTATCTTTCAATACCGTGAAGGCTTCTTCCTGTGCGGTACCCCAAACAAAAGGCACATCCTTCTTTGTAAGCTCATTGAGAGGTGCAGCAATGGTGTTGAAATCTCTCACAAAACGCCTATAGAATCCAGCGAGGCTAAGAAAACTCCTCACTTGTGTGACCATTTTGGGCTGCGGCCAACTCTCAATAGCTTCAATCTTGGCTTTATCAACTTCAATTCGTTGTGGAGTAACAACATAACCAAGAAAAGACACTTGGTCGGTGCAAAAGGTGCACTTCCCAAGGTTACCAAACAAACGTGCATCACGTAGAGCAATAAAAACAGCACGTAAATGTTCCAAATGTTCTTCCAAAGATCTGCTATAAATCAATATGTCATCAAAGTAAACTACCACAAATCGTCCAATGAAAGCACGTAAAACTTTGTTCATTAATCTCATGAAAGTGCTAGGTGCATTAGTTAACCCAAAAGGCATGACTAACCACTCATATAAACCAAACTTAGTTTTAAATGCTGTTTTCCATTCATCTCCCAATTTCATACGAATTTGATGGTATCCACTACGCAAATTAACTTTGGAGAATATTGTAGAACCACTCAATTCATCAAGCATATCATCTAGCCTAGGAATAGGATGATGATAACGAATAGTAATATTATTAATGCCCCTACAATCAACACACATACGTGATGTACCATCCTTTTTCGGCACTAGAATAATAGGAATAGCACAAGGACTAAGGGATTCGCGTATATAACCTTTGTCGAGCAGCTCTTGTACTTGACGCATAATCTCCTTCGTCTCCTCTGGATTGTTATGGTATGGCGCACGGTTTGGCAATGAAGCACCGGGAATTAAGTCAATCTGATGCTCAATCCCTCGAATAGGCGGTAATCCCGGTGGCACGTCTTGTGGAAAGACGTCAGCGAACTCCTGCAAAATGTTAGTGACAGCAGGAGGCAAAGAGGAAGGCACGTCCTCGAATGAAAATAATGCCTCTTTGCACACAAAAGCATAACACACAGATTTGCTGAAATCTAGCTCATCAATATCAGATTTGGTGGCAAATAAACATGCACTTTTCAATTTTATTTCAGAAGCAACACTAGATGGTTTATTATTAGGCTTCATTTGTTGCTCAAATTCTTTTGCCACAATCTGATTTTCTCTCTTATTCTTCTCCTGTTTTGCTTTATTAGCTCTATTAATATCATCTTTCAAAATAGAATCCGGAGTCATAGGAAGCAAAGTAGTATTTTTATCCTTATGAACAAGAGTATACTGATTGTTCCTACCATGGTTTACAGAATTTTTATCAAATTGCCATGGTCTACCCAGTAATAAGGAACATGCTTGCATAGGTACCACATCACAATCAACATAATCAGCATATGTAGAGATACTAAAATGCACACGAATAGTACGTGTTACCTTAACCTTGCCGCTGTTGTTGAACCATTGGATGTAGTAAGGATGTGGATGTGGTTTTGTGGTGAGAGAAAGCTTCTCCACCATCTCCATGCTAGCCAAGTTGTTGCATCTCCTCCGTCTATGATGGCGCTTTACGTAACGTTCCTTCACAACTCCTTGGTATGGAACAAATTGTGCCTCTGATTTTGCTCAGCTTGTGTGACCTGCACACTCAAAACACGTTGAGCAACTAAACATTCATACTGTCGGCGTCTTGAGAGCCATGTATTGCGTGTCATTATCAGAATCATCTCCACCGTGTTCTTCACGTGTAATAAGAGCCAACGTCTCCTCATCATAGTCACTAGCGGACTCATACCCACCATCCTCAGTAGCAATCATCACACGCTGAGATTTTCATTCTCTCGCATAATGACCTCTTCCCTTACAACGACGACAAATAATATCACTTGTGTGCCCAGTTGATGCCATGGAAGAAGAAGAGCTCTGTGTAGGCCCGGCAGGTGCGCTCTTGGCAGATAGTGGAGGTTGTGCCTGCTTTCTTGTATCACGGCAGGAGGTAGCAGCTGATGGAGGTGCTGGTGTAGTGGAAGTAGAGGATGCACGCGGTGTCCACGATGAAAGTCGACCTGCAGAAAAGTTAGTTCGCGCCAATGCTTGTCGATCCCGCACTTCACGTTCAGCTTTACAAGCAAGATGGAATAAATGAGTGATATTAGTATACTCCTTATACTCTAGAATGGTCTGAATCTCTCTATTTAATCCACCTATAAAACGTGCAAGCATAGCTTCATTCTCCTCAACAATACCACATCTAATCATGCCAGTTTGTAATTCCTGATAATATTCTTCTAGAGAATTTTTTCCTTGTCTTAAATACTGCAATTTTTGAACCAATTCACGTTGATAATATGGTGGAACCCAACGAGTATGCATAGCAGTTTTCAAAGCAGCCCAAGTAGTTGGAATAGGATATAATCTACAATGTTCAGACCACCATACACATGCAAAACTAGTGAAAGCACAAACAGCAGCAGCAACCCATCTCTCCTCGGGATATTGTAAACATGTAAAACGTTGTTCAGTTTCTAAATCCCAAGTAAGATATATATCAGGAACATATCTACCATCAAATGGTGGAATATTCAATTTCAGTTTCGAAATATGGTCATTATCTCGTACCTGAGGTGGTAGTGCAGGCCTACCGTTGCGAATATATACCTGAGGTCGACCTGCTGGTGGTGGTGCTGGTGGCTGCACGTAGTTCTGATTTTGATCAACCTCATCCTCATAATATTCCTCCACCTCTGCGATAACAGCGAGGAGCTGCTGAAGCACCAACAGCAGATGCAGCAATGGCACCAGAATTTTGTCTTGGCTCAATAGGAACACGCTGTGCTCGTCCATACTGATTCGGAAGGGGCGTTGTTGTAGTTGTTGTTGTTGCAGAGGTGCGATAGGTGCAGCCGGCGTTGGTTGTGGGAGACGTTTGAGTAATTCATCGAACTTGGCGTCCAACTTGGTGTCAATTGTCTTCTCAATGTCATCCATCCTCTCCAATGCCTTTCCAAAGCTGGCCATCACGTCTTCCGCCTGTTGACCCAACATTTGATGAAACTTATCATGAAGGTCCTTGTTCGTCATGTTCTCCCAGTCAATCTCGTCGGCGTGTGTTCCTGCCATAGTTAGCGACAATAGAAGCAGACAAGTATATGATCCTCAGACTCTTTGGAATATGGTGGTGGTGGGGAGTCACAAATCCTTCAAGCAAATCTCAAATTCTTACCAAGACTTACCCAAAGAAGCGGTGGTGATCGGCAACCGTTGTTGTCAAAACTCTCAAAGCTTGGATAGAGCGATTACGGGGAGAGTCAAGCATACGACGTAGATGTATGTGGAGCTGGGAAGGCTTATAATATGGTAGCAAAAGGGTCAGCAATAATCAATTCAGAGATGCAATGTTGAATAAACGCTCAACATTTGCATCTTGTGCTGGTCTTAGGCTAGATTGTGCTAGAGACGCGAGCCTAGAACACTAACAAAATCATGACGCTGCACGGAAACAAGGGAGAAGCACACTCTGAATATTTTTTCACTCTTTTTTTTGCCCTCCTTTTTTTCCGAAAATCACTATAATGGCGAGTGTCTCAAAACTCTTCCCAAGTCAAGAGAACAGGATAGGCAAGAAATTTTTTCGACCAATTTTTTTTTCGACTGCCCGGACCCAAAAAACTGGAAACGGGTCCAAAAAAACTTTCTATAACGGCAACTGTCTCAATACGCTTAGAAACACCTAAAAATAGGATAGCCAGGAAATTTTTTGTCGAGTGCGTTTTTGGAAAATTTTGGGCCTAAACGGAGAGTGGTTTCCGGACTCTTTTTTTTGGAAACCAACCTCTTCTACGGACGGCAAAAGATTGCTGGAATCCGAAACCTACTCAGACAAGGAAACACGAATCGGAAATTAGATGGATCTCAACAAACCTAATCTGCAAGGAACTTGGATTGGTGGTGGATATATGGTGGTGGTATATGGCAGTGGTGGTGGTATATGGCAGCGGTGGTAGTATATGGATATGGATCGGTGGTGGTATATGGATACGGATTGGTGGTGGTATATGGATACGGATTCGAAGCGGTGGTGGTAGATGGCAGGGACGATGATGATGGTGCGGTGGCGGCGTGACAACTTATGACCAGAACTCGAAACTCTAAAAGACTAGATGGTAAGACTAGCAACTAGACACGACGATGCAACCGCAAATTCAACGAAGCAAAACCCTAAAAAAATTATGCAAAGGCTCAGATTGGTTCGGATATGATGAACTAACCCTAATTTTTTTGTGTGGCTTTTTCATGGACTGTAGGTATGAAGAACAGACTCGATCTAAACTACGAAAAACTGTAAAATCTCACCGAGCAACCTGGAAATCTGATACCACTTGATAGGGGCAAAGGTGTCCCGTCTTTCGATGAGATGATGGATATCGCTTTGGTGGAAGTCGACTTTGACGATCTGACTACGAACGTGCGAGGACGTCGCGCCTTAGCAATCGCTAAACCAACTCTGAGAGGTTATTGACCACGCCGGAGCACGATCAACCTCACCATGAGGGTCTGTTTCCTGCGAGCAAACGAAGAACAAGCAAGAAACTGAGATTGCAATCTGGATATTGCGAATATAAGATGAAAGCTTTATTGATCAAGGTGGGGTTCTGTGACGCCTTTGTCTGGTCGTTGAACACAAACGAAGTACGCGAAGTTGTAGCTATGGCGAACTTTAATCTAAACAAAACCCAAGGTCTAAACAGTGCCCTAAGGGCTGTATATATGGAGGAAGAGGGGGGAATTTCGTGGCCCTTGGTGGAGGGGTCCGGAATCAACCCTATCTCTTGTTTCCCCACACATACAGACTCTAAAAATAGCCTATACTTATGTATTTCGAAATTACGTGGGCCTGGCCCAATAATAAGGTGACGCAGCACCTAGAATAGCCTCGGGATGAACTTTATGAAGTGGCATCTTGTATATTTCGTCCAAGGCTTCATGCACCCATTATGGTGGCTTCAAAGTCTTGAAATCATCACTTGTAACTCCGTTCTTGTTCCCCTTGCGCATGCCATCATCTCCATGCTTGTTCTTGCTCCAATATCCATCCTTCTCCAAGCTAGGCCCTTCATTTGTAAGCAAAACAAATGTATCAAATTTAGGCAGCATCATATTCTCATGAACATTAGAATCATTACCAAGAAATGAAAGTACCTGGTAATTTAGTTGGCGTGCGAGCTCTAGTAATTGGTCCAATATGTATAGCAGCAGGGGCTGTGGGTGTAACAATGGTATCGATGTCCTCATCAGGCGACCTCGTCGCTGTTGCTCGAGCCTCCTCCGGCAGTTGTCGCCGGCGACCACCCGCAGGACCCCATCGTGCACATCACCTTCCTCCTCCTTTCTCTTTTCCTTCTTCCCGCCCCTCATTTGTCCCCTGCTTCTGTTGACAAGAGCCCACACCCGGGGACTTTGCCGCTGCCTCCCCATCGCCGTCGCATCGCTAGAGGTGAGCTCCGTCATCGACCTGCGCCTTTGAGTCTTCCTTTTCATCCTCTCGCGTCGCTCCTCGCTGACTACCCAGCCGCCGTTGCTTCTGCAGAGCCCAGGCCATGGCTGTCCTCTGCTTCAAATCAAGGCGCTGGCCGCCCGATACGAACCCAGGCGCCTCCCTTGCCCACTCCCGCGTCCGGTCACCGTCGTTCTTGCCCTGCTGACCTCATTGGAGACCTCCAGCGCCGCGCCCGCTGGTCTCTGCCCTTGCATCGCGCCCCTGCCTCGCGTTGACCGCGCCTGCTGCCTCCCCTGCTTCGCGTTGGACCGCTCCAGCCCCGCTCCAGTTGACCGAGCCCAGCCATGCGGCTTGCTTCCTCGCGGGCCACAAGCCACGGCCGGCCTAGCTTCCCTCCAAAGCCCAGCGCGCCAGCCTCCCGGCCTCAAGGCCCGATGTGAGCAGCTCCCACACGCCCTAGGCCAGATCTTAGATTCGGCCCAGCTCCTGTTTTTTTTCCTTCTGCGAATTTAGCAATTATCCAGTGAATTTGCAGTTTTACAGAAAAACCCCCGTTCTTCATGCATTCGATAACTCACAAACTGTGCATCGAATTAAAATAATTTATACATGTAAAATGCTTAGAATTTCATCTAGTTTCATAATATCCCACTTTCATCCATGTTTAAAATGTTTAAAATGATGTTTTTTTCAATTTTCTCAAATGCCATGTTAAAATGATTTATTTCATAATTAAATAACCGTAGTTCGGTTTTAAATATTCTTTATATGTAAACGGGGTGGAAAAATGCCTAGTTTAACATGGTCCACTTTATTTTCCTGTTTAAAAACCTTAAAATATGGTTTAGGGCAGAACAGTACCAATTCCAAAATATGCCCATGAGGATTTTCCGGAATTGTAGTTTGTTGTTCCGGCCTCATTTAAACTTGCCTAGATAGGTAGTTTTATTATGTTTCACCTCTTGCCATATTTAATAACATTTAATATTGATGTGTATCTAAACGAGCGAACTAAATACTTGAATGTGGTGTTTTGTCAATATGCAACTCGTTGCATATTGAGCTCCACTTAACTTGCAGTTTTGTTTGTTGCACTTTGCCATGCCATGCCTCATTAAACCGGACATGCATCATATTTGTGTGTGCATCATGCCATGTTTATGCTTTTGTGTTTACCATGTTGTTTGTTTCTTTTCGGTGTTGCTTCTTAGTTCCGGTAATGTTGCGATTGTGAGGATTCGTTCGACTACTACCGTTCGTCTTCTTCATGGACTCGTTCTTCTTCCTAGCGGGATTTCAGGCAAGATGACCATCACCTTGGATCTCACTACTATCATTGCTATGCTAGTTGCTTTGTTCTATCGCTATGCTGTGCTACCTATCTTTTGCTCCTCAAGCCTCCCAAATTGCCATGTCAGCCTCTAACCTTCTCACCCTTCCTAGCAAACCGTTGCTTGGCTATGTTACTGCTTTGCTCAGCCCCTCTTATAGCGTTGTTAGTTGCAGGTGAAGTTGAAGATTGCTCCATGGCGGATAGGATTATGTTGGGATATCATAATATCTCTTATTTAATTAACGCATATATATACTTGGTAAAGGGTGGAAGGCTCGGCCTTATGCCTGGTGTTTTGTTCCACTCTTGCCGCCCTAGTTTCCGTCATACCGGTGTTATGTTCCCGGATTTTGCGTTCCTTACGCGGTTGGGTGATTTATGGGACCCCCTTGACAGTTCGCTTTGAATTAAACTCCTCCAGCAAGGCCCAACCTTGGTTTTACCATTTGCCTCACCACCACCTATACCCTTCCCTTGGATCGGCCAACCCGAGGGTCATCTTTATTTTAGCCCCCCCCCCCCCCCGACGAGTGCTTCTCTAAGTACTGGTTCCAACCGGGCAGACTGGGGGGCCACCTCGGGGCAACTCGAGGGTTGGTTTTACTCGTAGGATGACCTATCCGGTGTTGCCCTGAGAACGAGATATGTGCAGCTCCTATCGGGATTGTCGGTGCATCGGGCGGCTTTGCTGGTCTTGTTTTACCATTGTCGAAATGTCTTGTAAACCGGGATTCCGAGACTGATCGGGTCTTCCTGGGAGAAGGAATATCCTTCGTTGATCGCGAGAGCTTATCATGGGCTAAGTTGTGACACCGCTATAGGGTTTAAAACTTTCGAAAAACATTCCCACGGTTATGTGGCAGATGGTAATTTGTTAATGTCCAGTTGTAGATACCTTGACACCAGATCCGAATTAAAATACATCAACCGCGTGTGTAGCCGTGATGGTCTCTTCTCGGCGGAGTCCGGGAAGTGAACACGGTTTTGGGTTATGCTTGACGTAAGTAGGAGTTCAGGATCACCTCTTGATCATTGCTAGCTTCACGACCGTTCCGTTTGCTCTCTTCTCACTCTTATTTTCGTATGTTAGCCACCATATATGTTTAGTCGCTGCTGCAACCTCACCACTTTACCCCTTACTTTTCCATTAAGCTTTGCTAGTCTTGATACCCATGGTTATGGGATTGCTGAGTCCTCGTGGCTCACAGATTACTACAACAACAGTTGCAGGTACATGTTATGCGATGATCATGACACGAGAGTGATGTTTGCTTGTTTTGGAGTTCTTCTTATGCTTCTTCTTCGATCAGGGGATAGGTTCCAGGTCGGCAGCCTGGGCTAGCAGGGTGGATGTCGTTTGAGTTTCTGTTTGTGTTTCATCCGTAGTCGGATGGTGCTCTTATGTAAGATGATGTTGTATTCGTGTGACATTGTATGCATTTTGTATGTATCCCCATCTATTATGTAATGTTGATGTAATGATATCCACCTTGCAAAAGCATTTCAATATGCGGTTCTATTCTTGGTTGGACCTTCGAGTCTCTTTAGGATAGTATCGCATATCCGGCGTGACAAGTTGGTATCAGAGCCTCGACCGACCATAGGAGCCCCCTTGATTGTTCGTCATTGTTGAGTCTAGAAGAAAACTATTTTGAGTCTTAGGATTATATATATCGGAGAGTAGGATTCTTTTTACTCCTCAGCCCCCTTCGTCGCTCTGGTGAGGACTCTCGACGTAGATGTTTTGTCTTTCCTCTCATCAATTTTTCTCAAAAAAAATTTAGGATCACGCGGGTATCTTGGAATCGTTTCGATATTCTTGTGACGAGAACATTGTTCTTGGTGCCTCCTGACATTTAGGGGTTGTGGCAGTGTCCCGGGGAGTTGAGCTTTGAGGTGTTGTCGTCACAATTTTATCGTTGCAGTTCTGGAATACCTGAGTTTTGCTGACATCGAAAATCTCTGTTATGCAGTTGTTGGTGAGATAACCTCGACGTTACCCAGTACTGGGGAGTTCGGGAGTATTGCCATAGCTCGTCTAATGGAAGCTTTTCGAAGGTTGAGGTACACGATTTCCGGAGTTTTCTTGGTTATGTGTTGACGGATGGATACAACTGGATGTAGGGATTGTTAGTTTGGGTGAGATATATTGCTTCCCCTGTATCCCCAACACCAGATTACATAACCAGAAAGTTTTGGGAGATTTATAGGTGGGAATTCAAATAGCTCCTAGAATATCTTTCCGACAGATGCATGATATGGAATTGGGTTAATCTCTATCATATGTGTTTATTCCGGCTTATTTCTGCAAGCCAATCCTTTGTTTTGTTTTGAGTTGTGGTATCTGAGTTGCTTCAATGTCAAGTGTTGATTCCATACCTTTTCTAACGATGTTCTCATATTTCTATGGGAGTACTAATCCTTTTGATCATCGAGATTGTCATGTCAATTCTTCCCAACCGGTGTGCTTCTCTTCAAGTGGATCCGATCATTTCAACATTTGTGAGATCAATTCTAAGTTTTCTCAACGGTATTCGTTTCATCCGTCCCCAAGTTGCCTTTGTTTTCCCACCCTCCCACCCTTTTTCTTCAAGGACTCAGATTTCTTAATCATGTATCCTTTTATTTGAGAGAAGTCTCTTCATTCTTTTCTTTCGATGTTCTTATCCGGTGATTTCCCATGAAGATGCTCAATAGTTTCAAGTTCATCATCCTTCATTGTTGTTCTTCTCCGTTGGATCCAATTCAAGTTTTCGATATTCATCATATTCCTTTCCTCGTTTCTAATGCTTTCTCATGCCGATGCACCTCTTAATCATTCACTTCTTCCTATTCATTTGTTCTGGAGTGCTGAAGATATCTCACAAGACTTGTGTTTCCATTCTCAATCTGTTCAAGATATTTCGAGGCTGTTATCTCATTCAAGCCATTTAATTCAACCAGTGCAACCTCTCTTTAAAATTGTTCAACGGTGTTTTCTTTTGAGTGGGCCCTAACCCACAGGTCTTTTCCCAGGATCTTACCTGACTCTTATAATTCTTTTGGAGTTATTCTCAATTCTTTTCAAGTGTGACGGAAGAAATGGATCCCATCAGTTACATGCCTTCTCCAAGATCGATTTCAAATTATTTCATTGTTGCCTCAACCTCTTCGCTTTTCATTCTCCAGGAGTATCTCAACAATTTTGGTGTTGTTTCTCCTCGTCATTCTCGGATTTTGAAGACCGAAGAAGAGTTCCTCTTAAATCCTTACCCGTTCTTCCAAAGATGCGTAGTTCAAGTTTGATGCCATCCTCTCATAATTGTTTTCGATTGCTGGAATTCTTTTCATCCATCCGAAGCATTTCATGAGTTGTTTCCATTTCTTTCCTCCGAAGTCCATCATGTCATAATTCTTCATTCTCAGAGTGTAGTTATCATTCTCCAAATCTTATCGGTGAATCGATCAAATATCCTCTAATCAGTTCATGATCTCGTCGTTGTCATGTATCTAAGTCCCCTCAAGTATCTTCATTTGTTTTCCAATTCTTCCCGCTGAATTGTGCCTTTGCTACTTTCATTTTCAATTCTTATGGTGGTTCGTTCGAGATTCCTCTTCCTTTCCTACCATATCATTTCATTATTTGTTTCCAATCCCACTGGTGGTCCCATCAATAACTTCTTCAAGTTGGCACTATATCTCTTTTCAATCCCTCAAGAAGAATAAGTAGTATGCCAAATCCATTGCTTGCCATCAAGTTAATTTGATGAAGGATAAGCATACAATAAATCTTATTCTTATTTCCTCGAGGTGATTCAATTCTTTTCTTCCGGAGAGTGTTCATGATGAAGTAATTCTCGTTTCTAGTGTTTCAACTTTTCTTTCTCCAGAGTTCCAAGTTTTCTCGGTTATATCGTCGCAAAGCTCCATCTAAATCATTGCAAGGATTCACCTTGTGTTTTCAAGTTCTCTTTCTTTTTATCATCCTTTTATTACAGGAGTTCTTCATGGAGGCTCTACATGGTGGTTCGTCAAGGATTCTTTTCATTCTTCAATTGTTCTTCAAGATTTTCTCTCGAAGTTATGACCTGCCAAGCTATACTAAAAAATAAACATGGTTCCCAACACATGTTTTTCCTGAGGAGTTTGAGTATTCTTCTTCTTGCATTTCGAAGTGCAATTCCTTCTACCTTATCTTCGGGATGGCATTATATCATTCTTGACAATTTCCATTCATGTTTCATGAGTCACATGTTGTCAAGAATGAGGTACTCTAAATCCATTAATCCCTCCATTGGATTTATCTTGGTAAAGATTTCACCTAAAGCCTTCCCAAAGGAATATTGCTAATTATGGTGCTATCAATGATACGAGTGATCTCCTATCCTTTCGGTGAAGAAGTTTTTCATCTCTTTGGTGCTCTCAATCAAATCAATGGTTTCCATTAGTGGCCGGTTGTCACCTCATACTCAGGAGATGTTTTCCATAAGCCCACAACAAGCTTATTCTTTTCGTTGTGGGTTTTCCAACAACTCCGTTAAATCCTACTTTGCAAGGATGCTTTCCAAGCTCACTTGTGGCAAAAGTGGTCATTTTCTTCTCCGTCCCTTTATCCCAACGGTCTAACTTCTATTCTTTCATTACAGAGGCATTGTGATGTTGTGCTCTTCACCCATCACCTCGTTTGGTGAGGATCGTCTTCTTTTCTGGCTTATCCATTTAACCGGAGTGTTGTATCATTTCTACAATATCTTTTCATCTCATCAAGTTTTCTTCTCTTCTTTACCGGAGTGCTGTCCAAATTCGGTCATTCTTGTTCCTTGGCTATCTCATTATACCGAGGTGGTCATATTCTTTTCGTTCGTGAAGCTCTTATTTCCATGTCTTTCAACCTTCAAGTTCTCATAATACTCCTTGTTCCTCTTTCCTAACGGATTGTTTGCGATCTTGTTCATCTCTGTTGTACTCTTTCTTTTAAATTGCTCAACCTCTCAAGGTTCATGGTTTCACTCGTTTGTCGAAGAAGCAACTTAGTTTACCTCTTATCTTCCTCTTCCTTTTCCCTCCGGGGCCATCCTAGATCTCGGGACGAGATCCTCTCGTAGTGGTGGAGTCTTGTAACGCCCCTGATACAACTTTCCATATTCGTAACTCCAACTCTTGCCTTTTCCGGAGATGCGATATGATGTTTCCTTCGTGGTTGGGTTTTTGTCTTTTGTTTTGCATTTTATTCATGTCATGCATTTCATCATCGCATCATTTGCATTGCATCGGCACTCATTGCCATCATTGTTTTTTTTAACGTGCATCCGCTGTTAGTTGCTACTTCTTCCTGGTCTCTGTTGACCTTTCTCAGACCAACCGTTCTTTTGTTATCCGACCGTTTGGCCCTTTCTGCATAGTGCACTGACCCCCTCGCGCGCGTCCGAGACTTCCCCGAACCCGACCTACTTAGTCATCACCGTTGGGTTCAGATCATCCCCAAACATCTATAAAAACATCTCCGTTTCTTATTTAGACTTTCCTAACCTATCTTTTCTCGACCGTCGGATTTTGATCGGATGATCCAACTCCTCTCTTTTCCCATATATATATATATAGTCTACCCCTAGTCCATTTTGGACCAAACCCTATTTTCTAGGGAGCCTCCCCTGTCCAATCTCCGCCGCCACCATCTTCCTCGGGATCCATCCCGAGCCAACCACCTCACCACCTGCTCGATCCACTGCCTCCCTCGGTTCCCCACCAACCATCGCCCGCACCCCTGATCCAAAAATCCTCTCGGCCTCAAATCCATAGCCCTCCTCCTCCCGATATCTCCTCACCAACCAGCGCCTCCCCTGTATCCCCTCGTCCAGCCATCGCCCCGTGCCCCATGCTCGTGCTCGTCTTCCACGCACGGACGGGAAAGGAGCTCCCAATCCTTGCGGCCAAGGCAACCTCGTCGCTGTTGCTCGAACCTCCTCTGGCAGCCGTCGCCGGCGACCACCCGCAGGACCCCATCGTGCACATCACCTTCCACCTCCTTTCTCTTTTCCTTCTTCCCGCCTCTCATCTCTCCCCTGTTTCTCCTGACAGGAGCCCACACCCGGGGACTTTGCCGCTGCCTCCCCGTCGCCGTCGCATCGCTAGATGTGAGCTCCGCTGTCGAGCTGCGCCTTCAAGTCTTCCTTTTCATCCCCTCGCGTCGCTCCTCGCTGACTGCCTAGCCGCCGTTGCTTCTGCAGAGCCCAGGCCATGGCTGTCCTCTGCTTCAAATCAAGGCGCCGGCCGCCGGATATGAACCCAGGCGCCTCCCTCGCCCGCTCCCGCGTCCGGTCGCCGTCGTCCTCGCCCTGCTGACCTCGTCGGAGACCTCCTGCGCTGCGCCCGCTGGTCTCTGCCCTTGCATCGCGCTCCTGCCTCGCGTTGACCGTGCCTGCTGCCTCCCCTGCTTCGCGTCGAACCGCTCCAGCCCCGCTCCAGTTGACCGAGCCCAGCCTTGCGGCTTGCTTCCCCGCGGGCCACAAGCCACGGCCGGCCCAGCTTCCCACCAAAGCCCAGCGCGCCAGCCTCTCGGCCTCAAGGCCCGATGTGAGCAGCTCCCCCACGCCCTGTGCCAGATCTCAGATTCGGCCCAGCTCCTGTTTTTTTTCTTCTGCGAATTTAGCAATTATCCAGTGAATTTGCAGTTTTACAGAAAAACCCCTGTTCTTCATGCATTCGATAACTCACAAACTGTGCATCGGATTAAAATAATTTATACATGTAAAATGCTTAGAATTTCATCTAGTTTCATAATATCACACTTTCATGCATGTTTAAAATGTCTAAAATGATGTTTGTTTGAATTTGCTCAAATGCCATGTTAAAATGATTTATTTCATAACTAAATAACCGTAGCTCGATTTTAAATGTTCTTTATATGTAAACGGGGTGGAAAAATGCCTAGTTTAACATGGTCCACTTTATTTTCCTGTTTAAGAACCTTAAAATATTGTTTAGGGCATAACAGTACCAATTCCAAAATATGCCCATGAGGATTTTCCAGAATTATTGTTTGTTGTTCCGGCCTCATTTAAACTTGCCTAGATAGGTATTTTTATTATGTTTCACCTCTTGCCATGTTTAACAACATTTAATATTGATGTGTATCTAAGCGAGAGCGAACTAAATACTTGAATGTGGTGTTTCGTCAATATGCAACTCGTTGCATATTGAGCTCCACTTAACGTGCAGTTTTGTTTGTTGCACTTTGCCATGCCATGCCTCATTAAACCGGACATGCCTCATATTTGTGTGTGCATCATGCCTTGTTTATGCTTGTGTGTTTACCATGTTGTTTGTTTCTTTCCGGTGTTGCTTCTTAGTTCCGGTTAAGTTGCGATTGTGAGGATTTGTTCGACTACTACCGTTCGTCTTCTTCATGGACTCGTTCTTCTTCCTAGCGGCATTTCAGGCAAGATGACCGTCACCTTGGATCTCACTACTATCATTGCTATGCTAGTTCCTTCATTCTATCGCTATGCTGCGCTACCTATCTTTTGCTCCTCAAGCCTCCCAAATTGCCATGTCAGCCTCTAACCTTTTCACCCTTCCTTGCAAACCGTTGCTTGGCTATGTTACTGCTTTGCTCAGCCCCTCTTATAGCGTTGTTAGTTGCAGGTGAAGTTGAAGATTGCTCCATGGTGGACAGGATTATGTTGGGATATCACAATGTCTCTTATTTAATTAATGAATCTATATACTTGGTAAAGTGTGGAAGGCTCGGCCTTATGCCGGGTGTTTTGTTACACTCTTGCCGCCCTAGTTTCCGTCATACTGGTGTTATGTTCCCGGATTTTGCGTTCCTTACGCGCTTGGGTGATTTATGGGACCCCCTTGACAGTTTGCTAGGAATAAAACACCTCCAGCAAGGCCCAACCTTGGTTTTACCATTTGCCTCACCACCACCTATACCCTTCCCTTGGGTCGGCCAACCCGAGGGTCATGTTTATTTTACCCCCCCGGGCCAGTGCTTCTCTAAGTGCTGGTTCGAACCGGGCAGACTGTGGGGCCACCTCGGGGCAACTCGAGGGTTGGTTTTACTCGTAGGCTGACCTATCCGGTGTTGCCCTGAGAACGAGATATGTGCAGCTACTATCGGGATTGTCGGCGCATCGGGCGGCTTTGCTGGTCTTGTTTTACCATTGTCGAAATGTCTTGTAAACCGGGATTCCGAGACTGACCGGGTCTTCCTGGGAGAAGGAATATCCTTTGTTGATTGCGAGAGCTTATCATGGGCTAAGTTGGGACACCCCTTCAGGGTTTTAAACTTTCGAAAGCCGTGGCCACGGTTATGTGGCAGATGGGAATTTGTTAATGTCCGGTTGTAGATAACTTGACACCAGATCCGAATTAAAACACATCAACCGCGTGTGTAGCCGTGATGGTCTCTTCTCGGCGGAGTCCGGGAAGTGAACATGGTTTTGGGTTATGCTTGACGTAAGTAGGAGTTCAGGATCACCTCTTGATCACTGCTAGCTTCACGACCGTTCCGTTTGCTCTCTTCTCGCTCTAATTTGCGTATGTTAGCCACCATATATGCTTAGTCGCTGCTGCAACCTCACCACTTTACCCCTTCCTTTCCCATTAAGCGTTGCTAGTCTTGATACCCATGGTTATGGGATTGCTGAGTCCTCGTGGCTCACAGATTACTACAACAACAGATTTGCAGTACAGGTTATCACGATGATCATGGCCGAGAGCAATGTTTGCTTGTTTTGGAGTTCTTCTTACGCTTCTTCCTCGATCGGAGATAGGTTCCAGTCGGCAGCCTGGGCTAGCGAGGTGGATGTCGTTTGAGTTTACTGTTTGTGTTTCATCCGTAGTCGGATGGTGCTCTTATGTAAGATGATGTTGTATTCGTGTGGCATTGTATGCCTTTTGTATGTATCCCCATCTATTATATAATGTTGATGTAATGATATCCACCTCGCAAAAGCGTTTCAATATGCGGTTCTATCCTTGGTGGGACCTTCGAGTCTCTTTAGGATAGTATCGCATATTGGGCGTGACATGATTTTACATTGAAAATAGTAGCAGCAACAACCAGGGCTTGGGGTGCAACAGAAACAGTAAGCATGCCAGAGGAGTAAAGACTCAGCTCTCTCTTCCCAGCCAAACATCATCCATCATTACAAAGGGCCTACCAAAAAAGAACAAGTGTATGCATCAAACTAAATAAAGATCCTACTACACCAAGTGTACGCATCTAACTAACTAGGTCAGTTAGACGTTACAATTTATTATGCTGTGGAGATTGACTAACGGCTTGAACCAGATGGGTGTCTGATGGGGGAAACTCCAGCCAGCAGGTCGAAGTCTAATACTTGCGACCCTCTCTCCTACTTTGGGTTGTAGAGTGTGGCGATACATATCAGGTATGGTGCCTGGAGAGACGCATGGTACGCTGTGTACATGCACTTTTGCCTGATGAACGAAACCGCGCTGCTATCATGATCCTTGCCATTAGTTATCTCCTAGTTAATTGGATAATTCAGTCCAAGAAACAGAGAGCGTGTACCAAGCCTACTTACTAGCCTCTAGTCAAAAATTCCGGAAGGCCTAGAGAAGCTGGGATCCTACTCAAAGACCTTGCAGTGACTGTGATTGTATTCCGCTAAACAACATGTCCAGTAGGTGCGAATGATCATCAATTGTTCACCGTCATCTGATTGAGCCAGGAACCACCTGAAACTTCCATGCCGCTTTTCTTTGAAAGGTTCTGGGATTAGGAAAGGTAGGGACACCAGGCGGCCTACAATATCATATCAAGTTGGAGTCAAATAAAAAAGGGCTCATACTGTAGTCAATCTTAAGAACAACATGTTATGAGCATGAATATTTTTTTAGTAAATGTTGACAGTATTATAAGCAAGCCACCATGATATCATAGGAAAGTGACATACTGATGTAACAACCGTTTGTAGTGATGACTGGAGTAGGCCAAGAAGACGTCTAGCCATAGGAGTCCATAGCGTAAATGAAGCCCTTGTGTTTAGTGGCATTAGAGAACCATGGAGGATATATGGTCCTGCGATGGATGTGTAGATTTATCCACTTACCGCAGTGACCTGTCAGATAGGCGAGACCACGGTTGAATAATGCAATTAGCCTGAAGTCTTTATATTTCGCAGATCGTGTGGGCACTTGGCATATTAAAACCTTGAGAAAATCGAACTTGGTATTTTGTTGGCTACTGTAAAATTACGAGTATTCTGGGCCATGGTGCCAAAGCAGTGCAGTGTTAAATTGAAGTAAGGGGGATCAATCGTCGGGTGTAGACCTCCACGAGCATCCAGTTGCCACAACCGTTGATGAGCTCCATCCAAGACGTGTTCATGCCGACCTAGTACATATCGTTAATGTAGTTGAGGGTGACGGGGATCGGATCGCAATCGAGCGGGTTGATGCTCGCCACCCTATGATCGTTATGTTGCGTGACACGCCGTTTCTGAAGATTTGGTGGCATCAACAAGCAAGGAGCTGGCTAAAAAAGCTCCGGCCTGAGGGTTTTGAGTAAATGGTACAGCCCCAACGAGCACGCGGCGAGCGGCATGGTACTAAGATTGTCCACACGTGAAACAATGAGCTTGATTACCTCTGTGGGGAGCGAATTCTAGCCACTCTTCGGCGGAAGCTGCTCGGTTCTGCCATTGTTAGTGCTTGCATTTAGGAAGAGGGGGCGGCACCTTAGCAGGGATGGAAGATTGGACGATTATCTGCAGACAAATATGGAGAAGCGAATATGTGCTACGGGAAGTGGACAGGTGATGATGACAACAGCATGCCGCTTCACTTACGAGACACATCCCAGCAGCATAGGGTCATATAGATGCCAGACAACTTGCTTGAGTGATCATAGTACTAGTACTCCCTATAGTACCTACTACTATGCCCTAGTTTGCATATAGTGGAGTAGGACTCTGCTCTACTACTAGCACTAGAGGAGTAGTATATTCTAAAATAGTTACAAACGTCAATGCCCTAGTGTGGAACGACTACAAACCGCCATCGGTGCTAACTCCAATCCCCAACAAATGTTCATTGGGAGACATGGCAGTTGCAAACACCCGCGATGCAGTTACAGTACGTATGTAAGGGTGGCGGTTTTTTCAAATACTATGGCTTAAAAACAGGCCATCATCTGATGGAAATCTGACATTTACATGGGATTAGCCAGGATTGAGCCCGTGGCGAACAATCGGCAGATATCATTTCTAAAAAAGGGTTAAAACACCCGGGGCTATAACTTGCACCCGCTGACCACTAACAATGATACTAATATAGTTGTAAAATGGTCAAAGAACGTGTCTACGTGGTGTTTGGAGTTATATGCAAACTAGCAAGATCCCAGGGAATTGCACGGAACATGAAGATGCATTTTTTACAAAACACCTCTTGTGATTGACCCATGGAGGAGTAATCCCATGTGTGAAAATTAATGATATCTTGAGAATTTTATTAGAAAAATGCTATCTCGAGAATTTCATCATAAGAGTGATATCTCGACAAAGATAAGAGATAAGGTGAGGAGGAGTGGGGCGTGGTGGTGAGTGGTGGTCGGACTGGGCGGAGGCATTGGGATGGTCGGCGCCGGTAGCGGACACCATGCCAGATTGTTTCAGAGACTTCCTTTTTTAATTGCTCAGCAATGATGTTGTGGGAGATAAGGATGAACGAGGCAAGGCCCAATCTGTAAATGTGGAGAGAGGCGCGGTATCTTTTGTCAAATTGCCATAGTTTGCTTTCTATCCATCAGATATAGATTGGACGGTCTATATTACAAGATGACAGGCACACCATCATCACCACCTCGTTTTTCATAAGAATAGAGACTAGGGAGTGCTAGGGAGTACTAGTGTGACATCATCTACTGCTTCGTGTGCTACTCTTGCGCTCCATTCGACGGGCGCAATGTCCCCTACAGCCACTCCCTCCCATGCTTCATTCGGCAGGCGCAACGTCCCCTATAGACACTCCCATTTCATGGACGGCCTGTTTATGCCTGCAAGGTGCCCTGCGTCTACAAGAGTTTTGGTTGCGAGAGGTACATCGACCAACACTCGCTGGCGGAGCATAGTTCCAGATGCGCGCACGCGCCCTGCTACTGCTATGAGTGCACGCCGCCGTTTGAGGGCTCACTGGCGATCCTCTTGCATCACCTCACGACGCGTCTGTCAATCACTACTGGCCTGCGGTGGTGAACATCACGTACGAGACGTGCTACCCGTTCGCCGTGCCGGAGTCGCTGGAGGATCACCACCGCCTGCTAGTCGTGGAGGCGGACTGCAGTGTCTTCCTCCCGGCCGTGGGCACCGGCAAGGCTCACGCTGGCCGCCGCCCCGTCTCTGTAGTGTGCGTCAGGGGCAATGTCGTTGACTCCGACATGAGGCCAGTGTACTGGTGCGTGCTCACTATTACTGCCCCTCCGAGGAACGAGGGCGCCCACATCGCCTCCATCACGCTGACTGGGATTGTGCCGAGCTGCTCCTTTCCCGGCAATGTTGACATGGAAGACGCCTGGTATGATTTTCACCCCAAGATGGTACACGGGGATTCCAAGGAGGTTCACCTCATCATATGCATTGCCAAGTTAAATGTTCATCATTAGCCTTCGCTCAATGTAATCCACTGTCTAAGCATGCGAAGACTTAATTTTTTATAGAGTATATAACCTTTCATGCATGATGTTGCTCTATTAGAGTATTGCGCTTGAATAAAAGTGTACCCATTTATGGTTTAGTCTAGCATCTTCCATGTATGCTTTTGCTCCATTAGAGTTCTCGCTTGCCATTTATGAGATTATTTGAGAATTCTTTTTCTACAGTAATGGTGAAAGACTTATGATGAACCATTTCTTGCATCTCCTCTGCCCCCTTACAAGTCATCCTGATTTAATCCCTTCATCTAGGTTTATAAGAGCATGGTTAATACTTCATAGTATAGCCAAATGTTAACTATAAGAAATTGCCATGTCATCTGTAGCCAACTTATAGCCAACATCTATAACAATTAGCTCTAAGTATGTGCTACTTTATTAATACATGGCCCACTTTACACTTTCACATATTGCCTAGGTGCACGTGCTGCAGCTGGCTCTTGCATGAGAGCCCGCTTACATTCTCTCTCCTCCAACTAAGCATTAGAAATATTACTTTACTTCTTACAGCCTGTTGACTGTTCCTTATTGTACTCGCTCCAAGTCACCTTACGAAAACGAAATAATCCGAAAACACTTAGGCGTGGTGCATTAATTCCCATCTCGTTTCATGTTTCTTGACATATCGACCAATAAGAGATGTGAGGTGTGCATGTTTTCGATTACTCAAGACTACCAAACACGACATGCAGTGGTTAGTTAATTACATGAAATGCTATTAATTCGCAAATAAAAATTAAATTCTCTCATTAGGCATGTTAATTGATAAAATGTTAGTGCATGTCAACAAAAGTTATATAATTTTGGGGGACATGCATAAACATCTCATTACTTACATTTATGGTCCAAATTTGACACAGATTACAATGGGGACCAATTAACCAGGACGAAGGTAGTTGTTATGGGATTACTAATCTAGAAGCCTGAAAGAACTGGCCCCTGGTACTGCTAGTACTAGTACTCAAGTTGGAGTTCCAAATGCACGGCAAAACTTGTTAGGCAAAAAATTCAATACAGGTTGTACAAAGCGGTTTGGGAATTTGCATGCATTCCTGACCAGTGAGATACTCCGTACAAAGTACGATAGGGAAATAACCACACAGAAGGAAGCTAAAATTAAACAATCAAACGAGCATTTTTGCATTGAATCATTTCACAAGCTTGACTAGTGTTGTTTTCCTACTTTGACAAAAAACACATCATAATAGTAGTAGCACAGTCTGTATGCATATAGAGAGAGAGACGTGTAGTGCGATATATAGTTAAGTTTGTGCTATATGCACATACTTACAAAATGCGTGCGGATACACAAGGTTTCCAAACTTCTTCTTTTACATACTTAATTAAGGATGCTAATAATTTCCGAACGTTCAGGATTTATCATTTGTGTCCCAATACAAATGAGATTGCCTTACAAAACTAAATTATTCCTAATAAAAACCACGTCGCTGACAGGAGCGCTTGTAGCGAGCCACGAATGCCTTGGTGCGCGGCCGTTTCCCAGCACGCCGACACAACACCTCTTCCTCAACCTTGCAACTCGCGAGGTGCTGATTGGTGGCTTGCCGGTGGGCGATCGCGATCTCACCGGTGTGGTGATCCCGCGCCAACGGGTACTCCTCCTTGCTGGAAGCATGCACCCGCTCCATGTACCGGCAAGCGTAGATGAGGTGCTTGGGCCTTACTACACTCAGGGCTTTGGCACGGGCATCTTCCGCCACACTCACGACCCTCGCACGAGCCTTCTTCCAAAGAGTCAATTGCCTGACTCTCTCAGACGCGACATAGGTATGCCAGGCATCATGTATCGCGGCGCGCTTCTCTTCCTCTGCCTTCTTCTTAGCCTCCATTTTGGTGCGCTCTGCCAGAGGAAAAGCCTCCCACAAGGCAACCTCCATTTTTTCCAAAGCTCCTCAAGGCCTGGGCTCGACGGGCGACACGACGTTCTCCTCGTAGCGGGGAGCCGACGCATCCTCTGACGCGCGTGCTTGCGAGACTGGGAACATCGACGCGTCGACCTCGATGTGACACGGCGAGGAGCGGAACACCGATGCGTCCTCCTCTACTAGTGGCGGCGAGGAATGGAACGGTGATGTGTGACGCTCCGCGCGGTGCAGCTAGGGGCGCCTAGAGCTTGGGAGGGGCGATGCCATGGTAGTTGACATGAGAGGGAGGGGGAGGAGATAGCGATGAACGTGAGCATTCTTTCGAATGCCGTGAGAGGCGCAGTATTTGTAGAGAGCAATGGCACACCTATGTAAGATATGTTGCATGATTAACATAACAGCTACATGGGCATATTTGTTGGAGTAAATTACGGGGGAGGGAAGGGATGGAAATATTACTGATCATAATGGATTGGATAAGCGCAGGGGGAGGGGAGTCATGCATGCAGATTTTTTCCACACGTGGTGGAGTGGTGGGACTGTCGGAGGGAGAAGGAGAGTCAAGCAGGCAGATTGTTTCCACACATGGAGAGGATAATATTTCGTAGAGGACCGAGCTTCCTGCAGGTATGGGGAATGGTGCATAATAAGTCATCTTGCATATCAGGCTAGGTATAGTCTCAAGTCATTAAAAACATACATGCCCCACACATGTTCAGATTCCAAGGTGCACTAAATTATTGCATGCGATGATTAAGGCTGGCCATAGTGGTGGTATCTTAGCTGGTATAATGCACACGGGAATAGCAAACATGTTGATGTGGCAAATAATTCAGGAAGAGTGTGTGTGTGGGGGGGGTAGAGTAACATAGGTAGATACCGTATCATGTCAAATACTATGCTACTTTGTGTCATGCATGTCACTATAAAGATAGTGCCATATCATACACTCGTATCTTGCACATGATACTAGTACATGATACTTTCCACTATCAGTAGCCTAAAGAGAATATTAACTAATGCATGTAAAAATCTTTGTATTTTATTAGTGCTGATGCATGCATGCAATGCGATAATGCATTGGTAAACACTTTTTTTCTGAAGAATGAGAGCATTAATTGAGTACTTTTGCAGACTACAAACACTATTCCACCGCCTCTATCTTGGTAAGAGTAGGTGAAATTTTTGAATCAAGCCATTTAAACTAGAAGGGAGGTAGTAGTACTCTAATAGCTAACCTTGTTGTGATGACTAGATAGGACATGTGTAACACCCCGAGGCCGATGCTCTAGTTGCCTTCCTTCTATTTTCGTTGTTGTCGTGTGTCTATTTATGTTTGTTGTATAGTCATAATTGTTTTGCATATTTCATTCCTATATATTTATGTCATGATCATGATGAGTGCCATTGTCACATTTAGCGTCTTGCATCATGTTCATCATTTGTGTTATTGCCTATGTCATTTTTGTTGCCTTTGCATCATGAGCATAATGCCTTGGTTTGCATCTTGAAGTTTTGTTGTGTGCTTGTTATCTTTGTGAACTTCTTCTCATCTTCTTTTCTGTTTCATCTTGCCCTTTCCATCTAAAACATCATCAAGCGCAACACCCCATCACAAGCTTCTTCCTTTCAATTCTCACCCATTTATTGTAGGTGACATTTTTCTGTCCCAGTAAAATGTTCACATACTTTCTGTAAATCTTAAACCATGCCAACTACCTCTTTGGCAAAGTACATCTCTTTTAAAGTTGTTTTGGTTGGGATAAGAATTTACTCAAGTTTGAATCAAATTAAAACTTGTTTAAATTTTCTGTCTCTAAAAGTTGCCAAACCAATTTAATTAAATCTTGCATGTTCCCAGGAGCATGAGGATATTCTTACATCTTGCAAATTCTTTCCCTATCTCCCCCCTTCTTTTCCTTTTCTGAAATCTATTTATTATAAAAACAGAGAAAAGGGAACTACCTTTTCCTTATCTGGGCGCTGCACTTGGGCCTTCCCCTCACCTAGAGCCATCCGCACCTGCACTCACCTTTCAGCCCAGCCAAGCCCACCAGCACCATTCACCTGTTCATCATCTTCCCCTTGTACGGCAGGTCATCCCGGATGTCCGTGTTGACCTCTTGAGTGATTTGACGGCCGGAGAGCTCCCCTAGGCCCCTATATATCATCCCCCGGTGCCCTAGTCTTCATCATCCCTCCATTTCACCCGAGGCACTTCGGCCATGGTGTAACGCCCCGGATACAACTTTCCACATTCGTAACTTCAACTCTTGCCTATTCCGGAGATGCGATATGATATTTCCTTCGTGGTTGGGTTTTTGTCTTTTGTTTTGCATTTTGTTCATGTTAGACATTTCATCTCATGGCATCATGTGCATTGCATTCGCATGTTTTTTCATAAAACTCGTTACGGTTCATAGTTGTCGGTTCTCTCTTTGTCTCTATTGACCAATATTCAGACCGCTTGTCTTTGTTGACCATTCTGAGACCAACCACCCACTTGCATGCGATCGCTTTGTTCCTCTGCACAGCGCACAGACCCCCTCTTGTCCGCGCCCGAAATCCCCCGAACCCAACCCGCTCAGTCATCACCATTGCATTCAGATCATCCCCAAACGTCCGTAAGATATCTTCGTTTTATTTATTGGACTTCCTAACCTATTTTCCCGGAGCCGTTCGATCGTGATCGGGTGACTCAAAAACTCCCCTCTTTTCCTATATAAATAGACCCCAACCCTAAAAGTGAGGAGAGATGTCCCATCCATCCTCCTCGCCGCCACTCCACCAGATCCCCCTCGGGATCCATCCCTCCCCAACCTTCGCTAGCCACCTACAGCCTCCCGATCCCCTCGCCCTCCACCTCGCTCGATTCAGCGCCTCCCCTGTCCCTCCTCGATTCCCACCGAACCACCAGATCGAAGCCCCGTGCGCCCCACCACCTCGTCCTCGCGAGCACAACCACCGGAGCGCCACCTCGCAGGACCTCTCGCGCGCTCGATGCTCGAGCTCCTCTGCTCGGGCGTCCCACGCGCCTCAAGTCCCCGTCGTTGCCGAGCACCTCCTCCTCGCCGGTGCTTCCCCGCCAGCAGCAGCAGCCACCAGGCCATCCCTGTCGCGCCGCCTCTCCCTTCCCTTCCTTCCGATGGTTCCTTCCTTCTCCTCTCACGTCTCGCCCCTCTCTGTGTTTTCCTTGCAGAAGCACATGGCTGCGCCCCACCGAAGCTTGGAGCTCCATGTCCGCCAGCCCGCCTCCGCTTCGATCCGGCAGGGAAAGGGACCCCAGCGACCTCCTGCGACTGGATCCGGGTCCGCCTCCCTCTGCCCGTCACTCTCCTTCTCGTATCTCCTTCCTCCATCTCTTGCCTCCGGTCCTCTGTTTTTCTGAAGCTCATGTTTCTCTCTGCTCTCTCTCTGTTGCAACAGGGAACCGAGCCGCCATGTCCGTCGCTCTCGTTTGTTCCTCGCTAAGAGACCGACTACAGCCTCATGCCGTTGCTCGGATCCGCGCCGCTTCGTCTTCGGCCCCTGCCCGCAGGAGTCACGCCTCCCTGTGCCCCGCATCCCGCTGCATCGCGCCTCTGCTTTGTTCCAAACGCGAGCGCCAGGTCGCGTTCAGTTTGCTCGAGCACTGCGGTCGCTCGCACGCGTTGACCGCGCGTGGGCCTCCTCTTGTCTCGCCAAGGCCCAGTGCGCCAGCCTTTCCTGCCGGCCTCACCTCACCGTCGAACTGGGCCATGGCCCATGGTCCACTGCCCAAACGCCCCTGTGCACTGTTGGGCCAGTTAGATTCGGCCTTTTGTGTGTTTTTTCTTGCCAGGACGATTTGTCTATTTATCCATTGGATTACAGATTTGCAGAAACCCCCTTACACTTCATGCATATAATAACTCATGATCTGTGCATCATATGTAAAAACTTTAAACATGTAAAATACTTAGAATTTCATCTAGTTTCATATTTGGCCACTTTCATCCATGTTTGAAATGTTTAAAATGTTGTTTGATTAAATTTGCTCAAATGCCATGTTAAAATGATTTATTTCATAACTAAATAACCGTAGCTCGGTTTTAAATAAACTTTATATGTAAATGGGGTGGAAAAATGCCTAGTTTAACATGGTCCACTTTATTTTACTGTTTAACAACTTTAAAATATGTTTTAGGGCAGAACAGTAGCAAATTCATAAATTGCATATGAGGATTTTCCAGAAATGTTGTTTGTTGTTCCGGCCTCATTTAAACTTGCCTAAATAGTTAGTTTACTTTTGTTACACCCCTTGCCATGTTTAAGAACATTTAACATTGTTGTGTACCTAAACGAGAGCGTACTAAATAACTCGGATGTGGTGTTTCATCAATATGCAACTCGTTGCATATTGAGCTCCACTTAACTTGTAGTATTGTTTGTTGCACTTTGCCATGCCATGCCTTTTTAAATCGGACATGCATCATACTTGGTTGTGCATCATGCCATGATTATGTGATGGTTGTTTACCATGTTGTTTGCTTCTTTCTGGTTTGCTTCTCTCGTTAGCTTCGGTTTCATTCCGGAGTTGTGAGGATTCGTTCGACTACGTCCGTTTGTCTTCTTCATGGACTCGTTCTTCTTCCTAGCGGGATTTCAGGCAAGATGACCGTCACCGTGGATCTCACTACTATCATTGCTATGCTAGTTGCTTCGTTCTATCGCTTTGTTGCACTTCCTATAACTTGTTCTTCAAGCCTCCCAAATTGCCATGAACCTCTAACCTTTGACACCCTTCCTAGCAAGCCGTTGTTTGGCTATGTTACTGCTTTGCTCAGCCCCTCTTATAGCATTGTTAGTTGCAGGTGAAGTTGAAGATTACTCCACGGTGGACAGGGTTATGTTGGGATGTCACAATATCTCTTATTTAATTAATGCATCTATATACTTGGTAAAGGGCGGAAGGCTCGGCCTGATGCCTGGTGTTTTGTTCCACTCTTGCCGCCCTAGTTTCCGTCATACCGGTGTTATGTTCCCGGATTTTGCGTTCCTTACGCGGTCGGGTGATTTATGGGACCCCCTTGACAGTTCGCTTTGAATAAAACTCCTCCAGCAAGGCCCAACCTTGGTTTTACCATTTGCCTCACCTAGCCCTTTGTCCCTTGGGTTTCCGGAGCCCGAGGGTCATCTTTATTTTTAACCCCCCGGGCCAGTGCTTCTCCAAGTGCTAGTCCAAACTGAGCGATGTCCGGCGCTCCCTGGGCAATAAGGGTCTATGCCAACCCGACGTCTGGCTCATCCGGTGTGCCCTGTGAACGAGATATGTGCTGCTCCTATCGGGATTTGTCGGCACAGCGGGCGGTCTTGCTGGTCTTGTTTTACCATTGTCGAAATGTCTTGTAAACCGGGATTCCGAGACTAATGGGTCTTCCTAGGAGAAGGAATATCCTTCGATGATCGCGAGAGCTTATCATGGGCTAACTTGGGACACCACTGCAAGGTATAAACTTTCGAGAGCCGTGCCCGTGGTTATGTGGCCGATGGGAATTTGTTAATGTCCGGTTGTAGACAACTTGACACTAGATCCGAATTAAAACGCTTCAATCGCGTGTGTAGCCATGATGGTCTCTTCTCGGGGGATTCCGGGAAGTGAACACGGTTTTTGGGTTATGTTTGACGTAAGTAGGAGTTTAGGATCACCTCTTGATCATTGCTAGCTTCACGACCGTTCCGTTTGCTCTCTTCTCGCTCTCTTCTGCGTATGTTAGCCACCATATATGCTTAGTCGCTGCTGCAACCTCACCACTTTACCCCTTCCTTTCTCATTAAGCTTTGATAGTCTTGATACCCATGGTAATGGGATTGCTGAGTCCTCGTGGCTCACAGATTACTACAACAACAGCTGCAAGTACAGGTTATGCGATGATCATGACGTGAGAGCGATGTTTGCTTGTTTTGGAGTTCTTCTTACGCTTCTTCTTGATCGGGGATAGGTTCGGGCCGGCTTTGGGCTAGCGAGGTGGATGTCGTTTGATTTTCTGTTTGTGTTTCATCCGTAGTCAGATGGTGATCTTATGTAAGATGATGTTGTATTCGTGTGGCATTGTATGCCTTTTGTATGTATCCCCATCTATTATGTAATGTTGATGTAATTATATCCACCTTGCAAAAGCGTTTCAATATGCGGGTCTATCCTTGGTGGGACCTTCGAGTTCCTTTTGGATAGGGTAGCATATTGGGCATGACAAGTTGGTATCCGAGCCTCGACCGACCTTAGGAGCCCCCCTTGATTGATCGTGTAGTTTGGCCGTTGTTGAGTCTAGAAGAAAACTATTTTTGGAGTCTAGTTATATCGGAGAGTAGGAATTCTTTTTACTCCTCAGCCCCCTTCGTCGCTCTGGTAAGGAATCTTGACATAGGTGTTTTGAGTTACTCCTCTTCCCCTTCAAATTTTTCTTTAGGATCACGCAGTTGGTTTTCCGATCATTGTTCCTCAGGTCTTTGCATCCGGTGCATATCTCGTCAACGTGATTCGACCCTCTCCGTCTTTGCAAGTTCAACCCTCAGTTGTTTTCTTTTCCCACCCGCCCACCCTTCTTCCTCTCGGATCCGGAGCCTGTAATCGAGTATCCATCCTACTCGTGCGAAATCTTTGCTTTTCTTTCCTCAATGATTCAACCGGTGTTTTCTCTTCAAGATATCCGTCGGTTCCCCTTCCAAGTTGTCTTTGTTTTCCCACCCTCCCACCCTTTTTCTTCCCTTAGCTTGAGTCTCTTTCGACAATCAATTTCATCCGTGTGGAGCCTCTTCAGTCTTTCATCAATTGTTTCAACCGGTGAATTCTCTTTTGTTTGACATTCTTCATCTCTTTTCTTTTCCGGTGGATTCAATTCAAGGTTTTCGGGTTGATCATATTCCTTTCCTCAGCTCAAGTGTTCTCTTTGCTTGTTCTCCTCTCGCCAGTTTATCCTTCCGGATTGTTCAAGACATCTCAGGTGATTAGTCTGCGTTCCAATTAATTCGAGGTTGTCACCAAATTCAAATATTTCAGTTGTTCCGGTACATCATCTATCTCTTCAACAATCCTTTTCAACGGTGTTTTATTTTGAGTGGGCCCTAACCCACAGGTTTTTCCCAGGATCTTACCTGACTCCTCTAATTTCCCAGATCCATTCCCAAATTCTTTTCAAAGTGTGACGTAAGAATGGATTTCATCAGTCACATGCCTTCTCAAAGATCAATTTCAAATTCTTTTCATTGTTGGTTCAACCTTTCTAATTTTCTCCCGGAGTATCTCACCAATTTGGTGGTGTTTCTCCTTGTCATTCTCGGATTTTTAAGACCGAAGAAGAGTCCCTCTTAAATCCTTACCCGTTCTTCCAAAGATTCATGGTTCAAGCTTGATGCTATCCTCTCATAATTGGTTTCGATTGTGAGAATTCGTTTCATCATCCGGAGTAATTCAGGAGTCTTTTCAGTTTCATTCTCCGGAGCCAATCATCTCAGAATTATTAATTCTCAGCGTTCAGCTCTCGTTCTCGAATTCTTCCGGTGAATCGTTCAAATATCCTCTAATCAGTTCATGATCTCTTCTTTATCAGGTATCTAAATCCCTTCAAGTATCTTCATTCGTTTTCAAATTCTTCTCGGTGAATTGTGCCTTTGCTACTTTCATTTTCAATTCTTACGGTGGTTCGTTCGACATTCTCTTCCTTCGTTATCGTATCAATTCATTCGCTCTTTCATTGTTTTAATCCTACTGGTGGTTGTTGAAGACCATCCTTAAGCTTGCGCTATATCTCTTTTAATCCTTTCAACGAGAATAAGTAGTATGCCAAATCCATTGCTTGTCGTCAACTTAATTTGATGAAGGATAAGCATACAATAAATCTTATTCTTATTTCCTCAAAGTGATTCAATTCTTTTCTTCTGGAGATTGTTCATGATGAAGTAATTCTTGGCTCTAGTGTTTCATCTTTTCATTTCCGGAGTTCCAAGTTTTCCGCATTATATCATCGCGAAGCTCCATCTAAATCATTGCAAGGCTTCACCTTGTGTTTTCAACTTCCCTTTCTTTCTATCATCCTTTTTTACCGGAGTTCTTCATGGAGGCTCTACATGGTGGGTCGTCAAGGATTCTTTTCATTCTTCAATTGTTCTTCAAGATTTCTCTTGAAGTTATGACCCGCCAAGCAATACTCTAAAATAAACATGGTGCTCAACACATGTTTTGTTTTGAGGAGCTCAAGTATTCTTCTTCTTGCATTTCGAAGTGCGATTCCTTCTACCTCATCTTCGAGATGGCGTTATATCATTCTGACAATTTCCATTCATGTTTCATGAGTCACATGTTGTCAAGAATGAGGTACTCTAAATCCATTAATCCCTCCATTGGAGTTATCTTGGTAAATATTTCACCTAAAGCCTTCCCTAAGGAATATTGCTAATTATGGTGCTATAATTGATCTGAGTTTTCTCCTATCCTCTCGGTGAAGAAGTTTTTCATCTCTTTGGTGCTCCCAATCAAATCAATGGTTTCCATTAGTGGTCGGTTGTCACCTCATAGTCTCGAGATGTTTTCCAGAAGCCCACAACAAGCTTGTGCTTCTCGTTGTTGATTTTCCAACAACTTCGTTTGATTCTTCTTTGCAAGGATGCTTTCCAAGTTCACTTGTGGCAAAAGTTTTCATTTTCTTCTCCGTCCCTTTATCCCAACGGTCTAACTTCTATTCTTTCGTTATAGAGGCATTGTGATGTTGTGCTCTTCACCCATCACCTCGTTTGGTGAGGGTCGTCTTCTTTTCTGGCTTATCCATTTAACCGGAGTGTTGTATCATCTCTTCAATATCTTTTCATCTCATCAAGTTTTCTTCTCTTTTCTACCGGAGTGCTGTCCAAATTCTGCCATTCTTGTTCCTTGGCTATCTCATTATACCGATGTGGTCATATTCTTTTCGTTAAGTAAAGTGTCGATTGTACTAAGGTAGGGGTACCTCGGTACCCCAACTTGTGCCTGGCGATTTGACTTCAGCAGGGTTTACCACGTGCTCTTGAAGACCTTCTGTTCCATGTCAAACCATTCAAAGACAAAGTATACAAGGCGAAGATCGAGACCCGGCAAGCGGAGTTTTGGGAAGGCCGTTCGAGCTCAAGGTTACTTCACTCACGCAAGGCCACGGCAAGAGGAGCTCGCCGGAAGACTAGAAAGATTACATCATAGAAGACATGCCTCGGCGCTATATGCGTCGGCGAGGTCGGGGAGGCGACAAATTCTGAGCCCGGCAAGCTCCGGGTCAAAGCAAGGACAAGACCCGGCAAGGTGCTTGCCGGGAGAATTCTGTTGTGTGCCCGGCGCTCGGCTCATCAGCCCAGCGTGCATACAGGGCCTTTCGGGGGCGCGTGGCGGATGGCTGTGCAGCTGGGGACACGGTGGCACTTCCGCGTGGTGGATCCATCGCCGTGGCGACGGAGAACACAAGGCGGGAGCTTTTGGGGTCGACGGCGGCGGGCATTAAATGCCCTTGTCCCCCCTTGTCAAAGTAGGTAGCGACCACTTTGTTCACGCCTTTGTAGCTCCTTTGTTCCGCACTATTCAACTACCACCTCTTTTACATTTTACCCCTTTCCCCTCGTTGACACTGTCGGTGACCCCTTGCACTATAAAGGAGGCCCATGCACAGCGTGGAGGGTTGAAACCTTGACAACTCTCACGCTCGGTGTAGGCGTCTTGTAGATCTTCAAGCTCCGAGCTCAATACAAACCAAAGGCGGGAGTAGGGTTTCTGGCGTCCATCGCGGCGAACTGGTAAAACTGCCAGCGTGCTCGCTCACGATCTGCTCTTCGTGCTCCCTCCGCCCTTGTACCGCCTGAGACAAGGGCTCCGCCCTATAGGTGTTCGTGGCGGGCGTTTCCCCGACATCTTTGGCGCGCCCGGTAAAGCGTCGAGGTTGTCGCGGACCTGATCCGGCGTTCCGCAGGCGCGTTCTTCATCAACCTCTCCGGTTTCATCAACAACTTCATCAACAACTTCGCCATGGCCCGAAGAAGAAGCCCGGAGGTTGCGAGCCCGGCTGCGTCTCATCCGCCGCCACCGGAGCCAGCGGTGGGCGGAGGAAACGCCGTCGGAAGGTGGTCGCCGGCGAGACACTCGCGGCGCCACGAATCAGAACAAGGCGGATGACCGCGCCTCGGTCTCCGTGGGCGCGTCGCGTCCATCTCGGCCTACGACAACCCAGCAGCGCCGTACCACGGGAGGTGGTATCCGCTTTCTTGAGGGCAAGCTACCGGAGGCTCGCGGGATGCTCCGGACCACCGTCCGAAACACGAGCAAAGCGAAAGCACGGGGCGAGACCTGCTCCTTCTCGCGATGTTAGGAGTCGAGCATATCCGCTCCTCGCACCGCTTCGCCCGCTCCCCTCCACTCCGCGAAGCGCTCGCAAAGCGCAAGCGCTCCTCGACTTCCCTCGGCGGCGGACAAGGCGAAGGCGGAGGCTACCATCGAGCCTGATCGCGCCGCCAACCGCGACTCTTCACGGCAGCGGCGACCTCGCGGCACGGCAAGCTGAGAAACGAAGCCCGGCAGCGACAAAACGCCGAGGTGCAACCACCGTGCACTCCCCGCCGCGAAGCAAAAGACACGCCCGGCTGGAACAACGCCGGCAGCGGCTCCACCGCATCGTCGGATCCGCGGCTCGGCAGGATCAACGCCGAGTCCTCGGCGACCGGCGACAAGAAAACGCTTCGGACCACAATCGGCGCCGCCCGAAGCTTCGGCGACAATCGGACGAGCTGGGAGCAGCTGTCGGACGCGCGCACCGGTGAACGGCGACTTGCCGTCTGCGGCGAGCTGCCTGCGTTCACCCGCGAGCTGGCGCGTCGATGGCCAAGCATGAAAATTTCAAGCTGGCGTGCGGAGAAATCTACGGCGGCAAGGCGCACCCTCGGAATTCCTCGGTGTCTACACCATCGCGGTGCGAGGCTGCGAAGCGCGGCGAAGATTCTGGCGAACTACTTCCGCTTCGTGCTTAAGCGAGCGTTCGTTCTTGGCTTATGCACTTGCGGAAAACTCCATTTCTTCTTGGGCAGACCTTTGCCATCGGTTTGTTGGCGCCTTCGCTGGCAGCCACAAACCCCACGACGAGAAGCGATCTCCACATTTTGGCCCGAAGGAAGGAGAATCCTGCGCAAGTATATCCAACGCTTGGCCGTGTGCAGCACAACATCACGATGTCCACCCTGCGCGGTTATCGGTAGCGTTCCACGAGCGTCGCGTAACGCCCGCATCGCGTGAAGAGATGGCGATGACCAAGATTCGGGATGTCGCGAGCTCTATGCTCTGGCTGATAAGTGCGCCTGCAGCGGAAGAAGGAGAGACTCCCGGGGAGGATCTTTGGCGCGAGGAGGAAGCGGCAGCGACGGCGCCGCCCGGCAAAGAAGAGGCGGCGGCGGAACAACCAAAGAAGAACAAGAAAGAGGTGCTTGCCGTCGAGAAGTCCAGCAAGGAGGCTCCGCCAAGCAAACACAGGCTGGCGGCTCCGGCAGGAGCCTGCCCCTATAGCGGCAACCGACAAGCGGGGCGGCCGACAAGCAATACTACAAAATCCACCGCACCAAGGGCCACGATCTCTCCAAGCGCAAGCGCGTCGAGTATCTCGTCGAGCGACAAAAAGCTAATCGAGAGGCGCGACAAGGAGAAGGCCCAAGGTGGCGGAGGAGAACCGAGCAAGCGGCCGTTCAATGGCGGGGAGGGCGCCTTGGTGGCGAGGCCAAGCAGCGGCGAGGTGATCGACCTCCCGGGGCGCGACAAGGATGAAGAAGGCGGCAGCGAAGACATGAAGGATGAGGATAATAGCGGCAGGAGTTCGAAGGCCACGGAGGTCTGTGCGTCGGCGGTGGCGCCTCCTGCACACCTCCACCGTCGGCTAAAGCGGTGGGTGCGTGAGGTGAATGCAGCGGAGCCGCCCGTGGAGTCGCAAGAGCTCCTCAAATGGTCAACCGCCCATCATTTTTGATCTTGAGGATCACCACGGCCGCACCACCGCGGTCGGGTGCTACCGATCTGGTCTCGCCCACCATCCGCAACCTCAAGGTCACCAAAATGTTGGTTGGCGGCGGGCGGGCTGAACTTGATCTCCTCTGCTGTGATCAGAAACACCAAATTTCAGATGGCGAGCTCGAAGGGCCGGTTCTTTCAAGGAATCAACCGGGGCGGAGCAAGCCCAAGGAAAGATCACTCTGCGGTGACCTTTGGCGGGAGCTCAATTTCAGGACTGGCGTATCACTTTCGGCGTCGCCGATATTCCGTTGCCATACAATGGAATACTCGGCCGTCCTGCCTCGCCAAGTTCATGGCAGCTTCCCATTATGCTTAGCGTACTCAAGATGCGGGGCGATAAGCGTCATCACATCCGCGGCGACAAGAAGGATGCGCTTATGCTGCGCCGACAAGATCTACCGGGATCGGCGGCTGTGGCCGATAAGGATCGCTTGCGCTGAAGCTCCGGGGAAGAAGCGAACCAAGTCCGGCAAGTGCTCTGGGGCCCACTCGGCAACCGCACCTCTTGGTCTTTGCGCTGCCGTCGAGGGCGTCGTCGAGCTCCACCGGCAAGAGTAAAAAGGAATGGCGCTCCGCGGCAACCAAGAAGGTGTCGCCAAGGAGGGCGGCTTGGTGGTACCTTCACCATCAGTGCCACTCTTGACAGCAAATAGGAAAGCACGCTCGTTGCCTTCCTGCGGGCGAATGTCGATGTGTTTGCATGGCAGCCATCTGACATCCCCGGTGTTCCCAGGAAGGTGATTGAGCACAAGCTTGCTGTTTGCCCTCATCTTGTGACCCATCAAGCAAAAAGTGAGGAAGCAAGCCGTGGGCGCCAAGAATTCATCAGCGAAGAAATCAAGAAGCTAGAGGCAGCAGGCCTAGTTAGAGGTGTGATCCATCCGGCGTGGTTAGCAAACCCGGTCGTCGTGCGCGCAAGGCCAGCGGGAAGTGGAGGCTATGTATAGACTTCACCGATGTGAATAAAGCATGTCCCAGGATCCATTCCCTTGCGGCGCATTGACCAGATTGTTGACTCCACTACGGATGTGAGTTACTCGCTTTCTTGATGCATACTCAGGTTATCACCAGATCTTTATGGCCAAGAGGATGAAGAAGACTGCATTTATCACTCCATGTGGCACTTATTGCTTCATCGCATGCCATTTGGATGAAGAATGCAGGATCAACATTTGCAAGGGTAGTGTATCTGCTTTTGAGCCACAGATCCACGAAATATAGAGGCTTACATGGATGATATCGTGGTGAAGAGCAAGAGCAAGGATCTGCTGATTCATGATTTGGAAGAGACATTTGAGAACCTGCGTGAATCTGACAAGTTGAACCCAGAAGTGCGTCTTTGGAGTTCCCTCGGCAAACTTCTCGGGTTCTTTCTATCCTGAGAGGATTGAAGCCAACCCGACAAGATTAAAGCCATCGAGCAGATCAAAGCCCGAAGCGAGTCAAGGATGTCGAGAAGGCTTGCGGGTTGTGTGGCTGCCCTCGGTAGGTTCATTTCAAAGTCTGCGAGCAGCGCCCTACCTTTCTTCAAAATCTTGAAGAAGGCAGGTCCCATGAAGTGGACTCGGAAGCGGAGGCAGCGCTGCGAGATTTGAAGCAGTACCATCCTCCACCCCAATACTTGTCGCACCTAGACCACGGGAGAAGTTGCTGCTGTACCTAGCGGCAACCAACCAGGTGGTTAGTGCTGCGTTAATGCGGAGAGGAATCCGGCGAGGAGGCTACACCACCGGCAAGCGAGCCCAGCGACAAGCGGGGCTGCTCCGACAAGCTCTGGCCCGACAAGGACAACTCTGCGAGGAGCAGGATGAGGTGCGGAAGAAGATGGTGCGGCGCCCGGTGTATTTTGTAAGTTCCCTTCTCGAGGCTAGATCAAGATACTACGGTGTGCAAAGTTGCTTCGGCCTCCTCATGGCCTCGAAAGCTGCGCCATTACTTCGAGCACGAGATAACGATGGTCACTCGCTTTCGCTGAAGAGGATATTGCACAACCCGAAGCAGCAGGCGGGATCGTTGAGTGGGCCTTTGGGCTGTCGAGCTTTGGACTCAAGTTTGAAAGTACTTCAACCATCTGAGCCGAGCTTTGGCAGAATTCATAGCGAGTGGACTAGCGCCCGATGAAGAAGTCCAAGAAACAAGTACACCCGTACAAGCGACAAGTGAATGGGTAATGTACTTTGATGGTGCCTTCTCGCTGCAAAGCGCCCGGTGCGGCGTGGTACTCATCGCGCCCACGGAGAGCACCTCAAGTATGTTATCGGATGCACTTCCCAAAGACAGCGACAAACAACCTTGCTGAATATGAAGGTTTGCTCGCCGGCCTCGGGATTGCGGCGAACTTGGGATCGAGGAAGTTGATTGTGCGGGGAGATTCTCGATTGGTGGTCGGCAAGTTAACAAGAGCTATCGAGCCCTTTGATGGAAGCTTATGTCGATGAAGTGAGAAACTTGAGGCGCTTTGAAGGTTTGCGAGATGGAGCCGTCGAGAGCTCGAGAATGAAATCGCGAGATGGCCTTTCAAAGTGTGCCGATGAAGTTACACGTGGAACCGGGGACCTTCTTGCTCAAGCTGACTCAACCATCCGTCACGCCATCAATTGGGCAGTCAAGAAAAGAAAGTTGGTCTCCGCGACTACTTGCGGCGGGTCTCCCGAGGCCGCCGCCAAGGTCCCCAAGATCAGCGACCGAACAACGAGAACAGTTTGCTCCTGCAGATCCTCGGATCTGCGGTTAAACAAGTGTTCCCGACAAGCCTCGCCCGGCGAGCTTGCGAGGACCTTCAGCTCGGCGAGCGAGAGGTTCTTGCCGTAGAAGCTGAGGTTCCATGGCGGACCCTCATGCCTTTAGTCCTTGCCGTTGAGCCCCAAGCTCCGGCATGGGCGCAGCAGATCGTCCGTTTTTGCAAAGCGGAGAACTTCCGGCGACCGGAAGAAATAGAAGATAACGAGACAGTCAAGTATGTACCGGTTAAGTGGATAACGAGCTGTGCGAGAAGAAACTCAATGGTGTCGGTGAAGTGCATCTCCGGGGAAGATGGGCCGAAGCTGTTGGCGAAATACGCGAGGCATATCGGCCACCACATTGGCGCAAGAAGCGCTTGCGGAAAGCTTTCGGCAAGGGTTCTTTGGCAGAAAGCCCTCAAGATGCAATTGCACTAGTAACCAAGTGTGAAGCGTGCCAGTTCCATGCAAAGCAGATTCATCAGCCAGCTCAAGCTCTCCAAACAATCCCTTTGTCCTGGCCCTTCTCGGTCTGGGGGCTCGATATCCTCGGCCCCTTCCCCCAAGCTGTCGGCGGCTTTGAGTACTTGTACGTAGCAATCAACAAGTTCACAAAGTGGCCAGAAGTGGAGCCAGCGAGAAAGGTGACAGCACAATCAGCGGTCAAGTTCTTGGATCGATTGTGTGCGTTTGGGATCCCTAACGGGATTATCGCGACAGCGGTACACAATTCACTAATCGCACCTTCATGCGATGCGTCCAAGACCTTGGCGCCAAGGTGCATTTCGCTTCATTGCTCACCGAGGAGCAGCGGTCAGCGGAAGGGCCAATGCTGAAGTGCTGCGCGGACTCAAGACAAGAACTTTCGACGAGGCTGCTTATTGGTGCGGAAGAAATTGGATAGAAGGAGCTACGGCGGCTCTTTGGTCAATCGAGCGACACCGTCGAGCCACCGGACGGACACCTTCGCTCTAGTCTATGGGCGAGGCAGTTCTCCCCACGGAACTTCGTATCACGGATCTCCTCGAGTGCTCGCTTATGATGAGCTCGAGCAAGAGCAAGCTGCGGCAAGATGATGCATTGCTCCTTGAGGAGGGGCGTCTCGAGCTCTTGTCACGAGCTGCTCGATACCAACAAGCCTTGCGCCGCTACCATAACCGCAAGGTCAAAGCCGGAGTGTCGAGGAAAGCGACCTTGTTCTTCGGCATGTTCAGTCGCCAAGAATTCCAACAAGTTGGCCTTGAAGTGGGAAGGCCCTTATCGGGTGAGACAAGTCACGAGGCGGCGCTGTCGCCTCGAGACGAAGAAGGCTTACGGTGAGCAACTCTGGAACATAGAGCATCTTCGCAAGTTTCACCCATAAAGTAGCGGTTGCCGTGATCGCTCCGGCAACCACCTTTTGTACAAGCTTTGCGCTGTTGCATGTTACCCTTTGTACAAAGCCGGGCGCAGACCCGCGCATCAGTAAAGTTTCTGTGTTTTGCGCTAGTTGCCTTTCCCATGCTTTTCTTTACTATTTGCATGTGTTATTTGGCATCTCTTGTGCGACACACATATCAGGTAAAGCAATAGCACGCCGAAAGGCCATATACTTGTTTCCCTCTTCTCTTTCCTTGCCTCTTAAGCAGAAGGAACGTTCCTCGCGCACAAGTTTGCCGGGGGGGAAGGAAATGGAGGATGAACCAAGTGCTGTTCAAGAAAGAAAGCTTGCGGGAGAGCATACAGATCCACAGCTAAGTTATTAGAATTTGAGCAGTTCAAAATTTTAAATTTTAAGTTGCCTTCCTTGAACAACCACACTTTGTATGGAAAACACATGCGGCGGAGGAACCTACCCGTGGATAGCCGCACCCTTATCTTGTTTTCGAACACGCTCAGCGATTTAAGTGAGCTGCGACAAGTGTCGCGCCCTTGTTTCGTTTTGAGTCCGCTCAGCAAGCTAAGTGCGTTGCGACTAGCAGCGGCAAGGTTGCTTGCGGTAAAGACCTTAGCCAGCGGGCTGCTTGAGTTCAGCACTCGGCGCTCGCGGCAAGGGCCCCTGCCGCAAGTTCCTAAGCGTGGGGTTGGAGCATACAAAGTTGAGGATCAGAACAAGGGAGATAACACTGCATCTATCGATTAAAATAAAGATAATATCTTACAAGGAATAACTTGTCGCGATGACTAATGAGTTCATAACACCCTATGCAGCAACAAAAAGAGATAAAGATAAAGGAGGCCTAGTCTACGCGGTCGCCCTCCACCCTGGAGATCTTGCTCACTTTAGCAATGATGTGGGCGACCTGCTCCTTGAGCCTCCATGTTCGCGTCGGCGGCAAGCTGCGAAGAAGCGTTGGTGAGGTTTATGCGGGATTGCGGTATCGATCTTCGTCGGCTGCGCTCCATGATTCCGTGCACTGGCGGCGAGTCTCCTCGGCGAGTTCTTGTGAGGATCTTCTTCCATGAATTTGCAAGGGCGCGCGATCCCCTGAAGAAGAGGCTGAGCTTGGCTGGGGGAGATTTGGATCCGGGAGTAGATGAGATGCTCCGGCTTGGCGCCCGGCAACTCTGGTCAATGTCGGACGCACAAGACACCAAGTCCTCGGTCCATAACTCAGCAGTGCAGCGGAAGTGCTCGGCTGCTTTGTTGGCGCTGTCCACAAGGTTCGCTCCTTGCGAGCTCCTCCTTCAACTTGGTCTCCGATCCCGGCGGCGTCAGCGAGTCCCTCGGCGCGAAACTTTCAGCTCAAGATCCACGATGGAGTCCTTGGCGGCCTTCAACTCGTCGCCTTTCTTGGAAAAAGCGCACTGGAGTTCGAGTTGGTGTGGGCGTCCTTCTCACGCTCCGTGTTGGCGCGGTGACCTTCTCCACGCTTCGCCTTGACAACTCCTCCAGCTGCGCGACCTTGGCGGCAAGCTCCTCCTTGGCGGTCTCCGCGGCAGCATGGCGGTTTCGCCTCCTTCAATTCCCGCCAAGGCCTGCTCCCGGCGGCAAGGTCTTCCTCGTGGGAGTCGAGGTTGACCTTCCGCTGGGCGAGTTCTCCTTCTCGCCGGGAAAGCTCCACCCCGGCGAGCCGCTGCTGCTCTTCGGCCTCGGCCTTCTCCAGCAACCACTCTTGATACTCCCCGGCGAGTCGCTTGCGCTCCTCCGCCACCTCGCCGAGGAGATGGTGAAGCAGCTTCTCCTCCTCGGGCCCGTCGCTCTCGCCGGGCCCCTCGATGATCTTCAAGCCCGCGGAGGCGAGGACCTCCCCATCAAAGGCCTCGCCCTCCGCGGGAGCTCGCGACGAAGAGCCCCACGGCACTGGATGAAGAGCGCCGTTGGGGGCTTTCAAGTAATGTGACTGCTCTTCTCCGGCGGAGGGTCGGCAACGGCGCAGCACTTGATGCTCCCGCCGCCTCGGGCGATGGTGCGGTCACCGTCCCCTCCCGGCCGCTGCGTCCATGGCCGGGGCGGTCTCTGGCGCATTGGCCGGCGGCTCCGCCGTGTCCTCGGCGACAGGCGTCGTCGCCCGCCGCCTGCGCCCTCCTCCTCAACAATGGCGACTTCCGTCTCCATCGCTCGGGGAGGAGGATCTAGAAGAAAAAAAGCAAAAAAAGTTCAAGCAAATATCCAAAAAGAGACAACGCCAAGAAGACAAAGTTGCAGAACCTACCTTGGCGGACGTCGTCAGCGGCGGGCTCCCTCGCCGGGGAGCTCTGCCTTGGCGGAGTGGCCGCCCTTGCCGGGCTGCTCGCTCTTGGCGGGGTACTCGCGCTTGGCGGAGTACCCGCCCTTGGCAGAGCGCTCTCCCTTGCCGGGGAGTTCGACCTTGGCGGGGATGGCGGGGCCCGCGGCTCTTCGGGGGCGACCTCCGGACGCTCCTGCCGCTGTGGCTGCACCTCTGCACAAGTCAAGACAAAAACATCAAGGCATTAGTACAAGACCAAAATCTTCAAACCGCCCGGCGAAAGTCGAGAACCAGGACTTCTGTTGGGGGCTGCGCTGAGGCTGCTCCTCGGAACAACGCTTCGGGTCGGCAAGCTTGGCTCGGCCGTCCCGATCGCCTTGGTGGCCAGGCGGGTAAATCGCGACCGACCACGGGCACCTTGGCCTTTTAGCCATCCGCTCCGCCAAGGTCCTGAAATCAAAGCAAGAAACAAGATTAGCTTCAAAGATAATCAAGGCAGAATTGAGAAGATGAAGATCTCGGATGCCTCCTGTTCCTCCTCGTCGTCTTCGCTCAAAGGCGGAGAAGTCATACTCCACACAGGCGCGTCGGCGCGAGGCGGAGGCGAACTCCCTCGGGCACTTGGCGGTCCTCGGTGCAGCTTGGCTTCCCGGGAAGCTTGCGCTGCCCGTGAGCTGGTTGTTGCGGGAGGCTGCGCCCTCGCTCCGTCGCCGCCTTGCAGGCGCTTGATGGAAACGCCTAGGGCTTGCCGGGCGAGAGGTCTCCGGCAGCGAGGAAGGTCGTCGGCGTGAAACTCCGTGGACCCCCGGCGTCCTCGGCAGCCTCGGCGTCCTCCTCCTCCTCCTCGCCCGGCTGGCTCGCCCGGACCAGCGCCTGCGCTGCGGCCTCTTCCCTCTGGCGCCTCCGCTCCCTCCGGCGCCGCCGTTTCTCTTGGCGCCTCTGTTCCCTCGGCAGCGTCACCCCTTGCAGCGGCCTCGGCCCGATTCGGGGATCCGGAGTGCCTCAGCGAGGGACCCGGCGAGCTTCGTCGGGAGGAAGCTGCGATGAGTCTGCGGATCTCCGCCTCCTCGCTTGGCGGGGCGCTTCCGCAGCCTCTGCCTCCTTGGGCGTGTGGCGAACTCTCCTGCCGCTGCGGCTGCAGCGGCCTCCTCAACCGAAGCGATGTCGCTATCTCTGGTCCGTGGTGTCCGTGTCAGCCCGGGTCTCGTCCTTGTTCTTCGCCACCTCCACAAGGTTGTCGAAGAAGCGAAACGTCTATTGGCAAGGCGGAATCCATGTGCGGTCCACGCCGTGCGAAATCGCCGCGGGCATCATGGCGGGACTGTCCCTGGCTGTCTGTTGCGAGAGGGCACCACTCCCGGGACTCTGAACCATTCGGGTGAGCAGGTCGTGCTTAAACAGTTCCCGGACCATCCCCTTCAGCTCGGCGGCGTGAAGTTGAAGTTTAGCCGGGCGCAGCCTCATTATATCCGCTGCGTTGACATACTCCCAGGCGGCCTTTTACGTCTTGGAGAGAAGCGTCTGGCGGCGGAGAAATCTGCACCCGCCTGCGACAGACAACTTTGCTACTCGAAGCGAAGAATCCGGATGAGGCGATGTTGAGCTTAGCGTCGTCCGGATCCAGCTCGCTCCGGTCCACTGCCGCGCCACGATAGGAGTTGTGCGGCGGCGGTGAAATCTGCGGCTCGTCTTCAGCGATCCAGCACCGGTCGGCCGCCACTCTTCCCACTTTCGCGGAGCTCCCGGCAAGTAAGACTCCTTCTTGTGCGGCGAAAAACCCAAGATATCCCTCCGGAGAGGCGCCAGACCTCTACTCTAGGAGTGAAGAAATGCCTAAACAGCGCTACGTTGGGATGAATTCCTATGTAGTTTTCACATGTGTGCGAAAACCGCCATAGTAAGGATGGCGTTGGGGTGAAGTCAAGAAGATGGAAGCCGTGGGTGTGCATGATGTCCTGAAGAATTGAGAAAAAGGAGGCAAAGACCGCGGTGGAAGAAGGCTGCGAAGAAATAGTACCGCCGGGATAGTTGTCCTTAGCGGCGGCGGATGAGCTCGAGTGCGGGGGCGCCTTGGTTCCTTGGACCAGAACAAGTAATACTTGTTCGAGCTCCCAGCAGTGAGCTTTGGCGGGAAGGCGAGTTCCGCTTCCGGTACTCGGTGAGCCTCGCCGCTTGCTCCGACTTCTCCTTCTTGGCCTTCTCCGCCTTCGCCTTCTCGGTCTTGAGGGCCATGGCGGAGGCAAGCGGAGAAGGAGACGAAACCCGCCGGCGCTGGAGATCTGGCGGGCGGAGGTTTGGGCGGAGCACAAAGGGATCTCTGGAAGGAAGAAGATGCAATGAGGCGAAAGGAGGAACGCTCTGCTTCCTCTGCTTTATGGGGAAGTGGGGAGTTTCGCTCTTTCCATTAAAAGCGTGGGCACGTCCCATCCTGCGCCGCAATCGGCGCGTGCGTGCGTAGCAGGGGATCACGGCGGATCTTGAAGTGGATTCGGCGCCGTGGGCGCATGTGCCCGATGCCTTTGTTGTGGGCTGGCCCAACAGCGCTTCGGCACCGTGTGTGGCCCAGGCCGGGGCTCTGTCGGTGTACTAAGGTAGGGGTACCTCGGTACCCCAACTTACCTGGCGATTCAACTTCCAGCGGCGGGGTTTACTGCGTGCTCGCCGAAGACCTTCTGCTCCATGTCAAACCATTCAAAGACAAAGTATACAAGGCGAAGATCGAGACCCGGCGTTCGGGCTCAAGGTTACTTCACTCACGCAAGGCCACGGCAAGAGGGCTCGCCGGAAGACTAGAAAGATTACATCATAGAAGACATGCCTCGGCGCTATATGCGTCGGCGAGAATCCGGGGGCGACAAATTCTGAGCCGGCAAGCTCCGGGTCGGCAAGGACAAGACCCGGCAAGGTGCTTGCCGGGAGAATTCTGTTGTGTGCCGGCGCTCAGCTCATCAGCCCCAGCGTGCACAGGGCCTTTCGAGGATGCGTGGCGGATGGCTGTGCAACTGGGGACACGGTGGCACTTCCGCAGTGGTGGATCCATCGCCGTGGCGAGCGAGAACACAAGGCGGGAGCTTTTGGGGTTCGGCGGCGGGCATTAAATGCCCTTGTCCCCCTTGTCAAAGTAGGTGGCGACCACTTGTTCACGCCTTTGTAGCTCCTTTGTTCCCTTTTATTCAACTACCACCTCTTTTACATTTTACCCCTTTCCCCTCGTTGACACTGTCGGTGACCCCTTGCACTATAAAGGAGGCCCATGCACAATGTGGAGGGTTGAAACCTTGACAACTCTCACGCTCGGTGTAGGCGTCTTGTAGATCTTCAAGCTCCGAGCTCAATACAAACCAAAGGCAGGAGTAGGGTTTCTGGCGTCCATCAGCGGCCCGAACCTGGTAAAAACTGCCCAGCGTGCCTTCTCGATCTGCTCTTCGTGCTCCCTCCGCCCTCGTACCGCCTGAGACAAGGGCTCCGGCCCCATAGGTGTTAAATGGCGGGCGATTTCCCCGACATAAGCTCTTATTTCCATGTCTTTCAACCTTCAAGTTCTCGTAATTCTGCTTGTTCCTCTTTTCTAACGGATTGTTTGCAATCTCGTTCATCTCTGTTGTACTCTTTCTTTTAAATTGCTCAACCTCTCATGGTTCGTGGCTTCACTCGTTCGTCAAAGAAGAAACTTTGTTTTACCTCTCCTCTTCCTTTTTCCTCCGGTGCCATCCTAGATCTCGGGACGAGATCCTCTCATAGTGGTGGAGTGTTGTAACGCCCCGGATACAACTTTCCACATTCGTAACTTCAACTCTTGCCTTTTCTGGAGATGCGATATGATATTTCCTTCGTGGTTGGGTTTTTGTCTTTTGTTTTGCATTTTGTTCATGTTAGACATTTCATCTCATGGCATCATGTGCATTGCATTCGCATGTTTTTTCATAAAACTCATTACCGTTCATAGTTGCCGATTCTCTCTTTGTCTCTATTGACCAATTGTCGGACCGCTTGTCTTCGTTAACCGTTCTAAGACCAACCACCCACTTGCAAGCGATCGCTTTGTTCCTCTGCACAGCGCACAGACCCCCTCTTGTCCGCGTCCGAAATCCCCCGAACCCAACCCGCTCAGTCATCACCGTTGCATTCGGATCATCCCCAAACGTCCGTAAGATATCTTCGTTTTATTTATTGGACTTCCTAACCTATTTTCCCGGAGCCGTTCGATCGTGATCAGGTGACTCAAAAACTCCCCTCTTTTCCTATATAAATAGACCCCAACCCTAAAATTGAGGAGAGATGTCCCATCCATCCTCCTCGCCGCCACTCCACCAGATCCCCCTCGGGATCCATCCCTCCCCAACCTTCGCTAGCCACCTACAGCCTCCCGATCCCCTCGCCCTCCACCTCGCTCGATTCAGCGCCTCCCCTGTCCCTCCTCGATTCCCACCGAACCACCAGATCGAAGCCCCGTGCGCCCCACCACCTCGTCCTCGTGAGCACGACCACCGGAGCGCCACCTCGCAGGACCTCTCGCGCGCTCGATGCTCGAGCTCCTCTGCCCGGGCGTCCCACGCGCCTCAAGTCCCCGTCGTTGCCGAGCACCTCCTCCTCGCCGGTACTTCCCCGCCAGCAGCAGCAGCCACCAGACCATCCCCGTCGCGCCGCCTCTCCCTTCCCTTCCTTCCTATTGTTCCTTCCTTCTCCGCTCACGTCTCGCCCCTCTCTGTATTTTCCTTGCAGAAGCACCACGCCATGGCTGCGCCCCACCGAAGCTTGGAGCTCCAAGTCCGCCAGCCCGCCTCCGCTTCGATCCGGCAGGGAAAGGGACCCCAGCGACCTCCTGCGACCGGATTCGGGTCCGCCTCCCTCTGCCCGTCACTCTCCTTCTCGTATCTCCTTCCTCCCTCTCTTGCCTTTGGTCCTCTGTTTTTCTGAAGCTCATGTCTCTCTCTGCTCTCTCTCTCTGTTGCAACAGGGAACCGAGCCGCCATGTCCGTCGCCCTCGTTTGTTCCTCGCTAGGAGACCGACTGCAGCCTCCTACTGTCGCTCGGATCCGCGCCGCTTCGTCTCCGGCCCCTGCCCGCCGGAGTCGCGCCTCCCTGTGACCCGCAGCCCCGCTGCATCGCGCCTCTGCTTCCTTCCAAACGCGAGCGCCAGGTCGCGTTCAGTTTGCTCGAGCGCTGCGGTCGCTCGCACGCGTTGACCGCGCGTGGGCCTCCTCTTGTCTCGCCAAGGCCCAGCGCGCCAGCCTCTCCTGCCGGCCTCACCTCACCGTCGAACAGGGTCATGGCCCATGGTGTGCCGCCCAAACCCCCCTGTGCACTGTTGGGCCAGTTAGATTTGGCCTGTTGTGTGTTTTTTTCTTGCCAGGATGATTTGTCTATTTATCCAGTGGATTACAGATTTGCAGAAACCCCCTTGCACTTCATGCATATAATAACTCATGATCTGTGCATCATATGTAAAAACTTTAAACATGTAAAATGCTTAGAATTTCATCTAGTTTCATATTTGGCCACTTTCATCCATGATTGAAATGTTTAAAATGCTGTTTGATTAAATTTGCTCAAATGCCATGTTAAATGATTTATTTCATAACTAAATAACCGTAGCTCGGTTTTAAATAAACTTTATATGTAAATGGGGTGGAAAAATTCTTAGTTTAACATGGTCCACTTTATTTTCCTGTTTAACAACTTTTAAATATGTTTTAGGGCAGAACAATAGCAAATTCATAAATTGCATATGAGGATTTTCCGAAAATGTTGTTTGTTGTTCCGGCCTCATTTAAACTTGCCTAAATAGTTAGTTTACTTTTGTTACACCCCTTGCCATGTTTAACATCATTTAACATTGTTGTGTACCTAAACGAGAGCGTACTAAATAACTCGGATGTGGTGTTTCGTCAATATGCAACTCGTTGCATATTGAGCTCCACTTAACTTGTAGTATTGTTTGTTGCACTTTGCCATGCCATGCCTTTTTAAATCGGACATGCATCATACTTGGTTGTGCATCATGCCATGATTATGTGATGGTTGTTTACCATGATGTTTGCTTCTTTCCGGTTTGCATCTCTCGTTAGCTTCGGTTTTGTTCCGGAGTTGTGAGGATTCGTTCGACTACGTCCGTTTCTCTTCTTCATGGACTCGTTCTTCTTCCTAGCGGGATTTCAGGCAAGATGACCGTCACCCTGGATCTCACTACTATCATTGCTATGCTAGTTGCCGTTACGTAAGCTTTCTGCGCTTCCTATAACTTGTTCTTCAAGCCTCCCAAATTGCATGAACCTCTAACCTTTGACACCCTTCCTAGCAAACCGTTGTTTGGCTATGTTACTGCTTTGCTCAGCCCCTCTTATAGCGTTGTTCGTTGCAGGTGAAGTTGAAGATTACTCCATGGTGGACAGGGTTATGTTGGGATATCACAATATCTCTTATTTAATTAATGCATCTATATACTTGGTAAAGGGTGGAAGGCTCGGCCTTATGCAGTGTTTTGTTCCCTCTTGCCGCCCTAGTTTCCGTCATACCGGTGTTATGTTCCCGGATTTTGTGCTCCTTCTGCGGTCGGGTGATTTATCAGACCCCTTGACGATTCGCTTTGAATAAAACTCCTCGGCAAGGCCCAACCTTGGTTTTACCATTTGCCTCACCTAGCCCTTTTTCCTTGGGTGTCCGGAGCCGAGGGTCATCTTTATTTTAACCCCCAGGCGGTGCTTCTCCAAGTGCTGGTCCAAACCAGCGATGTTGGCGCCCCACAGGCAATCGGGGTCTATGCCAACCCGGCGTCTGGCTCATCTAGTGTGCCACGAGCGAGATATGTGCAGCTCCTACCGGGATTTGGCGGGCTGTGGCGGTCTTCTGGTCTTGTGTTACCATTGTCGAAATGTCTTGTAAACCGGGATTAAAGGCGATCGGGTCTTCTGGGAGAAGGAATATCGCCGTTGATCGCGAGAGCTTATCATGGGCTAAGTTGGGACACCCTGCGGGTATAAACTTTTCGAGCCGTGCCGCGGTTATGTGGCAGATCGAATTTGTTAATGTCGGTTGTAGACAACTTGACACGAGATCCGAATTAAAGCGCATCAACGGCGTGTGTAGCCGTGATGGTCTCTTCTCGGTGAGTCAGGAAGTGAACACGGTTTTTGGGTTATGTTTGGCGTAAGTAGGAGTTCGAGGATCACCTCTTGATCATTGCTAGCTTCACATTGTTCCGTTTGCTCTCTTCTCGCTCTCTTCTGCGTATGTTAGCCACCATATATGCTTAGTCGCTCTTTGGAACCTCACCACTTTACCCCTTCCTTTCCCATTAAGCTTTGCTAGTCTTGATACCCATGGTAAAGGGATTGCTGAGTCCTCGTGGCTCCTGATTACTACAACAGATTGCGGTACAGGTTATCACGATGATCACGGCGTGAGAGTGATGTTTGCTTGTTTTGGAGTTCTTCTTACGCTTCTTCTTGATCGGGGATAGGTTCGGGCCGGCAGCTGGGCTAGCAGGTGGATGTCGTTTGAGTTTACATGCATGTTTCATCCGTAGTCGGATGGTGATCTTACGTAAGATGATGTTGTATTCCTGTGGCATTGTATGCCTTTTGTATGTATCCCCATCTATTATGTAATGTTGATGTAATGATATCCACCTTGCAAAAGCGTTTCAATATGCGGGTCTATCCTTGGTGGGACCTTCGAGTTCCTTTTGGATAGGGTCGCATATTGGGCGTGACACATGGCATGGTCTCCGGCGAAGTTTCGGTGACCCTCTACTCGGGTGTTGGCATATTTAGGCCCGTAGGGTCTTGTACATGCATTCTAGTTCGAGGATCCTCTCGTTTGCCTTCTCTAGACGATCCACCGTAGCAGCCCGAGGTGCACCACCGCGGAACCCCGACGTCGGCGAGGAATCCATCTTGTTCTCGTTCCATGCTTGGTACGAATGGTTTTGCCCCATTGTGTAGCTTCATCCGCGCCCTCCATCACGTGTTTTGGTTGCCGAAACAGCTCCAACGAGCTCCTCCGCCGTCCTACGACCCCAGCGCCGGCACTTCCTCTGTTCTGCTCTTGCCCGAGCTTGTTCTCGATCCCTTGCTCATGCCGTTGCTCCCCCGCTCGCACAACCGCACCCACACAGGTTTCCGCACGCCCGCTGCTGTCCTATAGCGTCGATGCCCGCTGCTTTGCTCGCTTGCGTCGCCGGCGAGCATCCCCATGAGCCATGGCTCCAAAAGCTCAACCTTCTGTAGTTGGCTCAAGTAACATGGCGTCCTCATTTATTTAACGAAGTCAGGCAAACCCGAGTTGGCTAGCACAGCTGGCATTCTCACAAGAGATCCTGGTTTCGAGCCCGAGGCGCCCCGATTTTTGCCCTCTTTTCCATTTCCTTTTGCCTGCACATGCATTCAGCCGCTTGGCCTCGATTCCATTCTAGGCCGATGCACTGCGTTGCTTCTGGTCCAAGTATGTTTTTTTCTGCTTTGTTGGCCTATCATTTTCAAGTGCATGCATAATTACAAAAAATGCCATCATTTTAAAATGCTCGTAACTAGATGTCCATGCATCCAAATAAAACATGTTATATATGTAGAATGCTGAGATTTTCATGTACTTTCATAATATGCAACTTTCATCCATGTTTGAAATGTTTAAATTGATGTTTGCATTTAATTTGTATAATGACATGCTAAAATGGTTTATTTCATAACTAAATAACCGTAGCTCCTAATTAAATAAACTTTATATGTAAATGGGGCAGAAAAATGCATAGTTTAACATGGTAGCATTACTTGGCACGTTTAACAACTCTAAAATTGTGTATAGGGAAGAACAGTAGAAAATTTGAAATATGACATGAGGATTTTCTGGAATTGTTATTTTATATTTCCGTCCTCATTTAAATTGCCTAGATAGGTAGTTTTGTTGTGCATCAACTCTTTCCATGTTAACCAACATTTAATCTTGTCATGCATCATACTTGATTGAGCATCATGTCATGTTTATGTGTTGTGTGTTTACCTTGTTGTTTGCTTCTTTCCGGCTTGGCTTCTTCTCGATAGTTACTGTTTCATTGCAATCGTGAGGATTCGTTCGGCTACGCTTGGTTCGTCTACGCTCATTCGTCTTTTTCAAGTACTCGTTCTTCTTTCTAGCAGGATTTCAGCCAAGATGACCATCACCCTGGATCTCACTACTATCAGTCCTATGCTAGTTGTTTCGATGCTATCCGTATGTCGCGCTTCCTACCACTTGTTTATCAAGCCTCCCAAATTGCCATGTCATCCTCTAACCTTCTTCACCCTTCCTAGCGAACCATTGTTTGGCTATGTTACCACTTTTGCTCAGCCCCTGTTATAGCGTTGTTAGTTGTAGGTGAAGTTGAAGATTGCTCCATGTTGGAACATGATTATGTTGGGGTATCACAATATCTCTTATTTAATTAATGCATCTATATACCTGGTAAAGGGTGGAAGGCTCGGCCTTATGCCTGGCGTTTTGTTCCACTCTTGTCGCCTTAGTTTCCGTTATACTGGCGTTATGTTCCATGATTTTGCATTCCTGACGCGGTCGGGTTTATGGGAACCCCTTGACAGTTCGCTTTGAATAAAACTCCTCCAGCAAGGCCCAACATTGGTTTTACCATTTGCCTAATAACAACTAAAACTTAAATAGGGGATTTTCTTCGGACCCCTAGTATTTTTAATCAACCCCCCGGGCTAGTGCTCCTCTGAGTGTTGGTCCAAACTAGGGCACTATGCAGGGCCGCCTCGGGGCAACCTGGGTTATTTTGGCACCTGTACGCGTAGCTCATCCATGGTGCCATGAGAACGAGATACGTGCGGCTCCTATCGAGATTTGTTGGCACACCGGGAGGTCTTGCTGGTCTTGTTTTACATTGGCAAAATCTCTTGTAACCGGGATTTCGAGTCTGATCGGGTCTTTCCGGGAGAAGGAATATCCTTCGTCGATCGTGAGAGCTTGTGATGGGATAAGTTGGGACACCCCTGCTGGGTATAAACTTTCGAGAGCCATGCCCGCGGTTATGTGGCAGATGGAAATTTGTTAATATCAGGTTGTAGAGAACTTGACACTTGACTTAACTAAAACTGATCAATCGCGTGTGTAACCATGATGGTCTCTTCTTGGCGGACTCCGGGAATTGAAGACGGTTTGGGTTATGTCTGAAGGTAAGTAGTTCAGGATCAGTTCATGATCATTACTAGTCTGCGACCATTTGTGTAGCTTCTCATCTCATTCTTGTATTCGTAAGTTAGCCACCATACATTGCATAGTCGCTTGCTGCAACCTCACCACTTATCCATTCCATACCCATTAAGCTTTGCTAGTCTTGATACCCATGGTAATGGGATTGCTGAGACATCGTGGCTCATAGATTACTACAACAACAGTTGCAGGTACAGGTAATGTGATGATCATGACGCGAGAGTGATGCTTGATTGTTTGAGTTCTTACGCCGTAAATGCAGGGATAGGTTCTGGTCGGCGGCACTGGGCTAAGGGGTGGATGTCATTAGAGTTTCTGTTTGTGTTTCATCCGTAGTCAGATGTTGCTCTTATGTATGATGTTATTGTATTCATGTGGCATTGTATGCCTTTTGTATGTATTCCTAACTATTATGTAATGGTATGATGTAATGACATCCACTTTGCAAAAGCGTCTCCAATATGTGCTTCTATCCTTGGTGGGACCTTCGAGTTCCTTTAGGATAGGGTCGCATATTGGGCGTGACAACATGGCACACACCTGGATGGAGGAACTAGACTACATTTTGCATATAATTTTTCCTGAAGTCAATGTACCTCTACTTTGACCAAACTTATAAAAAGAGTATCAACATTCCCAATGTCAAATAAATATTTTATACTCATTATGAAATGTAGTTTCATAAAATATTGATATTTTCAGTATAAATTTGGTCAAAAACTTTGCAAACTTTGACTTCACTCTAATCTTACGCAGAGTAAAAAGGACCAGAGGGAGTATCATGCATGCGGAGTAGGCAAAAAATTTCTCATTTATAGCCGTCCAAAGTCTCAAAGGGAGCGACCGCGCGAGGGAGGCGAAGGTCGTGGGAGGCATGACGGTTGACGGAATTAAGTGAAGTTACATGCACGCGTCGGCATGACGTGCGATCACGCAGAAGCTATACCGTCAAGCCTACGATATGGGTCTAGTAGACATGACATCTAGCTGGTCCAACATAGTAGTCGAGAACTCTTTAGGGGCATGCAGCCGTTTATCCACCGGGCAAGCCACCACCCCCACGCCATTCGCAGGCCCTACTCGTCCTAGTCTTCTACCTTACAACAATCTGCTCCCAGTCGTCCCATCCTTTCACATTACACTAGTTAAACTTCTCCTAACCCGCCTCCAAAATCCATGGCCTACAAATCTCCATGATCGCCGATAAGTACGTGGTTAGGACCATCACCGGCGATGAGTTCATTGTCATCGACACCCGTAGATCCGCAACGGTGGAAGCATGCCTTGCTCGCTTCCTACGCATGTTCAAAATTTCAAAGGATCAGTGGGTCACTGGGCTAGATGTTGAGTAAACCACAGTCCTGGAAAGCGAGAAGCTTCTAAAGGAGGCAAAGAAGAAGAAGCACACCATGATCCAGGTTTGCATATATAACGTGTGCTTGGTCTACCACACATGCCATGCTGACATTAGGTGCCAGGAATTTGAGTTCTTCCTCAAGGACAAAAGAATGAAATTTGTTACTCTAGACTTTACGAACAACAGGAGAGTCCTGGGTCCGATAGGCCTCATTGTAGGCCAACCCTTCAATCTCCAGAAGGCAAGCTCGGTGTCCTCCGCTCAGCCTTCAATTTTGACCCTGGCAGCAGCCATGATTGATCCTTCGTACGCTCAACAGAACAAACATCACCCGAAGTTTCATCATGCATGGGAGTCGAAGACAATAGATGAAGATCACATCATGTACGCAACGATGGATGCCAACCTTTGTTGAAATATCTACCAGGGTTGGATGAAGAAGCAGAGCCCAGTGTCCGCTTCAAGCAAAGAAGTGTCGGCGAAGAGCAAGAGGAAGAGGGACAAGGACGAAGTCGAGGACGTGTACTCGGACTCCGAGTAAGGTGGCAGTGCTGTTGCTCTGATGGTTCTACTGCAGTGTCAAGCGGACTAGTTGCTTAGTTTTATTTCAGGGTCTTTTGTGCTGAGCCCCCATCGAAACTATCTTTATGTTCTTTCTCATTATTTGACCTCTTTAGTATGTACAGTAGTACTAGTATGTCTTACTACCGTTCTTCTTGTAGTTGGTACTACTGCTCATATCTTCGCGTTCCTACTGTACTTGATACGTACTAGTAGTGTAATTTGGGTCAGTCGATTTGTGAAAGAAGTTCAATGGAGTGAAGGAAGAAGACGGCAGAGAAGCTACCCCAATATCTATATTAGGGTGGCAGGGTGCCCATGATCTATCTTATGAGTGTTGGGTGTGGAATCCAGTTTGCCGAAAAAATGGATCGTGCCTGTGGTTAAATTTATGGCGGGGGTGGGGGGAGCATGGCGGTGGCAGGCGGTTCAGGGGAGGGCGGGGCAGAGGCGGTAGGCGGTTAGGCCTGTGGCGTGCTGGCGGCACGATGCCTGAGAGACAAGATGAATAGCGCATCGATTCCGGAGGTTGAAGAATCCCTTCTGGCTGTCCATGTTGCATCCAACCGCTCACAAGAGTTGACTGACCCAAATTGTTCCTTCGGATTGCAGGATCCACGTGGCATTTAAGGTCTCAAAGGTAGATTCCACGTCCGCACCCGGTTTGCGGGCTTGGCGCGGGCGCGACCGGCTTCCGCCGTGACAGACACCATATGCGCCTCCTTCGCGCGGGCGGAGATGAAATTGACATGCTAGCTCCTCCTCGCCGGTGTGCTGGAGCATGCGCTCATCCTCCTCTTCATACGCTATGGGCATAGACGCGGCTCCACGAGCTGCTCACGTGCTTGGCAGCACGGCGGCATCATGAGGAGGGACTGCAGACGACGTGAGCGGGCAAGCCTTCGGCTTCATTATACATGGATGGCGGGGACATGGCGATGATGGGCGAGAAATGGTCGGCCGGAGCAGCGAGCGTCGACATACGCAACGGCGGCGGCGGCATATTGATGAGTGCGCGTATGGGAGCTTAGTTTAGTTTTATATAGGGTTGGTCAAACTTAAAAGAATACCGTACTAGTACATGTAAACATTAGACTGAGGCAACGCTTATACTACCATATTCATTAGCACATCATCGATGCAGAACCATGTGTAAGCGCATACATCACGGCTATGCGGTCGATCGAATGGTGCGTCACTGTGTCACGCTCGAAGGACATCCACCGAACCTTTTTGTGTGTGTGTAAACAATCCCCGAATATTGCTCTACTTTTTCCTAGAAAAGTACTTCACGCTACAATATTTCCATATATTTGAATTTAGCTTCAGTTTGTGCTTATTTGGATTTAGACGTTTTAGGTGCACCCTAGACATTTTCTTTAATGCTGATTCTATGTGTGCGAATGAGAGAGAACGTGTCTATGTGTCCATATGTGTGTTGTCGCGGAAGGGCAATGTGGAGACGGTGCGCGTGTGATAGAGACATTGAGAGGTGTGAATGTGCAAATGATCATGCATGAGTGAGACATAGAGAGATGCGGATACATTGTGTATACATGAGGGAACTGTCTTCTATTTGTAATTGTTTGTGCGAGAGAGAGAGAGAGAGAGAGGAGCATCCATAGCACAACAACCATCTCTCTCGATTCGTCCGTCCCTCGCATGATGACATGTAACACATGCATCAACGCACACATTTTGACACCCTCACCCGGCCCCTCCCCACCTCAAGGCCTGCACATCACTCTCTAACTCGCACGCACAATCTCTTTGTGAAGACCCTATTTAGCCTGTATCTTGCCGTCACATACACATAAATTCTCTCCGTAGGTTTGATTTCTCTCGATGTCGACACACATCTTGTGGCGTCTTGGCGTGCCTGCCTTACACACACTCACACTCCCCCCTCCTCCGAGCCCACAATTCATCCCCATCCAAGGTTATATGGCGATCACACTCGCTTGTGCTTCGTTGCACCCCAGCATGCACACCACCTCAATCTTCAAAGAGGGCATCGAGGAGATCGAAGATGGCGACCACACTGCACTAGAGAATGCGGGGCCATTTGGAGTCAAGATGATGTGACGATGGCTGACTGACTCCTAACCCTCTCTCCCACACAAAACTATCAATCCCTAAACACATGAGATCCTTCCCCTCTCGTCCATGTTTTTCCAGCTCTCTCATGAAACCCGTTGTCTCTTCTCCTTCCATGTGTACAAAATCCAGATGCACATGCATCTCATGTATATTACATGTTTCCATCTTTCTCACAGACCTAACTTCTTCTCTCTCTCTCTCTCTCTCTCTCTCTCTCTCTCTCTCTCTCTCTCTCTCTCTCTCTCTCTCTCTCTCTCTCTCTCTCTCTCTCTCTCTCTCTCTCTCTCTCTCTCTCTCTCTCTCTCTCTCTCTCTCTCTCTCTCTCTCTCTCTCTCTCTCTCTCTCTCTCTCTCTCTCTCTCTCTCTCTCTCTCTCTCTCTCTCTCTCTCTCTCTCTCTCTCTCTCTCTCTCTCTCTCTCTCTCTCTCTCTCTCTCTCTCTCTCTCTCTCTATCTATCTATCTATCTATCTCTCTCTCTCTCTCTCTCTCTCTCTCTCTCTCTCTCTCTCTCTCTCTCTCTCTCTCTCTCTCTCTCTCTCTCTCTCTCTCTCTCTCTCTCTCTCTCTCTCTCTCTCTATCTATCTCTCTCTCTCTCTCTCTCTCTCTCTCTCTCTCTCTCTCTCTCTCTCTCTCTCTCTCTCTCTCTCTCTCTCTCTCTCTCTCTCTCTCTCTCTCTCTCTCTCTCTCTCTCTCTCTCTCTCTCTCTCTCTCTCTCTCTCTCTCTCTCTCTCTCTCTCTCTCTCTCTCTCTCTCTCTCTCTCTCTCTCTCTCTCTCTCTCTCTCTCTCTCTCTCTCTCTCTCTCTCTCTCTCTCTCTCTCTCTCTCTCTCTCTCTCTCTCTCTCTCTCTCTCTCTCTCTCTCTCTCTCTCTCTCCCTCCCTCCCTCTCCCTTCCTCCCTCCCTCCCTCCCTCCCTCCCTCTCCCTCCCTCCCTCCCCTCTCCCTCTCTCTCTCTCTCTCTCTCTCTCTCTCTCTCTCTCTCTCTCTCTCTCTCTCTCTCTCTCTCTCTCTCTCTCTCTCTCTCTCTCTCTCTCTCTCTCTCTCTCTCTCTCTCTCTCTCTCTCTCTCTCTCTCTCTCTCTCTCTCTCTCTCTCTCTCCCTCCCTCCTCCCTCCCTCCCTCCCTCCCTCCCTCCCTCCCTCCTCCCTCCCTCCCTCCCTCCCTCCCCTCTCTCTCTCTCTCTCTCTCTCTCTCTCTCTCTCTCTCTCTCTCTCTCTCTCTCTCTCTCTCTCTCTCTCTCTCTCTCTCTCTCTCTCTCTCTCTCTCTCTCTCTCTCTCTCTCTCTCTCCTCTCCCTCTCTCTCCCTCTCTCTCCCTCTCTCTCTCTCTCTCTCTCTCTCTCTCTCTCTCTCTCTCTCTCTCTCTCTCTCTCTCTCTCTCTCTCTCTCTCTCTCTCTCTCTCCCCCCCTCTCTCACCCACATACATACAATCTTGCTAGCCCTATCTGTTCCATCTTCGCAAGCTCTCTCTTCATGTTTCCTTCACACATTGGGATGTGTTCAAAATGTTGCTTTTATAATAGATCATGTAGGGTTATGGTTAGTTTTTTTTTTGCATCCTACAAAGTAATAACTATCAAATGCATTTAGATTTTCATTTGACTGGGATTATGTGAGTTTGAGCATACTGTGAAGTACTATAGACCTCGTATACATCTTGCAATTCAACAATGAGTGTAACTATTGAATTGTATAAACCATTACATTCGAAGTCAGTAGCCTAATATATTTATTTCACGATTACAACAAATGTTTAATTCCACTACAAACTAAGAAAACAAATGTGTTCTCCCTTCGTTTTTATTTAAGTCTGCGTATTAGCATTGGTCAAAGTCAAGTTCTCTAAACTCTCACAAAGTTTATAACAAAAAATGTTAACATATAAATACCACTAGAGTCATTATTGAATGTAATTTCACATCATACATATTTGTTAGGTAAATGTTTATATTTTTATAAACTTGGTCAAACTTTAGTAAGTTTGACTTTGGTCAAACCTAATATGCAGAGTTAATTAAAACGGAGGGAGTACTAGTACTTACTAGTACTACTCGCTACTTGCTTAGCCCAATCACCCAACACGCTAAACGGGGAGTTCAGTGTTACAAAATTTTGAGGTCGGCGGGAAAATCTCCCGCGACCCTGATTCGAGTAGTGCGAAGTAACCATCATACCCTTTGGAATAGGCCTACGGATGCTGGTTGTTAGGGGCTGTTTTGGTTACTTCAGGTTCACGCTACCTAACCAAACCCATCCCGGCACCCAAAGTAGTACACCTGAATACTCCCCATTTTATATCCCCACCACAAAATAGACTTGTCCATGACACCACAACCTTCGTGCTCCTCCCCTTCTACATCGGCACACTCGTCCACCGCAGCGCATCTGCCTCATCGACGATGTCATACACCGCACTGGAGCCGGTACACCGTCGTCGTTGGACCCGGAGACTCTTCCCAGATGCCGTCTTCCATGGTCTCGGATCTGCTTCCCGAAAGCCGACGCCAAGCGCAGAAGCGCCACTGTCGTGGACAATGAACTGACTCCCGTTGCCTACCATGATGCACAGAGGCCGCGACAACCATCATACTACTCCTTGATTGGTAATGTGTATATTGAATCTCTTAGTAGTACATGTGCAGTTCCAATTGTGTCCATACCTATCCTTCCAATTTCCTGGTTCTTATTGTTCCTGTAAAAGTAATAGGTTATAGCTTGCATTGTCCAACAGAATATCGTCTCGTAATTGTGAGTCACTCCTGTATTGCACTGTGCTTGGGTAGGTTCTTCATCTGCAACCAGTAGTGTGGCAAATGACGAAAAGTTTTTTAGAACTAGCAAGATGCCCATGCGTTGCACGGAACATCGAGATGCATTTGTATGAGTAGTTTATGTTGTGCGATAAAAGGATGAACGAGGGAAGGCCTTATCTGCAAACGTGGAGAGAGGCGCGTGTATCTTTTTGCCAAATTACCATAGTTTCCTTCCTATCCGTCAAATATAAATGGACGTCCTATATAATCTGACGACCTATATTGCAGGATGGCAGGCACACCATCATCACCAACTCCGTTTTTTATAAGATATATATAATATATATAAGAGATATATAAGATATAAGAAGTAGTGATAAATATAAATATAAAATAAATATAATATGAGTAGAGAAGAGAGTAGAGATAGCAGGGACGTCGGGAAAGGATCGCACGCGCGCGGGAAAAAGCGGTCGGGCGCGCGCTAGTTTTGGCGCATGGCATCCAACACGCTTTATAAAATCAAATGCCCTCTCACCGCTCTGTGCCTCGCCACCGCTCTCTCCCCGCTCTTTCTCACCTCGCCGCCGCCGCGCCACCATGCCGCCGCGTCGCCGGGAAACTTGGGGCTACCATGGCGTCCGCTCGCGCCTCTCCAGCGGCTTCTCCAGTGAGATCCGGTTCCGTGAGATGCGTCTCCACTCGGCACTTTCGACACCGCCCATGAGGCTGCCCGCGCGTCCGACATAGTGTCCTCGTAGGGAGATGAACTTCCCCAACGTGCCGATGTGGGAGCGGGCGCAGGAGCTCGCGCCTCCGCCGTGGCTAATCACCGACGAGGATCGTCGCGACAACCAAAGGCGGGAGCACCATCTCGGTATCGCCGATATGGATGAGGAAGCCATGGCGCTATGGAACCAACGTTTCTCGCAGTACATCATCAACAAGCGCGAGTTCCATGCACAAAGGAGGGCGGAAAGGAAGAAGAAGAAGGCGGAGCAAGCCACCTATCGCAAGGACAGGCGTACGCGGAAGGCGGCCGCTCAATTCAACGTCAATCTAGGAGTAGCATCGCCCTGGGACTCCGACGACGGTCGGTATCTTGACGCATACATTGAGACGTTGGAGGAGTAGTTGAACTATCTATTTTTCTATCTATCTATGCTATATCTACGCTGAGAACTATCTATGTATCTATCTATGCCAGTATCGACTCAGAGTCGAATGTGTATCGAGTCAGAGTAGAAAGGAGAAAAATATATAGCGCGTCTACTGGAGCGGCGCGCGTGCGCAATTTTTTGCAGTGGCCAGCTAGAGCTAGCACTCCGCGGCCCGCAAAAACTGGCTAGTCCAGTGTTGTAAATGTTTTTTAACGCGCCATGTGTGGCGCTTCTATTGGAGATGCCCTAACATGGCAGATGAGTGCTTTAATGTTGCCCACAAGATGCGTGAGTATTACTATATTGTTCTTGCCATGTTGAGATTTTAAAACCACATGTGTGAACATGCAGAAGAGCAATGAAGACCAAACACGGGTTATTCGGGACATCTTCAAGGAACGTGGCAAATTAAAGAGGAGCTGCGATGAACCTGTAAAACAAGCTTTGGTACGTAACACCCTTTTAATTACTTTCATTTAGCCTCGTGTTCTTTGATGTGTATGTGTTGTCATTTCTATTTCTCTTAGCCTCGTGTTCTTCGATGTGTAATAAGAAGAGTCTTAATCGTCCTAATGCTTTCATTTTGAGCTTGATGTAGGAAGTGGGTGTTCTCACCTTGGAGTCTGTTTTTATATTTCTCCTTTTGAATTCATTCCTCGAAGTCTTGTTTATCTGGATTCTACTAAATGGATATGGGTTGATCTAAGTGTTGATCTAAAAAAGAAGTAACTTCATGTCAGGATGCAGTTCCTGCAAGGAGGGAAGTATGGCGAACCTCGAGATCAAGTTTCCAAAATGAGGCTAGATTACACATAAGGTGCCTGTTCCCTAATGATGCTGGATTAGACACAAGGTGCAAATTTCCAGCTGATGTTGGATTACACACAAGCCAGGTGGAGTCGTCCACTGTTCGTGTCCTCGTGGCTCTAGTAAAGGTTGAAAGAAAGCATGCAGCAGCCCTTGATAATGTAGCTGAGTTCCTGAAGAAGCAAGAAGAGTAATCAGATGCTTTCTTCACCCAAGCCAAAGAAGAGATGGAAGAAGACAGAAAGAAGCTAGCAGAGGCAGAGCAGGCTAGGCATCTCCTGCTATGTAAAACTGTTGTCAATACAAATTTTCCTTCATAATAGCTAGGTTCAAATGTTTATTCATTCAGCATGCCTGTTGTGATGTCCGTGCATCTACTGATGTGGCACAAAATAATTTTTTGGGTCATGTAATAGCAGCAATTACTGTCCAAACAATAAGAGACAAAGCATTGGACATGGTATAGTTCACACGCAAGCCCAACATTCTGTGGGGACCCCGACTCATAAGTCGAGATCACCGAATGCACGTGTACAGTGATCCCAGAGATCAATGCTCACTGAACACACAGAAGCTGAATAACAAGAGTCTTACATCCATACATACCGTCTTACACAAATTGTGACCATTATGGTCAAGTCGTACATTGATAAAGCCTTAAGGGCTGAACATCAAATGAAACACAAGCAGCGGAAATCATCGTCGATAAGTAGAACCCATGCCATCTGCCTTAACCCTACAGGCATTCTGACTTGGAAACGTCCTAGTTCGCATGTTCGTCTCCAAAGAACTCATCTTCAAACTTCGGTTCTTCCATGCCTGGTCAATTAAATAACCAGTGGCAAGCCAATGAGTACTTTGAATGTACTCGCAAGCAACCCATGTTTTGGTTCAAGGTACAACAATGCATGACATAGGTAAATTTTGCATAAAGCTAGTTTTGAGTGCAATGACATGTTCAACATCCTATAAAGCATGCATCAAGAGAGTTCATGTAACCATGAGAACTGGTCACAGATATCAACATAAATATAGTGGGCACCAACCCATTATCATAAACAGAGTGGGCACCAACGCATCTCAATCGTGTCAAGTCCTTTGACTTGACCCAAGTCATTTCCATCACCACACACACTAGGGTTGTAAACAAGTGGACGTAGCCCAAGAGCAGTTACCCAACTGTCCATGACCGTGTACACGGCTATTCGAATAGTTTTACACTCCGCAGAGGTTGCACACTTTACCCACTAGATCCAGGGAACTTTCGTGTCATCCACGACCCGCGGTACCTCAAGTACCCGGGGTAAGCACCCGATCACTACCTTTCCCTAGACGACACTAACATGGAGTCCACTCAATTGGTAGTAATCCTCGTGCCCAACATTTCACATCATAAGGTTGTGGAGCCTTGCTCCCATATTCGTCACATACCACAAGCACGGGTACCAGCGGTGTGCGGTCTTTGTAAAACAGACATAGCCACCCTACAGCACGACCCGTCGAGAGAGAGCACCGACTCTCCCCGTCACTAATGTCACGGGCCCCAAGCTAGGATCAGTCCGGTACTCAACAATGCCCTTTCCCATATAAGGGTAGAGTGGTTGCGCATGTAAGGTTGGAATAACGGTCACAACTCCGACCAATCCGTTTTGAAAACAACACACACTTCCCTTGGCACACCACTTCGTCATCAAGTGGTCACCCATCTCATCACCTCCCTCGGGCATAAGTGGCACCCGATGGGGTTTTCAAAAAGTCTTTTGAAAAAGCTTTGCCTCCTTCACCATGCGTAAACCCATCCCTTTTTGTGTAGCATCTACATTAGCATCCTATCTACTCCCACCGGCATAACCCTCATAAGAAGGTAGGGCCATGCACAATGCAAGTATCAACGAGGAATGTAACCGAGGCAACCAACCACGTGGTTCACCATCTCATCATGATTCCGATGCAACAAATATAACGAACTATATGGCATGTATAAGAAGGTTTCATAAACATGGTCAAAGGGCTGCTTGCCTTGGTTGGCTTGATCTTCAAAGTCTTCAGGCCCTGTCCTCCTTCTTCCTCCGCTACCTCGTCAAATTACGGGATCTAACGTCGCAAGAAAATAACGGGAAAATAAGACAATAATAAAAACAGAAAAGTCAAAGTGCTCATAAAAATGTCAACTTATTTTTGTAAAATACTAGGAGGAAGGCTAGGAAGCGGACAATTCTTGGTTTTGGTTCTGGAGTAGCAGAATAGGAGATATGGATTTTCAAAGGCATATTTAAATGCTAAAAATCACATTTAAATATTCTGATGGAGAAAAGGTTGTTGGATTAGAATGAAAGTTGCACCATTAAATAGGTTGCAATATTCTAGGAATTTAGAAATTGGAATTAATTCATTTGGATAAATATTTGGCTCTGTGGAATTTTTGGAAAAGAGGCAGAAAAAGAAAAAGAAAAGCGGCGATGTGCCACTGGGCCAGAGAGGCCACGGCAGCAGCAGGCCCGGAGGGGAAACCAGCCCACCCGGCCGCCACGTCGAGGCGTAAAAGTAAAATCGCCTTCAGCCGGCGGATCGATCTGCCAAGCCTGCGTTTTAAACTGACGGTGGATCCCACCCGTCGTGGCCGAGGCGACGGGCGGCCCCACGGCCGCCGTCGTCTACCTCCGCCAGAGGTGACGCGAGCTTCGCCGCGGCGATCTGAAACACTGAGGAAGGGGCGTGGGTGCTACCGTTGGATTCAGGTGGAGTCGCCGTCGGGTGGTGGTGGAGGCAGTCGCGGAGTTGCCTACGCCGCGGCGGCGAGTCACGTGGCGGAGGTGCTTGAGCATCGGTGGCTCCGGCCGTTTCGGCTGCAAAACAAGGGGAAAGAGAGGGAAAGGATCGATGGCGCCTCGCGGTTCAGATCGAGAGAGAATGGGGCGAGAAGGCCTATACAGCGTGAATGCCGACGAGCCGAGGCGGCGGAGCTCGAGCTCGATCTCGAGCTCGGGCGGCTCGAGAGGAAAGAGTGGTGCGGGAGGCGATTGGGAGTGTGGAGGCGACAGGAGGAAGAGAGAGGCTCGGGTCGCTTTATATAGGCTGGCGAGGTCCACCGTGGCGTGGCCTCTGGTGCCCGTGGGATCGGCTCTGGTGGCCGTTGGAGGAGGTTGGAGCTATCCACGGTGTTCGTGGGGGTGGAGTAAGGCGCCAGGAGGAGGAGAGAGAGCGGGAGAGGCTCTAGCGCTTCAGCGTGTGAGGCCGGGCATTGGCCGAGCCGGCGCTGGGCACGTCGCAGGAGGTGAGAGAGGGAGAGACAAGGGCTCTGCAGCGGCATGTCGCAGACGTCGAGGGTCATCGGCCGCGCCAGGGTAGCACGAGGTGGTCGGGGGACACGGCGTCAATGGTCGGGAGCGCGATGACGTGCTCCAGAGCGCCACTTTGGCCGGCATCCGCGGCTTTCCCGCGTCGAGCGCGCGTCCACTTGTGTCTGGGAGCTACAGTGGGTGTGGGCAAAACTAGGAGAGCGCCTAGGATGCTCTGGAGGGCCAAGGGGAGAGAGAGAGGCTGTGAGAGAGAGGGGAAACTGCTGTCCAGAGAAGACAAATGAGGTTTCCCCCTCCTTCCTCATTGCTTCCTCGGGCAGAAAAGCATCCACGTTGCAGAGGGAAACGAGGAGGGGTTGTGGTAAAAAGATAGGCTCGAGTAGATTAGTGGAAGGGGCTGGAATTACCATTCTAAAATTCCTCCAGAAGGTGTTTGATGATGTTTTGGATAAGCTAATGACTTCCACTGGCCTTGGTAGCCCATAGGGTGAAATGTCACATATAATTAGGGCCTTCCATCCATTTTGAGCTTATTTGGACAAAGTTGCCAATGTAACTCTTGCAAACCCTAGAAATGGGCAGGAATGGATTTGTGTAGATCCAGTGGAATAAATCACTTCTCCTGGATGCACCACTTGGTGTGGTGGCCTTATTTGGTCATGTGATCAGGCTCACCAAAGTTGGGGTCTTGGAGAAAAAGTTGGTAGTACAAAGTAGTTTAAATTTGATTCTGGTCAAAGAGGGTTTTGAGGCACTTTGACCAAGATTTCTTCTTCTCCAACCTGTGCCATTTGGTCTAGATGCATCATTAGACCATTGGAGCATGATCACCAAGTTTGAGAACATTTGGACATATTTGGCAATGTAAAGTTGCTCAAACTTCAGAATGGACAGAAATGGTTTTGAAGGGTTTTGATGAAGTTATCTTGTTCTCCAAGTCATGAGGCTTGGCAAGATCATCTAATATGTCATATGTGACATGATAGAATTTTCTTGGAATTTTTGGAGAATATTTCCTTTGTAAATATTTGAAAAGCTTGAAATATCCAGGAAGGGTTTTTGGGGGATTTGACCAATATTTTGAACATTACCATGTGTTGAAAATCTTATATATGGAAAATATATGTCCACTGAGTTTCCCTAATTTTTGTCAAATATTTTTAAGACAATAAACTAATTTTTCCCCTATTAAAGACCATTTCTGGCCTTAAGAAAAAGCTTTTAAATAAAATAGTAAAACAACTTTTAAAATTATATTTTTGTGGTTTCTGGGCATCCTATATCTAATAGGAATCAAATGTATTTTTGGAAATATTTTTACTGCCCTTAATTAAGTACCTGCAGTGCAAACCTCAATTCAGGGGTTTTTGGATAACTAACTTTAGAAAATACTTTCTGGCCAAATTATTTTTGTAAGAAAGTTCTATATTGCACTATACACATGGCATGGTCATTGGGCAGGAGTTTGGGGCAAGGAGATGAAATATAGAGGGTGGAGTAGTTGACCTTAAGAAGCACTTGAAAAGAAGCACAGAGAGAAAACCAACTTCAAATAAAAGCCAAATAATGAAAAAGTTTTTGTTGGTCCAAATTTTCATGCTTCATTAATGAAAATGCAATGTTACAAAATGCAGGGTGTGACACATTCCAAGTTCAACTTCCACATCAAACTCATGTTCACAGATATCTGCACATTTATAGATAATGTCCACAACCATGATTCACTTCAAAGCCAAAAAATGTGAGGAGAGTTACAAAATAAATAAAAATCTCTAGTTCCTACTACCAGTGCGAGCACAACAAGTCAAGACCATACATAATTAATTTTATATTTTGGATTTTTTGACTAAACGCGAATAACTTCTGGAGGCAGGTATAATATTTCTAATGCCCGTCGCGGTAGGGGTCCATGATGTTTTGAGCCAAATCGGGCAACACACCGGGTGTCTGTCGGCGACGCGGTGGTTGTAGCATTCGTGCGTTCCGAGCGGCGGCAGCTCCTGTGGTCTACTATTCCTCGGTGTCGACGGTTATCGGTGTCAAAACCGGTGGATCTCGGGTAGGGGGTCCCGATATGTGCGTCTTAGGCTGATGGTAACAGGAGGCAATGGACACAATGTTTACCCAGGTTCGGGCCCTCTCGATGGAGGTCAAACCCTACTTCCTGCTTGATTGATATTGATGATATGAGTAGTATAAGAGTTGATCTACCATGAGATCGTAAAGGCTAAACCCTAGAAGCTAGCCTATGATGATTATGATTGTGATCGTCCCTCTAAGGACCAAACTCTCCGGTTTATATAGACATTGGAGAGGGATAGGGTTTACATGGATGGGTTACAAAGAAGGGAATATAATATCTGGATCACCAAGCTTGTCTTCCACGCAAAGGAGAGTCCCATCCGGACAAGGGATGAAGTCTTGAGTCTTGTATCTTCACACTCCAATAGTCTGGACAAAGTGTATAGTCCGGCTGTCCGGATACCCCCTAATCCAGGACTCCCTCAGTAGCCCATGAACCAGGCTTCAATGACGATGAGTCCGGCGTGCAGTTTTGTCTTCGGCATTGCAAGGCGGGTTCCATCTCCGAATACTCCAAAGTAATTATCGAACACTTAAACAGTGTCCGGATCTGCAAGATGATCCTCATACACCACCGTAGAGAAAATGATATTTCCCGAATATAATCTGCTGACAACTTTAGACAAGGTGACATGACACTACGGTCGGGTCATTATTCGAACCGTTTTCCCACAACCAGCCATAGCGCATATCGCGAGGCGGTTTCCTCTGCAAGTCTGGCCGAAGCAGAGATCGTGTCCCCTTATTGCGGGATTCTCATCAATACGGGCACGGGTAACCCAAACGCACCTCTAATTGCGGCGAGTGGAGAATGAGCGGGTTCCACTAGGCAAGTGGGGAGGCACAAAAGCTTTACCGCCCCTATAAAGAGATAAGATCTCTCCCTCTCTACCCACACCTTTTCCCCCTGCTAGTCCATTCCCTACTGCTCGAGCCCTAGCGCCCAAGCACTTTTCTTCTCCACCGAAGAGAGGTTCTCCGAAGATGTCCGGATCTGGAGCAGGAGGCAAATGGATGGCCTCTACCGTCCAGGAGAAGGATATCAAGAGGCTCCGAGAGGCCTGGTACCTGGCCAAAAAGATCGGCTACCGTCTTCCACCGGCGGGACAGATCGTCCCTACTCTGGAGTCTCACGAGAGGGTCGTGTCTCTTCCTAATTTTGTCCGCGGGCTCGGTTTTCCCCTCCAACCATTCATTCGCGGTATTATTTATTATTACGGGATTGACTTTCATGATCTGTCTCCCAGTTCTTTCCTTAACATCTCGACGTTCATCGTGGTATGTGAGGCTTTTCTTCGAATTTTGCCTCACTTTGGCCTATGGCTGACTATTTTCAATGTGAAGCCCAAGGTGGTGAGTGGCGAGCACGCCGATTGCGGCGGCGCCATGGTGAGAAGGATGCCCAAGGTTATGTGGCCGACGGGCGCCTCAATGACTCCGTCAAGGAGTGGTAGCATCAGTGGTTCTATATCACTAAACCGTGCGGAAAAAGTGGGCTGCGGCTCAGTTGTTCGGATCCGGAGCCCCACTGCGGCTCACGTCCTCGCCCGAGAAGGGCCTGAACTGGTCCTCGTCTGATGAGCTATCACTGCTCCAGATGCGCGTCCAGAGTGTGGTCGACAAGGACGTCAAACACGTCAACATAGTCCAGGTGATGTTAGCTCGACTGGTTCTCCCTTGCCAGCGTCGAGCCTGCAATTTGTGGGAATACGACCCAACCGAGCACCAGACACTTCGAGAGCTCTACGATTCCTCCCACAAGGATATCTGTAAGCTGCTCTTTAAGTCCGGCAAATCATGGCCGGACTCCACCGAGGACCGTGGGTATCAATTGTCCCATTCTGCAAGTTTGGTAAGTTACTGCTATGCTCTTGTCCATCTATGCTTCAGTTGGCATGTCTTGAGGGGGACACTTTTATCATGCTTTTCCATAACCCCAGGGATGGATAAAAAAGATGGAGTGGATACATTGTCCTGCCCCTCTGCCGGAGGAACCGACCGGACCTCTTCTGACGAAGATCCTGGTCCCGGCGCCTTACGGGGCGCCAAAGAAAGAGGCCTCCAAGAAGGTCAAAAAGACCAGGAGTGGCCTCCGTCCCCGCGATGCTTCGGACGTAAAATCTGAAGGCTCCAGCGACCATCCTTCTTCCGAAGATGAAGAGGAGGAGGCGGAGGAAGATGACCCTCCCACTAGGGGTGGGAAGAAAAGGACAGCTTCCTCATCCCTGGAGGCCGAATCGCCAAAGAGGGGGAAAGGTTCCCTCCCAGAGGCATCCACTACGGCTGCTGATAGCAGCCCGGAGTGCGATCCCAGGGTCCAGCCCCTGGAAAAGTTGTAAGTATACGAAATCCGAACACGCATATGCGTCCGGGGTTGTTTGGGTATGGTAGTTTTAACTCTCGCCATATTTCGTACAGCCCGGTGAGGTCCCACGCCGAACGATCCTCATCGGAGGATTCGTTGAGCTCAGATGCCCTGGCGAGCGAGACGCCTCCAGAGGCCCCATCCTCGAAACCTAGGCGTGACACCGAGGTGTTGTCTCAGTGGGCCCTGGACCAGGGGGGCATATCCCTGGGGCCGGACACACGGGAGCACCGACTCCTATGCGTGTCGATGGCGGGGGTGATCTTTAGTCCGGACCCCAGCCGGACATAGTCCTGGAGACCTTTGAAGCTCCGGGATCAAGTAAGCAGCCGCCTTTGGGGGGCTTGCCTGTTCCGCCAGTGGCCTGTGCCCAAGCAGGGCTACCGGGCGGCTTATCAACATCGCTAAAAAGCGCGTCTATTGTCGATGAACATCGTGCCCTCATGCGCACAGTGATTGAAAAGATTCAGTCCGCTGAGAGCGGACTGAACGAATCCTGCCTTAGTCTTATAAAAGGCTTTGAGGTATGTTTTCTAAGAAACCTTTGAGGAGTTGTCATAGTATGAGTAGTAGCCCCTGATACACTGTCCGGCGAAAGAGAGCCGAACAGGGGATCAAAATTTTCCGTTTTTGCAGGAGACTCAGCTAATGACATGTATCCCTTTGTTTAAAAACAGACGTCTGCAGGAATGTCCGCCGCTCATAGTGCGGAGGTGTCCGAACTAAAGCAGCGTCTGGAACGGGCTGAAGGGGAACTTGGCCACGTGAAGAAGCAGTTGGAGGACAAGCAAGGTATGCCGGTGTCGTGGGCTTTTGTGGGAGCACGAGCACCTATGGGGCAGGGGGCCCCTTCTGGTCTGGCAAGCGAGCGGAGGGCGCACAAAGAGCAGATCGAGGTCGAGCGCGCGGGGGATTTTACCCAGCTTCGGAGCTCTCTGGAGAGATAAAACTCCTACTACTACTTTCTGTTTGTATTTGTTCTTGTTTTGAGAGCGTGGGTATGCTGTGGTGCTGGGTGAGCCGAATGAACCCCAGCGCGGAACAAAAATTCCGAACCCCTTCTACATGCGCATTGGCCTCGTTTTTATAGTCTAAAGGGTCACCGGCAGTGTGGCAGCGAGAAAGAGGGGTAAAAGGTAAAAACGCAGGTTGGTACAATCGCGCTAACAAAGGTCCCCTACCTAACTCGACGGCAGGGACAAGGGCATTTAATGCCCGCTCGTCGCCCCAACAAGGCAAGGAAGTGACCGTTAGGAGCGCCACCGACCGCCACGATGGCCTCCTTGTCGCCTTCGCTGCCACCGCGATCGCATGGCTGCACAAATACCGCCACGCGCTTCGGATAGTCCCGGGTGACACGCCGCTGGATGCGCCGAGCTTGGGTGCAGGAGTGGCAGCCTTGCCGCCGACAAGCGCCTTGCCGCTGCCGTTGTCTTGTTGCACCAGCGAGCTTGCCGCTGGGCCTTTGCCGGACGCGGGCGCCGCGGCAAGTTTCTAGAAGTGCCTTGGTCGGCCTTCCCGGCAAGCTCCTCTTGCCGGGGTCTTTGTCCTTCCCGGCAAGCTCCTCTTGCCGGGGTCTTGTCCTTCCCGGCAAGCTCCTCTTGCCGGGGCCTTGTCTTCTTAGTTAACACTTTGTTCTTGAATGGCAGTAAATAGGGATGACGGAGGATCTTGGCGGGCGCCCGGCAAGCCTTGCCGCTGATCGCCGCGATCGCCTGCAGACAAGTTCGGGGTACTAAGGTACCCCTACTTTAGTACATCGACAGAGCCCCGGGCTGGGCCATACACGGTGCCGAAGCGCTGTTGGCAGAGCCCAAAACAGGCACGGCACGCGACCTGGGTCCAAACCGAATCCACTTCATATCCACCGCGTCCCTCTCAGAACGCACGCTGCCGATCACAGCGTCGTGGGAGACGTGGGTGGCGTGCACGATTTCGAGGCGTTCCACTTCGCGTGATCACGGGCGGGCGAGGTCACCTCATCTGCCGCCCGGTTCAGATCCCGCCACGCGGCTCCCATGCACTCGGGTCGCGGACGGCGCGGTGGGAAACCGAGCCGCCACGGGCGGAGGCAGCGGTCGCCCAGACTCCTGCTCTTCCTGCGGCGCTTGATTCGCCGAAGGGCGGCCGAGCCCCCACCTCGCTCCTTTAAGAAGGGCGAGAGGGGAGCGTAGGAACCTGCACTTTCTCATCTTCTCCTTTCTTCAGCTTCTGTTCCCCTTTCTCTCATCGGCCATGGAGAAAGGGAATCCTGGTCCTTCATCGGTGGCGGCAAGGGTTGCCGCCAGACGGCGCATCCCTCCCTACCCCGCGCCTGTGGTGGCAGAGCCAGCCACAAGGGGAAGAGGGAGGGGGCGAGGTCGTGGGCGAGGTCGAGGGCGAGGTCGAGGCGTGCGGGGAAGAGGCGGACGGGGCGGCGCGTCAGCTTCGCCTCCGCCGGCGGTTCCTCTCCCGGGCGGTCCACACGGGGACGCACCCTTGCGAAGTTCTTCGTCAGCCGCGCGGGCGCTCGTTCGCCTCCGGCTTCCAACTCAGTTTGCAAGCGCGATGGAGCCGGAGCCGCCCGAGACGCAGAGATTGCGCATGAGGGGCTGTGGGATCAGCGGCACGCGAGTCAGCGTTGTATCCACAGCACCAAACGTGATGTATCTTGATCGAGGGTAGAAGACGTCATCGCAGATCCACAGCTCGACGGCGGGGTTTACCCTCCATTTTAAGTTAATGGAGGGCGACCTCCTCTCCGTCAAGGTCTTCGGGACTCCGCACTGGGTGAGATGTGCGTGCACAGCTCCTCCGATAGTGAAGACTCTTGCTTAGAGGACGAGGAGGAGAGAGACAACGACGACGAGGGCGGCGGGTCCGACTAGGCATCGGGCATCGCCCAGCGCCACCGGGCGAACTTATCATCCGGTCGCTGCCCCTTGAACTCCCGGGTCGTCTCCTTGGGCGGCTGGGCGAGGGAGGCTACTAAGGGGAAGAGGGCGGCGGCAAGGCCAAGTCGGAGTACGAGGCGTGGTGCCTCGACAGCGTGGCCGACGCCCCGCCGCCTGCTTCGAAGCTCGCTTCGCGCCGCCATCACCATCCAGCCTTCGGACGGCTCCCGGGATGTTCTCTTGGTGTCTTCTGGCACCCGTAGTTCGCCTAGGCGCCCCTTTTGCCCTTCTCGCCTCCTTGACCTACCTCTTGAAAAAGAGGGGTAGGAAAAGGATTATGGGCATCTTATCTCTTTAATTTGTAAGCCTTCGAGGCTTAGCTGTTTAAAACTTGTAATCCTCTCTTTCATGTTTTTCATCCTTTATGGACTGTACCCGAGTGGGATGTTTTTTAATGAAAAGGGGAAGCTTACTATGTTATATCCTTTACTTGATTCTATGCCTTATATGTTTTTACCCTACGCTTTGAGGGAACTTGCCGGTGCAAGCACTCTTGCCGAGTGCGGAACATCAGCAGCCTCTTGGCGGTGTCTGCTCGCAAGAAACCTTGTCGGGCTAGTTGCAACAAGACTTGTATTGTTGAGCGGACTCGAAAACAAATCAAGGGCTTAACTTAGCCATTGAGCCGATTCCTTCGCACAGGTTTTTCATACAAGGCACGATCGCTCAAGGAATATAACTTCGCTCCTCACCCATAAGAGGATGCATGATGAGGGACGAAAAACTTATCTCGATATCGCGAGCCCCGCAACTCGGCTTGTCGGGATGAATCTTGGTACTCGCAGCCCCAAAGAACTCTAGCTTGCGGGACCCTGTGCCGTGTACCTTTCTTCTCTTTCCTTGTCACTATTATTTTAGTTATGAGAACAACTTAGTCAATGCCGCAACAAGTTACTTTCGTAATATAACTTTGTCCTTGGCAACGCTACGTTATATCCTTTACTGCTACATCCCTTGTATGTTTTTACCCCACGCTTTGAGGAACTTGCCAACAAGAAGCACACTTGCTGAAAGCGGAACATCAGCAGCTCTTTGGCGGTGTTGCCTCCGCAAGAAACCTTGTCGGGGCTAGTTGCTGGCAAGACTTGTATTGTTGAGCGGACTCGAAAAAAAATCAAGGGCTTAACTTAGCCATTTAGTCGATTCCTCCGCCAAGCACAGGTTTTCCATACAAGGCACGGACATTTCAAGGAGTATAACTTAAAAACTTAAAACTTGATCATGCTCAAACTTTGGCAACTTAGCTTTTCTGTCGCTTGCTCCCCGGCAAGGCTTGTACTTCTTTGAACGACGCCATATCCACTTCATTATCTTCTCCCTCTCAAGCTTCCGCATTAACTTTGGCGGCTAGGAAGCGTGTAAAGCCTGTCGGTAGCGAGCAGCTCGTACCGCAGCCAGAAGACGATCTTCCTCGAGGAGCAGCGTGTCATCTTGCTGCCGCTGCTCTTGCTCTAGCTCATCATAAGCGAGCACTCGAGGCGATCCGTATACGACGGAGAAGGGGCCGGGAATGTCGAGCCCCCAGACCAAAAATGGCCAGGATAAAGGGATTGTTTGGAGAGCTTGAGCTGGTTGATGAGTCTGCTTTGGAGTGGAACTGCACGCTCACACTTGGTTACTTGTTCAGCTTGCATCCCGAGGGCTGTCGGCCAAAAGAAACCTTGCCGGAAAGCTTTGCGGAAGTGCTTTTGCGCCAATGTGGTGACCACATATGCCTCCATGTATCTCCGCCAACAGCTTCTTGTCCATCTTCCCGGAAATGCACTTCAATTTCAATCCGCTGAATCTTCTTCATGCAAAGATGTCATCGACAAACTGGTACATACTTGATTGCCGGGCTACTTTCTCGCCGCTTCTTGCTCCTCGAAGTTCTCCGTTTGAAGGAAATGGACTATCTGCTTGTGCCCATGTTGGAGCTTATGCTCGACAACAAGGACTAAAGGCGAAATGCTGCTGCGGAACATCCGCTTCCACGGCAAGAATGGGATCCCGCCGAGATGATGCTCCCGGCAAGCATGTCGACACTGACTTGTCGGGAGCGCCTCGCTTCAACAGAACAAACCTTGGGGCTCGCGGAGCATACCGCTCCTCAAGACTTTCTGTGTTGATCCTGGGACCTTCTTGGCGGCGGCTCCGGGAGCTTTTGCCGGAAAGTAGTCGCCAGTGACCAACTTTCTTTTTTTCTGTCCAGCTGATGGTGTTACAGATGGTTGAGTCAGCTTGAGCACAAAATTCCTGGTTCCACAGTAACTTGAGTGCGCACACTTTGACAAAGCCATCCGCAATGTCATTCTCGAGCTCTTGGAACGTGGTTCCATCCGCAGCCGCCAAAATGTTCTTCTAGCTTCTTCAGTTCATCAATGTAGGCTTCCATCAACGGACTCGATAATCTTTGTTAACTTGGCGGACGACAAGCTGCGAGTCACCCCGACAATAAGCTTCTTGATCCCAAGTTCGCCGCGATCCTCGAAGTCCCAAGCAAGCCTTCATACTCGCAGATTGTTTGTGGCTTGCTCCTTGGGAAAGTGCATTTGGATCACGATTTGAGGTGCTCTCCGGTGGTGCGATAAGTAGTACGCCAAGACCGGCGCTTTATGCGAGAAGGCGCCATCAAAGTACATGATCCATTCTTTGCTCGCTTCCTTGACGGGATGCTCTTCTCCGAGTTTCTTCATCAGCGCTACGCCCATTCTGCTATGAATTCGCCAATGCTCGCTCGATAGTTGAGGTACTCTCAAACTTGAGGCCAAAGCTTGACAGCCCAAAGGCCCACTCGACAATCATGCTCGTTGCTTCGGATTCTCGCAGATCCTCTTCAACGGAAAGCGAGTCACAATCGTGATCTCATGTGCTTGAAAATAATGGCGCAGCTTCCTCGAGGCCATGAGAAGGCCGAACACCGTAGTACCTTGATCTAGCCCCGCAAAAGGGAACCGACAAGTAAACCGTGGCGCTGCACCACCTTCTTCGCTTTCTTCCGCAAGAATCAGACAGTCCATCCTTGCCGGAGCTGTAACTTGTCGGGAAGCCCCCGCTTGTCGCTGGATTCGCTTGTCAGCGTTGTTAGCTCATCATCCGCCTCCCTCTCCGCGAACTAACGCAGCACTAACCACTTGATTGGTGCCGCCAGATATAGCGTAAACTTTCTTGTGGCTTAGGTGCGACAAGTGTTGGAGTGGAGGATAGGTATTCTTCAAATCTCGCAGCGCAGCCTCCGCTCGAGTCCATTTCATTGACCTGCCTTTTTCAAAATTTTGAAAACGGCAGGTGCGCCAGCAGACTTAGAGATGAACCTATCGAGAGCAAAGCAACACAGCCAACAAGTCTTCGCACATCCTTGACACGCTTCGGTGCTTCGATCTGTTCAATGGCTTTGATCTTGTCGGGATTGGCTTCAATCCTCTCGAGACACAAAGAACCCTAGAAGCTTGTCGAAGGAACTCCAAACACGCACTTTCGGGTTCAACTTGAGATTGACCTTGTGCAGGTTTGTGAAGGTCTCGCCCAAATCTTGGATCAAAGTTCCTCGTCTCCTCGCTCTTGACCACTATGTCATCCATGTATGCTTCTACATTTGCTCAACTGCGGGCTCAAAAGCATGGCTGACTACTCTTGCAAATGTTGAACCAGCATTCTTTAGTACGAAAGGCATCCGACGGGCAAAGACGCGCTACATGGAGTAATGAATGCGGTTTTCTTCATCCTCTTCGCCATGAAGATCCGATGATATCCCGAGTATGCATCAAGGAATGAAAGCAGATCACATCCCGCCGTGGAGTCAACAATCTGGTCAATGCGCGGCAAGGGAATGGATCCTGGGACAAGCTTTATTAACATCAGTGAAGTCAATACAAAGCCTCCACTTCCCGCTTGCTTTGCGCACGACTACTAGATTGGCTAACCACGTTGGATGGAGTACCTCGACCAAGCCTCGCTACTTCCAATTTCTTGATCTCTTCGCAATGAACTCTTGACGCCTACCGCTTGCTTCCCCGACTCTCGCTGACGGGCGCCAAGCGTGAGGGCAGACGGCAAGGTGGTGCTCAATTACTTTCAGGAACACCGGGATGTCGATGGTTGCCATGCAAACACATCGACATTCGCCCGCAGAAAGCAACGAGCGCTTCCTATTTAGAATCAAGCGTGGCATCGATGGTGGAGGTACCACCGCTGCCGCCCTCCTTGGCGCCACTTTCTTGGTCTCTGTGCGCTTGTCTTTGCCTTCTTGAACTTGCCGGTGGAGCTCGATGGTGCGTCCTCGACGGTAGCGCAGCAGACCAAGAGGTGCGCTTGCCGAGTAGGCATCGAGCTGCTCTTGCCGGACTTGGTCTTCTTCTTCCCCGGAGCTTCAAAGTGGCAAGTGGTTTGCGCTCTGCTGCGCGCCGCTTCCCGGTAGATCTTGTCGGCACAGATAAGTGCATCCTCTTGTCGCCATGGACAAAAATAACACTTATCGACCAGGCATCTTGAGCACATTGTAGGCGAATGAGAGGCTGCCATGAACTTGGCGAGTCCGACGGCCAAGTATCCCATTGTAAGGCAATGGGAAATCAGCAACATCAAATGTGACTCTCTCGCTCGAAGTTCAGCTCATCGCCAAACGTCACTAGCAGGTGATCTTCCCTTCGACCGCTCCTTGTCGCGCCACGGGAGGTTCTGTCTCTCCTTGCCGCGCTTGGCCTTGCCACGGCGCCCTCCCCGGGGAAGCTTGCCGGATCCTCCGCCACCTTCCCGGCCTTCTCCTTGTCGCGACGCCATATTCAGCTTCAGAGCTCGCCATCTGTTCAACCTTCTTGCATGCTTGGAGGTCATGGCCCTTGGTGCGGTGGATCTTGCAATATTGCTTGCCGGAACCGCCCCGCTTGTCGGCGGCCACCACAGCCTCGCCGAGTCATCACTTTTGGCCTTGCCGCGCCGCTTCGGTTCGGACTGCTCGACGACTAGCACATCCTTAGCCTTTCTCTTTGTTATTCCGCTCCGTTCTTCCTTGCCGGGCGGCGCCCTCACTGCCGATCCTTCGCTCCTGCGCAGCTCTCCGGGATTCTCCTCCTCAGCCTGCGGCGCGACTTGTCGGCCAGAGCGTATAGCTCGCCGACATCTTCGATCTTGCACATCACCATCTCCTCCTCATCTCTGTGGTTACGCGACGCTCGATGGAACGACCGATAACCGCGCAGGGTGGACGCTCGGGATGTTGCGCCGCACCCGCTGAATCTCTGTATGTACTTGCGCAGGGTTCTCCTTCCTTCCGGGCGCAGCAGGTGAAGGTCGCTCTCCGCCATGGGGCTTGTGGCACCGTGAAGGCGCCGACAAACCGATGGCATGTGTCTGCCCATGAAGAGATGGAGTTGTCCGCAAGTGCATGAGCCAAGATCTCGACGTTGGGCTTGAGCACCAGCGGGAAGTAGTTGGAAAGGATCTTCTCGTCGCGCCCCCCGGCAGCCTGCACCGCGATGGTGTAGACGCTGAGGAACTCCGACGGATGTATCCCGCCATCGTACTTCTGCACGCCTCGCTTGAAGTTCTCGGTATCGCCATCGACTTGCCGCAGCTCACGGTGAACGCGGGCAACCTGCCGCAGTCACGCAAGTCGCCGTTCCCCGGTGCATGCATATCGACAAGGCCCGGCCTGCTGGTCGATTGACGCCGCTTCTTCTCGCTGGCTGATGCGAGTACGAAGCGTCTTCGTGTCGCCGTTTGGAGAACGTGGCGTTGATGGTGGCGAAGCCAGGTCCGACGACGCGTGGAGTCGGCGCGGTTGGCCCGGCGAAGTCGGGCGATCTTGGCCTTCGGGCGGAAGTGTACAGTGGTGGCACCCCAGCCGTCTTGTCGCCACCGCTTCCGCTGAAACGCCTTGCCGCTGCTTCGGACGTGCTTTCGCTTGCCGGGCTTGTCGGCGTTAACGGCCAATGAGGCTATAAATGGCGGCCCTCCGATCGCCGATCTTGTGCGGCACTGGAGGGTAATCTAGGAGCAGTGGGCTCGGCCAAGACTTCCTCCGAGTCTTGGTGGCGGTGGTGAGCGGCGCGGTGTGGGACATGCTCAAACTTCTAACATTGTTAGAAGGAGCAACCTCTCATCCAGGCGACCGCACTGCACTCGTGCCAACGTGTTGGCGTACATGTTGGCCTTGGGTGTCCCGCGACCCACCAGCTTGGCCTTGTTCCAACGCGAGCACGGCGCCAGGAGCACCGTGGCGTTGTCGATCCTGCACCTCCTGGGAGGGGTGCGGTGAATGTGCAGACGCTGAACCTTGCGGGGCCTTGTCCTTGGACCGGGTGACGCACAAAGAGCAGATCAAGGTCGAGCGTGCAGGGGATTTTACCCAGCTTCGGAGCTCTCCAGAGAGATAAAACTCCTACTGCTGCTTTGTGTTTTGTATTTGTTCTTGTTTTGAGAGCGTGGGTATGCTGTGGTGCTGGGTGAGCCGAATGAACCCCACCGCGGAACCAAAATTCCGAACCCCTTCTACGTGCGCATGGGCCTCCTTTTTATAGTCTAAAGGGTCACCGGCAGTGTGGCGGCGAGAAAGAGGGGTAAAAGGTAAAACGCAGGTTGGTATAATCAATTAACAACAGTGCCCCTACCTAACTCGACGGCAGGGACAAGGGCATTTAATGCCCGTCCGGTCGCCCAACAAAGGCAAGGAAGCGACCGTTAGAGCGCCACCGACCGCCACGATGGCCTCCTTGTCGCTTCGCTACACCTCGACCGCATGGCTGCACAAATACCGCCACGTGCTTTTGGGATAGTCCCGGGTGACACGCCGTTGGATGCGCTGGAGCTTGGGTGCAGAGTGGCAATTTTGCCGCGCAAGCGCCTTGCCGCTGCCGTTGTCTTGTCGCACCAGCGAGCTTGTCAGCCGCTGGCCTTGCGGACGCTGCAGGCGTCGCGCGCAAGTTTCGAAGTGCCTTGAGTCGGCCTTCCCGCAAGCTCCTCTTGCGGGGTCTTTGTCCTTCCCGCAAGCCCTCTTGCCGGGTCTTGTCCTTCCCAAAGAAGCTCCTCTTGCCGGGCCTTGTCTTCTTAGTTAACACTTTGTTCTTGAATGGCAGAAATAGGGATGACGGAGGATCTTGGCGGGCGCCCAAGAAGCCTTGCCGCTGATCGCCGCGATCGCCTGCAGACAAGTTCGGGGTACTAAGGTACCCCTACTTTAATACACCGACAGCCGGAACCCTGTGCTAAGTAGAGCACAAATTAGAAGTTGTGCCTAATTAAGATATTTGCATTGTATGCTCTAGGGGAGAGTGCCGAAATTGAGGCACTGAAGAAGGCTGTGGCCGAGGCCGATAAGAAGGCCGCCGCCGAATAGGTTCTTCGTGAGAAGCACGAGGCCAGGGTCATTGAAGCTGAGCGAGAGCTCCTGGAGGCCGTGAAGAAAAGCGAGGGCTTGGAGCAGAGTCTAGTAGGGAAAGAATCCGAACTCGCCCAAGCTCTCCAAGCCATGGAGGATGCTCGGGAAGAAGCCCGAGGTGCTTTGCGGGACATTCAAGAGGCCCGGAAGGTTGTGGCTGGTAAGGCCTTTTGTATTCATGTCCATTTTTACATGATAATGGGAGGAACTCTAAGCGATAAGCTGAATTCTTCTTTTTCCATGGGCATTTGCGGATCTGCCTCGCAGCATATCAGATGCCGCCCAATTTTACCGGACCGAGGAGAAGAAGTCTGCGGAGAGGTATTTCTGGTCGCAGTATTTGGCGCCGAATTATCCGGTGCCCTTTATCGATATGTTGAAGCAGCTGGTCGAACTGCACCAGGTGGCCGAACTAGCCATGAAGGACTCGGTTGTCCGGCTGTGGCCCGCAGAGCCAATTCCAAGCAGTTACTTCGGACTCGTGAAGCGGATTGTTGGCGCCTGCCCTCGGCTTGATATCATTAAGCGATCAGTATGTATAGAGGGTGGGCGCATGCGTATGCCCGTGCGAAGGTGCATTGGGGGAAGCTTGATGCTGAGAAGCTAATGACTGAGGGGCCGCCGGAGGGGAAGGAGCATCACAAGCCCGAGTTGTACTATGAATGTGTACTAAAGGGATCCCGCCTTGTGGTTGATACGTGTACCAAAGACATTATATTTCCCTGAAGGCAGTCGTGCCATTCCTTGTAATGTGGGATAATGGCACTTTAATTATTTATTGCCTGTTTTGTTTGAACGTTTGTTCTTCCAGTGCAGTTGTTTAGTGTATGTGAATCCTGAGAGTTGACCAGTCGTCGGCTTCTGCCCCCACGTAAAAAAGTACGGGGGTGTTCGGGACATACCTGAACACTCATTATCCCATTGTTGGGTCATTTTAAGGAGGTGTTCCTCACCATGAACCAAGCAATCGGACTATACGGCTTTATCACTCTCACTTAGCCATAGGAATTCGAGTATGGTGGGCGCAGCCCATAGTGTTCGGAAGGCTGAACTAGGGGCTCTCTCGGCGCTTGATCGGAAGACCGATCCGTCGCACTTTGCATTTATAATGGCATTATGCGGAATAAATCTTTAAAAGATTTGACAACCTCTCGAACAGCTGACCAGCTCTCGCTGTATCATGACGGTCAGTTTTCGGCTTTCTCTACTAAGGTGCTCGTCCGGAAGAACCGGGACACAATCGCAGTAGTTCTCCCAGTGCTACCTTAGCCGATGGGGCAGAACATAAGGTACCAAAACATGGGAGCCGGGCAAACCCAACTAATGACCCAAGACATGATTCGGAGCTGATGCATATAGTGCTATAAGTTCGGGGTGCCGAGCGACCGAAAAGGTGGTCGGACTTTATTGCCTTACAATCAAGCCCCTGGCACAATCGGGCATAACACAAGGCGTGGGTGCCGTTTGTGACAAAGAGGCGTCGATGAGAAAGGATGCCCGGTAAGTTTTATTTAAGTCTATGCATTGTAGTAAAATGACATGTCTATGCATATGAGTTCGGTGTATGCTTATAAAAAGGAGTATTTTTGGTGGAACCTATCATGGCCGGACTGGAGGAGCTTGTGTGTCGATCTGAGGTGTATCCGTACGGCCTTCCTTGTGCGTCCGAGCTGATCCCGCATCGCCAGTCCTGTTCTGCGCCAAAGTTAGTCTGTAAAGAAAAATGCTTTAAAGGCAGCTGCATATACCGTTGTGGTTGAACCGTGGGTGCCTGAGCGGAGCCTGGCTGAACCATACCATAAAGTAGTTTGGATTCCTCAATTGGTGTCCGGGTGTTCGGCTGCCAAATCAGAATTTGATAAACGGGCACGACTCGCTGTTTCAGTGGCGGTATGATTTCCACTCTAGTGGTGGTGTTCGACCTTGCCCATAGCTGTGACTATGTCACGCGGGACTGGCCTGATGTTGTACCTCGTTGAATGTAGCCAACATGGTTCGTCCCGGTAGTATATGGTAATTACTATATAAAGGGATAATACCGAAGACTTATTCTTCGGTGTGGTACTTGTTTGGTGATCCGAAGACAACCATTAGTATGGTGGGTCAGTTAAAATCTGGCCTGTGCGCCTTACATCTTTGAGGAGATGTTATTGATAGTTTTATGCGTGTGGGGGCTCGTGTAAAATGGAGCCCCCAAGCTACTGGGTAGATACTGAGTGCAATAAAATGGCTGGTGTTGTCCGGACGGTCGATGTGATTAGAGACGATCGGCCGCATTTTTGTACTGTGAGGGGATCCTCTTATCCATGTTTGACTGGTCCTTTTTTGTTCGAGACCTCCCTTCATTGTTTCCGACGCAAGATCAGCCATTTTGTTTGGAAGATCCTACATTCTCTATTGGTATGCTTGGCCGCCCTTCTGGGGGTACCATGAATTTCACATGGTTGGTCGAGTATGCTGCTTGAGCCAGGTGGGCCTGGGTTGTTCTTTTTCCACTGACCATACTGGGGACCGCTGAATTCGGCACCAACTTCCCTGACTTGACATTTGTGACGATTGCGCCGAGGCTTGAGGATGCCTCCTCGTGTATCCTTCGTATTTTCTTGGACCGTGGTAGTATGTGGACGTCGGGGTATGTGCCTTAGGTTCTTCTTATTAGGTTGAGGTAGCAAATTATGCCATGTGTGCCCTTTGTTGGGGCGGTTGAGTCCGTATTCCTCGGTGGCCAGGACCTTGGTCCATCTGTCCACGAGCAAATCTTGGTCAGCTTTGAGCTGCTGTTGCTTCCTTTGCAGGATCCTCGCAGTGGCCATGAGCTGTCGCTTGAAGTGGACTTGTTCCACGGGATCCTCAGGCATGCCGAATTCAGCATTGCCGAGGCTTGCCTCGTCTTCGGAGGGGGGCATATAGTTGTTCCTCTCCATGTATCCGACCATGGCCTGTCCGGCCTGCTTGAAGGCTGGCTGATCAGGATAGTATTCATCGTTGGCACCATCCAGATTGTTTTCGTCTCCTGTGCCGGTATTATTGTGGTGGAGCTTGGAGCGGCGTTGACAACGCCCATGCTTTGCTACCTTCCCTGAGGGGTTGTCCTCCATTGCCTCATTGCCATTGGTTTTCTTCGGATTGTCCACTATATATATATATCGTATGAGGAGGTGGCTGTCCACCGCCCCTTGAGCGGTGGTTCCTGTTCTTCTCCTGCATCGTCGTCCATACTGTCGATGTCTTCAGAGTCGAAGTCAAGCACGTCAGTTAAGTCCTCGACCGTGGCAATGAAGTGGGTGGTGGGTGGGCAACGAATTCCTTCATCGCCCGCTTCCCACTCGAGCCGAACATAGTTCGGCCAATAGTCTCCTGACAAAGAGAGAGACTTTCACGAGTTCAGCACGTCGCCAAAGGGCGAGTGCTGGAAGATATCCGCTACTGTGAAGTCCATTACAGGAGCCCAAGCAGGTTTGGCGGGCTCAGGAGCGCGCAGACTGGAACTTACAGCCGGATACGAGTCCGGGGGTCCGGTGTCACAGGCTTCTTTGGGGGAGAGGCCTGTGTTCGGCTCTACCGCCGATGAGCGCAAGCGACTCGCGGGCAGTGGTCCATCCACCCGCCCCAGGCAGCGCGGTTCGCTCGATTTAGCTCGGCTACCGCAGGGCGACATCCCGCATTGTCCGACAGCAGGTCTACGCCATGCTCATCGTGACTGTCCGGCGCTCCTGCCATAGGCCCAAATCCGTTGAAGATCAAGTCTCCGCGGATATCAGCCCGTAGTTCAAGTTTTCAACGACCTGTTGGCTGTGGGCGAGCTGCCGATTCGCTTCCACCGCTGCTTAATTGGCCCTTGAGGCGAGGACGCCAACACGAAGATCTGTCCGGGGAAAAGTCTCACCGACCTCGTTGTTGACGATCAAGGAGCCATCAAGCCTTGCAAAGGACGGCATACGAGGAACTCTCAATGAAAGCACCAATGTCGGTGTCAGAACTCGTGGATCTCGGGTAGGGGGTCCCGATCTGTGCGTCTTAGGCTGATGGTAACAGGAGGCAAGGGAGACAATGTTTACCCAGGTTCGGGCCCTCTCGATGGATGTAAAACCCTACTTTCTGCTTGATTGATATTGATGATATGAGAAGTACAAGAGTTGATCTACCACGAGATCGTAGAGGCTAAACCCCAGAAGCTAGCCTATGATGATTATGATTGTGATCGTCCCTCTAAGGACCGAACTCTCTGGTTTCTATAGACACCAGAGAGGGCTAGGGTTTACATGGAGTCGGTTACAAAGAAGGAAATATAATATCCAGATCGCCAAGGTTGTCTTCCATGCAAAGGAGAGTCCCATCCGGACAAGGGATGAAGTCTTGAGTCTTGTATCTTCACGCTCCAATAGTCCGGACAAAGTGTATAGTCCGGCTGTCCGGATACCCCCTAATCCAGGACTCCATCAATGGTGGCCTCCAACGTGTCGGCCACCTCTGCCAGCATGCCGCGGTTCCTCCAACGTTTGCATTGGATGGCGCGTCTAACCATAGTGCACTGGATGCGCGTGGTCCCCCGTGTGCCGGCGTGCGCAATTGGCGACTCTTTTGCGAGGAGGCTTGGAGCATCGACTTGATGCACAGGGGCCAGCTTGGAGCGGTGGCTTGCTCCTCCGCTTGCCCTCCTGCAGCCTCGCCCATGATTTTGACGGCCTAGGGCATGGAGAGAGGTGGGCAGCGAGTTGCCAGGCTCGTCGGGGCACCCAGCTGGCTTTTATGCCGAAGAACTCGTCTTCCTGCTCACTGGATGCTATGAAGAGTGTGGAGAAAATGGTGCAAGGAGGATATGGGGAGCGGTGGCATTGTGTGGATCTTGCTAGGCGTCTGGCCTTGTTTAAATAGCGGGCAGACGAGAGGAGCCAATCGGTGTTGTGTTCTATAATGCCGAACGGCTCGCGGAAGGACATGTTGCCGGCACACACGCGGATTCAATGGAGGCAGGCGGGGCAGTCTGAAGCCGGTTGCATGCAGCGAGGACGCGTGTTCAACTTTTCCTACAGCGAGTGGGGCCCTCTTGTCCGGCGCGCTGGTCCAATGCCTGCACTATGAAAGGTTGCGTCTGTGTTAAAGAAATCACTCCCTCCAGTCCTTTTTTTGTATAACAAAATCTCATTTTCCATTCACATTTTACAAGTAAAATTCATGGACAAACTTTGACCCAAAATACGATGGGGACTAGTAAACCAGGACAAAGGTACTAGTTATGAATTCCATTTTCGCTCCATACCAATCATTCTAAGAACTAGTAGTTATAACGCGCCATTGAAAATTGGAACTCTTACCCCGTTAAAAAATGATATTTTTAATGTGGCTACTCGATCAGTGGTGACTGGTGAGCCACCGCTCTAGGTCGTTCACCTGTGGTCCCGACCGTCAACTCCTGCAAACCAAATTATCACGCGAGCTGACTATTCCTACAAAGGTGCGCTCCACCACGTACCCGGTACCCATGCATGCATCAATCGTGCACCTAGGGTTTTAGGGTTTATTTATTTATGGTGCCTTTATGTAACTCTCATCTATGCGAGACAGCGACAGACCGATTGCATGCGTGCGCCTCTTCTCTTCGTATATGTACTCCACCGTTTGTCTGGTGCCCAAAAAATTCTACATTAGGAATAACTAGCAATATGCCAATGTGTTGCCACACAATCAAAGTAGATTAATACATATTCATCGATTTGATAGAAAAGAGTCTAGTTTTCAAATACGTATATCACTAAAAATATGTTATGTCTCACTCAAAATATATTCCTTTGGCCATTTTGACGAGATAAGGGAGGAATGTGGTTGGTTTGAAGATTCGAGAAGTGATATATTGTTGCAAAAATCCCATGTGTGTGTTTGGTGTGTGTGTGTGTGTGTGTGTGTGTTAGCGAGGGAGAGAGGAGGAGGACGGAGTGCGTGTGTGACAAAGACACAAAGAGTGTGTGTGCGAGAGGTACCACCATAAAATGAGGCGATAGTGTGTCTGCACGATCGAGAGGGCATGTCTTAAGAAAGGACGAAAAATCGACATAGATACAAGGAGCGCGAGAGAGACATGTACGAGATAGTGGAAGCAGGAATGCGCATGTGTATAAACCTATCTGGAGGCTAGTCGATCAATGTTTGTGAGAGAAATACAAGTCGGGGGTGCAAAAGCAAGAGTTTTGAGTGTGTGAGAGAGACGATAGTCGGCAAGGGGAGTGGAAGCAGGAGTTGTGTGTGTGTGTGTGTGTTTGTTTGTGTGTGTGTGTGTGTGTGTGTGAGAGAGAGAGAGAGAGAGAGAGAGAGAAAGGGGGAGTTTGTCTGATCTGTAAACAAATGAGTAATGTCAGTTTTATAACTGAGATAATGACAGAATGGAGACCGCAACAAACATTGTGTGTGGGAGAAAGTAATTTTAGTTGTAGGAGTCATATCTGGAAAGATATATGGTGTATGAGAGAACCCTAGAGAGAAAGACAAAGTGAAAGATGAGTGAGAGTGTGTGTGTGGCGGTGAAAAAGAAAGCTTTGGTACATAGTGATACCAGAGAACCATAGAGACATGAAAGATAATGAAAACCGTGTAATGTATAATCATAGGGAGAGTGTGCACTTCTCAAGGGAGACGTCGAGAGACCATGTTTGCGAAAAGAGGGGAAACATGAAGTGAGCATGCGGGTGAGCTGGAGAAAAGAGAGTGATAGCTACATGAAGGAGCACACCAGAGAGATGGGCGTGAAAGGAGATTCAAATATTTAGCTGCGTGTATAGAAAATGTTAACATAAAAGGGATTCAAATATTTGAATTTGAGGTGATACATGTAATTCATACTTGAACCAAAATTGATCTATCCAACATGCATACTCATATGAATTCATGCACATCTATGTTATTTAATATGTAGATATTACTGATCCATACATTTTAGTAGAACATAATTTGGTTTAAATTTTTTGAATTCAACCTTATGATTTTGAGACCATTGTATTTGTAAATCATATTATATATTTAAAGGAGCAGAATTCTTTGTTGTGCTTTTGAAAGTTTATATAAAAAATGGTGTATCTAGAATTTTATTCCAATTGAAAATGGATCTTGCCCGAACAAAACTAGAATACAAAATGGATTGGAATTGAGTTGGCACGGTAAACGTGGAAGCCTTTTCTCAAAAAATTGAATGAGGCAGCAAAACTCGCAGTAACCGCCCGAGACCAAAATATGGGAGATGGAAATTACTGCATGTCCCTGACATGCAAGACATGTTGTCTAGATTTCAATAGGTCTTGATAGGAGCAAGTTTGTAATTTCACTCAAAGGTGAAATAACCGCCTCTCACCCAGATTCATACAAGGTGGGTGCCAAAACACAATGTCTCCTCGGCTGAAATCGCCTCTCATCCGGATTCATACACGATGGGCGCCAAAAGATACTCTCCTCGGCCGAAATCTCTGTTGGCAAATATTCGGTGTATGCAAGATTACCGTCCTATCCCCAACCGACTAATATTGTTGTCATGTAGGAAATTTTGAATGGGGGCTAAGTTTATAAATTTCCTTTTATTTGAGTCAAGCGTGCCTTGAAGACATGGTTCCCCCTTCCTCTCTCTCTCCATTTCCACATTCATACTCCATGGGCGCCAAAACACCCTCTCCACCACAGCCTCCTCTGTCCGCCACCCCATCCACGGTCGTCCTCCTCCACCATGTCGGAGCTGATACCCCGACGCCGTCGTCCATTACAAGAGATCGACCTCCCTCATCCACGGCTTCAGACCAGGATCCTTGCATCCCGTCGTTTCGCTTCATCCCCGCTATCGTGTACCTTGCCTATGCCGCTCCTACGACTGTCTCGTCCACCGCACCAGGATATTTCCCCCGCCGCCACCGTCTACCCTCCTAGGTCTGCTTCCACACCGTTGACATCCATCGCTACCTAAACACCATCAAATTCTCAGTAGATGCATACACGACACCACACCAGAGGCAGTACTTTTTCGTATCTACTCAACTTATTTATCCCAGCTAGAAAATAGATCGCCACTACTTTACTGTGATTTCTTGTCCATCACTTAGGATTTTACTTGTTAGTTGAAAGCAAACATTGGTTGCAAAGTTGCCTTTGTCCGGTTTGCACCTTCGGATCCGCCATGGCACGCTCAAGACTATACTCGCAGTGCTTATGGTTTTCCCCTTTTATATTCCACACTAGTTAAATGACAGTAGACTAAATTTCAAAATTGGGTCAGTCGATTTTTGAGAGCTCACTGGAGTTCGCCGGAGGGACGGAAGGGGCTCGGGTGCGGACGGTGGTTGTGGGGGCGATGGTGGGGCCTGGTCGAACGAAGAAAACTCGATGCGGGTGGGGGCAGGGGTGGGGGTGGGGGTGGCGGAGGAACACAGGTGGTGTGGGTGGTTCAGGGAGGGAAGGGGGGTCGGGGCCGGTGGTTCGGCCGGCGGCCTGTGTGGTGTTCCGTAGGGGAAGAATCAGAGAGGAGGAAGAAGAAGGACTAGGAGACGTAGGATCTTCATCCAACCGCCTGAAATGGTTGACTGACCCAAATGATGAAAGTCACGTGACTTGCATGCAGACATTCCTTTATATTCAGTACCATCATTGTAGCTGCTTAGCACTACTCCTCAATCCATCAAGCTAAACAATATTCCATTCATAATTCCAAACTTGTTGCTCAACTACGAATATGATATGATGCTGATATTACTAAATCAGAAAATGTTTAATTGCTCAGCTAATGTTCCTACTTTACTTTCGAAAAGCATGGGCACCACATATAGAGAGACATCATGGAGTTGCATTCTTAATGCGCTCTGGTTAATCATGTGTGGGCACTGTGCAGCGAAAATTTTATTATCCAAAATCTGCTTGCTCTTCTTCAGCGTGTTCCTCTTCTGTTCTTCTTTAATAAGTACTCTCTCTGTTCCTAAATACAAGTCTTTGTATAGATTCCACCATGGACTACATATGGAGCAAATTGAGTGAATCTAAATTCTAAAATGTATCTGTATACATCTGTAAGTGATCCATAGTGGAAATCTCTACAAAGACTTATATTTTGGAACAGATGGAGTATGATAGTAGCACATTATGTTCCTTGTAGTGAAGAGGAGAAGGGACATTTGCAGTGTAGAGGTCTATTCAGTCGGTTGTGATTGACACTCTCAACTCTTCGGGCCTCTTTGATTCATAAGATTTTGTAAACATAGGAAAAAGAATTGTAGTGGCCTGCCCACTTGAATCCTATAAGACTAGCAAGGAAATGTGGGGAGCTTTGTCGCCTTTGAGAGTTACACTGATATTAACAGTACCACACCTTCAGTTGAAGGGAGCTAGCATCCGAAGCCTTTCTAGCCGTACCGGCAATAGTAGCCCATATTTTCCAGAAAGTTCCTCTTTCGTGATTTTACTTGTGATGCTTACTGTTTTCCCGTTATATCTACACTATGATGTGTGTAGCTGCTTTGTGTCACACTAGCAGCAGTCCACTCTTGAAGCTAAACAACACACCAATCATAAGTCCAAAGCTTACTTCTTCAAATACGAATTGTGATATGATACTGATATTAGTTAACATACACACATTTAATTGATCAGCTAATGCTCCCACTTGACTTTCCAAATGCATGTGGCCACATATAGAGAGACAACATGGAATTGCATTTCTTTGGGCATTGTCATTCATCATGAGTGGGCAACCAACATTGTATGCAAAGAAGCATAACCTCAAGAATATGCTTCCTCTTCCATTCTTTAACATGTTCCTCTTTTGTTATGCTGTATTTAGTACGTACAGTATCCTTATTAGGAAGGGGAGCGGGGACATCTGCAGTCAGCAGCTGATAGAGCTGGCATGTACGTGATCGACATGCTTTCAATTAGTAGCAACAATACAACACCATATTTTCCAGCCAGTTCCACTTTCCCGATTTATATATGTTGGTTATGGTGTACCCCTTTTATGTACACTATGATCTGCCTAGTTGCTGTGTGCTTTTGTTATCATGGCTTGGCAGTAAACTCTCTATATAGTATATTATGATCCTATCATCTGCCAACTATGTCAGGACCCCGATCCAATGCCACACCGATCTAGCATGTAACACCTCATATCACTTTGCGGCCTCACGCACGGTATTCCCACGGGTGTCACCTTACCAGGCCCGGGACCATTTGCGCCTTTTGGCTCACGTATATGATAGTGTCGCTAGCATCCATATGACAAGAACCCGGGCTGACATGACTAGTCGTGAACCCAAAGTGGTGCTAACTTACAGGGACAGGCATACATGACCCAGCAACGAACGTGTCGGTCATTAGCGTGTGAATCCAGGCTGTAGCAACTGGGCTAGCAGGACTCCGGTAAACCAGGCTGTAGCGGGCTAACAGGACTCCGGTAAACACCGCGTGACATTTCCCCGAAGGGACAGACACAGGAATGAAGAAGGACACATGCCGGCCAGCCTAAGTGTTCCGGAGCAGTAGCAAGCTACCATGGCTCAGTGGAAGCACTAGGAGACATTTCCCGGTAAGAGTGGCTACCAGGGAAAAACAACTAGCTTGTCAGATCCCACACATACCAAGCATTTCAATAGCATACACACAATATGCTCTATATGTGCAAATACAACATGGCATCACAACATGACTCTACAACTCAAGTATTTTATTCAATAGGCTCCAAGGAGCGAGATATTACAAACATGGGTCTCATGACCCAACATTCAGAGCACACAAGTCAAGCACAAGCGGAAGCTTAACATGGCTGAGTACAGACATCTACAAACGAAACAGGCTGAGAAGCCTGACTATCTACCAGATCCTGCCGAGGGCACAAGATCGTAGCTAAGGTAACAAGCTAAACGTCGAAGTCCACACGGAACTACTAGTGACACGGAAGTCTCTGCAAAAACATAAAATAGGCAAACATGAGTACAAATGTACCCAGCAAGACTTACATGAAAACTAACTACATATCCATCATTATCATTAAAGGGATGGTGGGGTTTAACTGCAGCAAGCCAGCTTTGACTCAGTGGCTATCCTGAACTACGACTGCAATGTAACTCTTTGAGGTGACGCACACGAGTCCACATATTCACCATATCAATACACCACTATGAATCCGCTCCCGTCTCCCTACGAGAACGCCATCCATAGCACTCACGCTTATCTTGCGTATTTTAGAGTATCCAATTTCACTTGTCTATGGACTGTACAGGCAACCCAGAAATCCTTTTCCGCGGACACGACTATTCGAATAGATGATGTTAACCCTGCAGGGGTGTACTTCTTCACACACGCTCTCGCCACTTACCACCATGTACACGTCGTGTATCTCGGCAACCTTCAAGCGGAAGCCTGGTGAGGGAGTCGGCCACGACCTGACTAACCACACAAGTCTCTAGTCCAGGTTTATCGCCTATTCGGGTTCCATCCGCAAGGAGATCCGGCCGGGGTGTCCCAAACGATGTGTGTAGGGTTACCAAGCCCACCATCCGGGAGCCACTTGGTACACCGAGCCACTGTGCCTAGTCTGTCCCAAGCCCACCTGTACCCGGTGCCACTTGGTAGACTACTAACACTAGCTACAAACACCAGAAACTAGTTGCAACTTCTGGACAGAGATCATGTTGATTAATAAGTTGAGAGGGGTCGAGTTACCGGAACCAAATGTGTGGTAGTAACTGTTCATGGATCACAAACACAGAACTTAGTTCCTGAGGACGGTTTCAATGAGACAACCCACCATGTACTCCTACATGGCCTCTCACCGCTACATTTACCAAATCGTGTTCACACACTTAGCTCACACAGTAGGACATGTTCGCACACCTCCGATTCATCCTCGATGAATTAGATCTGACTCAACTCTAAGCAGTAGCAGGCATGACAAACAAGCATGAATGAGTAGGCACATCAGGGCTCAAACAACTCCTACTCATGCTAGTGGGTTTCATCTATTTACTGTGGCAATGACAGGTCATGCAGAGGAAACGGGTTCAGCTACCGCAACATGTAATAGTTGAAACGGTGTTGTCCTAATGCAGTAAAAGAGAGCAGGAGCGAGAGAGTGGGATTGTATCAGAATGAACAAGGGGGTTTTGCTTGCCTGACACTTCTGAAGATACTATAGTTCTTCATCGGTGTTATTGAACTCATCGTCGGTACGTCGTCTACTGAGAGGGGGACAATTACCGGCAACAGAGAGGAAACACAATCAATGCAATGCAACAATATGATGCATGAATGTGACATGGCAATATGCTGTTGATTGAGCTAATGCATCTAGCAACCAGATTAAATGAAGTTGGTTTGAATACAAGATTCAAATTCAAACTCCATATGTGATTATTCAAATGCCATTTAATAGATTTGACCTAAATAGTGAACAAAAGTTGTTCTAACATGCATGAAAATGGTACATATGGATAGATTGGATTTTTCTGATCATTTTTCATATATAATTTATTTCATTTGTTGTTACGGTTGAATTTCTATGATTTTTAGAAGTTTTGGATAATTTCTGGAATTTTCAGAATTAATCTAAATCGAGAAAATGACTAACTGCATCAGCATTGCATCATGCTGACCTCAGCAGGTCAACAGACCCGGTCCAGGTCAAACCTGACATGTGGGGTACACACGTCTGTGAGACAGGGCTGGTCCGTGTCGCTGACAGGTGGGTCCGGTCAACGTCCACTTCAGCGAAGTCAATGCTGACGTGTTGGTCCCGCTGGGTTATGTACTAATCTAAACAAATATTAAGGTAACCTACACAGGCACAGGGGCCCACATGGCGGTGGCTCTAGGGGTGTTTAGCAAAGTCATTAGTGCTAATTAAACTGGCGCCACGTCCCAGTTGACGCTGGCGACCCAAACAACGGTGGGGACTCGCCGGAGTTGCTCGGGACGGCGCTACAGAGCACCCCTTCGTGCGTGGTTTGCGGCTACGGTGAGCTGGTGGTGTTGCGCATCTGATGGAGCAAGCAGAAGGTTGCAGGGAGGCTGGGAACGACGGCGGCGACGACAACTGCGGTGGCCGGAGTTCGGACCTCAGCAAGAACGGTGTTGCAGCGCACGGCAGGAACAGCGGGTGGGTGCTATGGACTCCTGATGGCATGCTGAGCATGTTGCAGTGCTCGGTTGCGGTCACAGCTAGCTCTGGCCGTGGCGGCGATGAGGCCTGACGGCGGCGAGCTTCGGAGCTCGTGGGGACGGCAGCTACATGATTCTAGGGATGACGGGGCAAGGGGGAATCGGGTCAGCAGCTCACCGCGGAGCTGCAGGGATGGTTAGCGGGCTCGGAGGCGTCCCGTAGCTCTCGAATCGACGGCGAGGATCCACGGTGGCCGGCGATGGAAACGGCGATGCTGGCAACGTTGTGGGGCGCCCGAGGATGTGTGGCTTGTTTGGGATGATGCAGACGGCGAGACGGAGCCGATGGGCACGACGGTTTCTCGAGGGACGACTGGTGAGCGCGGTGGCAGTGTGCGGCGGCGACGACAGCGGTCTGGCGAGAGAGAGAGAGAGATTCCGGGAAGGGGGTGAGAGCACGAGAGAGTGAGGGAGAGAGGCAGGGAGGTGCGTGGCGCCATCTAGACGCGTCGGGGAGAAGGCGGCAAGCAGGACGTGGCCCTGCGCATGCCGGCGTGCTGCGAACACACGCCTCGCGTCCTTCTGGCGCGAGGTGGGAGACAACTGGCAGCGGTGGTGGGCTGGGCCAGCTCCTGGGCTGCACAGTGTTGGGCCTGTGGGCTGTTGGTAAGCGCCAGGTAAGGTCAGGTGAGCTTTCTCTCTTTTTTTATTACTATTTCATATTTTCTGTAATTGTGTTTGGATTTATTAAAAATGCCAGAGCATTTCCAAAAATCGTGCAACTGACTGTGGCCACTGTTTGGAATATTTCCGACAGTAAACATTTTAGTTTGTGATTATTTGGGCATTTAAAATATTTTATAGGATTTAAATGCTCAAATGCAAATACTGTATGATTTAATTTAGTGACCCCCAATTGACCTAGAAAAATGTGCAATATTTTTGGCAGAGGTTCAAGATCAATCCAAAGATGATGAACATTTTATAAGAGCATTTTCAGTTCAGTGAAATGATTTTTATTTGGACCCTAGTTGAGTTTCATTTGCTGCTATGGTTTATCAGCCCCCATTTCAAAGTTTCATAAAAATTTAGACATGGTGCATGGAGGCTAATGCAAGACAGGCAAGGCCAGAACTGGGGTTGTGACAGCTCACCCCCACTAAACAAGAATCTCGTCCCGAGATTCAAGACGTGAGGTAAGAAGACAGAGGGTCAAAAGCTAGTATTATCTTCACGATCCAGGTTGCACTTCATAAGGACGTTGATTCGATCACCATCATTGTCTCGAAGTCTTGCTCTGGGAACTTCAACCAACATGACAATGGGAAGAAAGGAAAAACTCTAGAGGGATCGATCTTCTCGAAGATCGAACAACTCAGGATTAACTCATGGAGTGAGACATAGAAACATCTTTTGAGCTGAGACAAGAAGCACACATCTAGAGGGATGGAGTGGAACAGATGACGAGGGTGCACTAGGTAGACAACAATCCCAACTTAAGAGGGTGGTGATTGGTTGTCAACGTAGCAAAGAGTTGAGTTGCCATGATGCCACAGCGGGACATCCTAGAGGAGGGTGATTCATAGATTATTACCTTAAATGGCAAAAAGAATTACCTTTGATATAGAGATCATTGAGACTCTCTATACCAGCATAGAGCAAATCTCGAGTGTTCGTTTGGAGGGGTTCGGTAGAATGGCATACCCGGATTAGAATGGATGATGTGGATTACCTTGTTGAAAACAACACAAGGAATGATTTTGCTTGCGCGTGCTCTTAAGAACTTGAGAAATTCCATAATCATCATAGTTCTACCAACATCTATGAAAAGAATGTTAATATAACTACATACTACCATGATGAATAACGATGGAGGATGCAGATGGAAAGGAAGACAACACTTTCTCAGATTTCACCCTAGCAATGCCAAGGAAACAAAATCTGGATGATCGACTGAGAGACATTTAGCACTCCGCTTCTAATGTTCTCCTTGATGTACTAGGTACCACGGTCAATGATTAAAAGCATCAAGATGACCATCAAGTAAAGGTCGGATTTCAGAAGCACAAAAATCCATAAGGAATAACTACGGAAGTAGATCCTGTGAGATCCTTATGGGGATGTGACAAACTTCCTCAATCAAGATACTACAATAATGGGTCTTCCGGTTGGGTGTGTTGGCCACGACAACCACTTTACCGGTTACAGAGAGACCAATATTATAGTTCTTGGGAAATGATCCAACCATCAAGTCTACCTGAGATTCAGATCTGGTTGGTGTCAGAATATTCCAGACTCATCAAGTCTAGAAGGAAAAATGAAAGTTTGCAACACAAATCGATGAGATGCGTTGCGAGATTCTCGGGGGATGAACTACAATAGCAAGCTCCAAAACATGAGCTGGTTCTGCTACAATATGTGAACACGTTGTTGCAAGACAAGCATGACCACATAGTAGTCTTATAATAAAAACACTACCGAGTTCTGGTAGGAAACCATCATCGAGGATATCGGAGTTCTGGCATAAGTCATATGATTAGCTCTTATGAAAGAACTTCTTCTCCTTGAGCAAGCCAATCAGTGGCTTGGTGTGCTAGGGATACGTATGGAATGAAGATGATCAGTCTATCAGACCATAGAATACTTCGCACGTGCATGACTAACTTGGGATGATTCCAAAGGAAGCAAAAACAATCTTTCTCGGATCCACGGCGGCAACTTACACCAAGTGCACATGAATTAGAGGAAGTCACTTCTTTCATCTAGCATATAATTCATGAACGGAACATGGAGATAATGCTTATAAAAGTTTCCAACACTAGCTGGATGTTCAACATGAATCATGGAGATGATGAAAATGTTGTTAGTGGGCTCAAAAACAATTTATTGAGATTTCCATGTAAATGGAATTCCACAATTATGTGAACAAGGTGATAGCATTGGTCAGACCCGAAAGATATAATGGTGTATGCTCGAGGTACAATCACGAGTAAAACAAAATTACGAATATCGTTGGTTCTGATTTGATTTGAGAATAGCCCACACTCAAATCAAAGTATTGGCAAGACAATAGGTCCAACAACTAGTCACGAGGATAAATAGATGAAGATATCATCTTTCTTCAACACACATACAAGATATCCCTTAAAATGAACTTAAATTGGACAAGCTTCTATCTTCCAACTCTACAAGTTGTTGTTCAGCTTAACCGACTAGCTCAGGGGTACCCAACATAGATTCTTGGAGAAGGGGTGGTTTAGAGGAAAACCAACTTGATCGAGAACTCAACATAGCGGTCAGGTGACAACCTGGTAATACTTCCGAGAAGATATTCGGAATATCACGAACCACCGATATGTTAGTAAGCTCAACAGCAATCTTGCTTTTCAGGGCAAGACGATATGATAAAATAAGCAAGGATTGACACATTCCTAACTCGTTGATCGAAGAGTGCACCAAGAAATAAGGACTAGGTAGCACGATCAATCTTAGGATGATAATTCAATACCAACACGCTAAGAATGAGATTACTGTCCATTACCTACCAAGCAACGGGGTTGCTAGCAGTATTGATTTCACACATCATAGTTCACCTGTCGGCATTCCGGTTGCATCAACACGGGAACCGAGAAATGAAAATGATGGGGAGAAGTATCACTGCGTCAAGAATTCATAAGAGGTGGTGCAATTCTCATGACAATCCTGACATAAAGAAGGTAATACTTCATGGTAGAACAGACCAGAAGCTAGATTGGCATTTTGATCTATGGGATACAACTTCTTTGATCCAATCCTAGAAATGAATGAGAGACTGGAGTTTGTTTCTCCAAGTCATTCCGGATAGAATGGCTTGACGGACCACAAGGGTAATAGGCATCGCTGAACAAATGCACGCATACTCTTGACTATCAATTGATAGACGAGGGTCGGAAGACAATTAAAATAGGACAACTCAAAAGAACATATGATTTTCTGAGTTGTGGATGCATGGATTAGTATGTCGAGCAAAGCTCAACATTTCTTCCAGATAACCCATGTAGAGAAGGTAGAACTGGCAGAGTCACGGCTTAACTTCGAGAACTCATCAAGAGCACTTTGGTTGTGATCTTTTAGTTGAAAGAGTTTCTACCATAAGCGGTTCATAGTATTTGGAAGAAGGAAATACCATGGACCTCGAGGACTATCACAAAGGTTACTAATAACCTAAGGGAGCTAGCAATCACTATCAACATGAAGTAAGTAGTGTGAGTCTCGGGTTCAGAACTCCAGGAGTAGAATGCCTACTAACTGAGTGGTATCACGGGATGCTTTCGAGAATGATGGCAGAATCATCACACTAGGAACACAAATCATGGCTAGCTTACTAGGTGGTACTCTAAGACACCTAGGGTCATAATACTAGCTCCAACATATATACCGAGGCAATGAAGTACCTCAACACACTAGTTGGTGTGGTTAATCTTGCCGAAGGAACATCGTAATGGTAAGAAGGGATTTGCAAATGCACCAGACTATTTAGAAACCTAGGATGACTCGGACAGCATAACGGCTGTAAATGCTCAAAAATATTTGTGATATCCTGCAAAATAGTGGCATAACCACTCAGAAGCACAATATCAAGATTCCAAGACCAACTATGAGCACACGAAAGTAGTAGAAACTGAACTGAGGCCCGGAACCAACAATCCTAAGATTCTACGGATTAGTAACACGTGATCCTGATAGAATAAAGAGAAAGCCTAGTTCTTAACCCCGTAGGAAAGATAGTATGACTCGGATCAGAAGGGCATAAGATAAAGGAGTAAAAAGAGCCTTACGTTCCATCCCACAATCAATTCCCTTATATAACTAAAGAATTTCTAGACTCAACTTCGACCAGTTTGGCTTGGTAATCCTACAGGCAGTCAAGCTCTGATACCAAAGCTGTCAGGACCCCGATCCAATGCCACACCGATCTAGCATGTAACACCTCATATCACTTTGCGGCCTCACACACGGTATTTCCACGGGTGTCGCCATACCAGGCTCGGGACCATTTCCGCCTTTTGGCTCACGTATATGATAGTGTCGCTAGCATCCATATGACAAGAACCCAGGCTGACATGACTAGTCGTGAACCCAAAGTGGTGCTAACTTACACGGACAGGCATACATGACCCAGCAACGAACGTGTCAGTCATCGGCGTGTGAATCCGGGCTGTAGCAACTGGGCTAGCAGGACTCCGATAAACCGGGCTGTAGCGGGCTAACAGGACTCCGGTAAACACCGCGTGACATTTCCCCGAAGGGACAAACACAGGAACGAAGAAGGACACATGCCAGCCAGCCTAAGTGTTCCGGAGGAGTAGCAAGCTACCATGGCTCAGTGGAAGCACTAGGAGACATTCCCCGGTAAGAGAGGCTACCAAGGATAAACAACTAGGTTGTCAGATCCCACACATACCAAGCATTTCAATAGCATACACACAATATGCTCGATATGTGCAAATACAACATGGCATCACAACAAGACTCTACAACTCAAGTATTTTATTCAATAGGCTCCAAGGAGCGAGATATTACAAACATGGGTCTCATGACCCATCATTCAGAGCACACAAGTCAAGCACAAGCGGAAGCTTAACATGTCTGAGTACAGACATCTACAAATGAAACAGGCTGAGAAGCCTGACTATCTACCAGATCCTGCCGAGGGCCCAAGATTATAGCTGAGGTAACAAGCTAAACGTCGAAGTCCACACGGAACTACTAGTGAGACGGAAGTCTCTGCAAAAACATAAAATAGGCAAACGTGAGTACAAATGTACCCAGCAAGACTTACATCAGAACTAACTACACATGCATCATTATAAACAAAGGGATGGTGGGGTTTAACTGCAGCAAGCCAGCTTTGACTCAGTGGCTATCCTAAACTACGACTACAATGTAACTCTTTGAGGTGGTGCACACGAGTCCACATATTCACCATATCAATACACCACTATGGATCCGCTCCCGTCTCCCTACGAGAACGCCATCCATAGCACTCACGCTTATCTTGCGTATTTTAGAGTATCCACTTTTACTTGTCTATGAACTGCACAGCAACCCGTAAGTCCTTTTCATGACATGGCTATTCGAATAGATGATGTTAACCCTGCAGGGGTGTACTTGTTCACACACGCTCTCGCCACTTACCACCATGTACACGTCGTGAATCTCGGCAACCTTCAAGCGGAAGCCTAGCGAGGGAGTCGGCCACGACCTGACTAACCACACAAGTCTCTAGTCCAGGTTTATCGCCTATTCGGGTTCCATCCGCAAGGAGATCCGGCCAGGGTGTCGCTCACGGCCCCAAACGATGTGTGCAGGCTTCACAAGCCCACCATCCGGGTGCCACTTGGTACACCGGGCCACTATGCCTAGTCTGTCCCAAGCCCACCTGTACCGGGTGCCACTTGGTAGACTAATAACACTACCTACAAACACCAGAAACTAGTTGCAACTCCTGGACAGAGATCATGTTGATTAATAAGTCGAGAGGGGTCGAGTTACCGGAACCCAATGTGTGGTAGTAACTGTTCATGGATCACAAACACAGAACTCAGGTCCTGAGGACGGTTTCAATGAGACAACCCACCATGTACTCCTACATGGCCTCTCACCGCTACCTTTACCAAATCGTGTTCACACACTTAGCTCACACAGTAGGACATGTTCGCACACCTCCGATTCATCCTCGATGAATTAGACCTGACTCAACTCTAAGCAGTATGCAATGCAATGCAACAATATGATGCATGAATGTGACATGGCAATATGCTGTTGATTGAGCTAATGCATCTAGCGACCAAATTAAATGAAGTTGGTTTGAATACAAGATTCAAATTCAAACTCCATATGTGATTATTCAAATGCCATTTAATTGATTTGACCTAAATAGTGAACAAACGTTGTTCTAGCATGCATGAAAATGGTACAGATGGCTAGATTGGATTTTTCTGATCATTTTTCATATATAATATATTTCATTTGGAGTTACGGTTGAATTTCTATGATTTTAGAAGTTTTGGACAATTTCTGGAATTTTCAGAATTAAACTAAATCGAGAAAATGACTAACTGCGTCAGCATTGCGTCATGCTGACCTCAGTAGGTCAACAGACCCAGTCCAGGTCAAACCTGACGTGTGGGGTACACACGTCAGTGAGACAGGGCTGGTCCGTGTCGCTGACAGGTGGGTCTGGTCAACGTCCACGTGAGCGAAGTCAATGCTGACGTGTCGGTCCCACTGGGTTATGTACTAATCTAAAAAAATATTAAGGTAACCTAAACAGGCACAGGGGCCCACATGGTAGTGACTCTAGGGGTGTTTAGCAAAGTCATTAGTGCTAATTAAACTGGGGCCATTTTGCAGTTCACGCCGGCGACCCAAACAACGGCGGGGACTCGCCGGAGTTGCTCGGGACGGCGCTACAGAGCACCCCTTCGCGCGTGGTTTGCGGCTACGGTGAGCTGGAGGTGCGGCGCATCTGATGGAGCAAGCAGAAGGGTGCGGGGAGGCCGGGAACAACGGCGGCGACGACAACCGCGGTGGCCGGAGTTCGGACCTCAGCGATAACAGTGTTGCATCGCACGGCAGGAACTGCGGGTGGGTGCTATGGACTCCTAACGGCGTGCTGAGCATGTTGCAGTGCTCGGTTGCAGTCATAACTAGCTCTGGCCGCGGCGGCGATGAGGCCTGACGGCGGCGAGCTTAGGAGCTCGTGGGGACGGCAGCTACATGATGCTAGGGACGACGGGGCAAGGGGAATCGGGTCAGCGGCTCACCGCGGAGCTGTAGGGATGGTTAGAGGGCTCGGGGACGTCCCGTAGCTCTCGAATCGACGGTGAGGATCCACGGTGGCCGGCGATGGAAACGGCGATGCTGGCCACGTTGTAGGGTGCCCGAGGACGGGTGGCTTGTCTGGGATGATGCAAACGGCGAGACGGAGCCGATGGGCACGACGGTTTCTTGAGGGACAGCCGGTGAGCGCGGTGGCAGTGTGCGGCGGCAACGGCAGCGGTCGGGCGAGAGAGAGAGAGAGATCCAGGGAAGGGGGTGAGAGCGCGAGAGAGTGAGGGAGAGAGGCAGGGAGGTGCGTGGCGCCATCTAGATGCGTGGGGGAGAAGGCGGCAAGCAGGACGTGGCCCTGCGCGTGCCGGCGTGCGGCGAACACATGCCTCACGTCCTTCTAGCGCGAGGTGGGAGACGACTGGCAGCGGTGGTGGGCTAGGCCAGCTCCTGGGCTGCACAGTGTTGGGCCTGTGGGCTGTTGGTAAGCGCCAGGTAAGGTCAGGTGAGCTTTCTCTCTTTTTTTATTACTATTTCCTATTTTCTGTAATTGTGTTTGGATTTATTAAAAATGCCAGACCATTTCCAAAAATCATGCAACTGATTGTGGCCTCTGTTTGGAATATTTCCAACGGTAAACATTTAAGTTTGTGATTATTTGGGCATTTAAAATATTTTATAGGATTTAAATGCTCAAATGCAAATACTGTATGATTTAGTTTAGTGACCCCCGATTGACCTAGAAAAATGTGCAATATTTTTGGCAGAGGTTCAAGACCAATCCAAAGATGATGAACATTTTAGAAGAGCATTTTGGGTTCAGTGAAATGATTTTTATTTGGACCCTAGTTGAGTTTCATTTGCTGCTAGGGTTTATCAGCCCCCATTTCAAAGTTTCATAAAAGTTTAGACATGATGCATGGAGGCTAATGCAAGATAGGCAAGGCCAGAACTAGGGTTGTGACAAACTATCCTTACTTCTGGAGCCTATTTTTGTACCTGTGCCAGATTATATTAATGCGTGCACCATATTACAGCACACATGGGCTCTCTCATCAGAATCCAGTGAGAGCACACAAGGGTTTACAGGGAGCCCCTATATTAGAATATTCTCTGCATTAAAAAGATAATCTCACTACTATTTATGTTTTCATGCTTCTCAGACATTGTACGTAATCACAATGAATATCAGAATGCCCGCATCATAAGAATATTGTGGAACACTGCAATGACTAACAAAATTGGCACCAAAGCATTGAGTGCGATTCTGGATGCAAAGAAACTCATACGCTCCCCACTTGCAGATTCTTGTTCAGAATATGATCCTAATGACTATTGTACCCTCTAGGAGTTGAAGGCACATGGCTTGTCCTGTTCACTCATCAAGGTGCCCCTTCTAATTTGCCAAGGTTTTATTGATTGCACGTATCATGCATAAGGTGTCTTACATTTCTTCTACTTTTTTGCACCGCCATCTTCTTGGTTCACCCATCATATATGTCAAGATGCCATGCCCATCCATTATAAATACATATTCCATCTGTCACCATACCATGTTTTTCTAGTCAAAAGTTGTGCTTGTGCATCAAACATCAAAAAGGAAGAGGGTGATTGCCCAACCTGAAGGCAGGAGCTATGATTGCTGAAGGCATTCGTCCATTGGATGGTCAATTCCGTCTAGCTACATCTTACTCGACCAATGACAATTCTGCAACACATGACACTGCCGCAAATACCTCAGCCAAGCAAAAGCCTCAAGCAACAGCACCCAGGGTGATGACAGATCGTGAGTTACTCCTCAGTCTTCATCAGAAGGTTGAACGCAATCAGAAATGGGTGAAGCGTCAATTTGCTGCAATTCTTCACAACATGACCTCAACGCATAATGAAGTGAAGAAAAATCATTACTACCTTCATGAAACCCTCAACCGCACCTGGGCTGTTCTTAATCATGTATATTCGGTCAAGAATTGAAGACTATGGGTCTCTGTGAAGCTTTTGACCGGTCTCGCACCACCTCCAAGAAATTCAAGAGAGTCAAAGTTCCCGATCCGGTGGCCAGCTCTTATTCTTCATCGCTAAACCGATGAACATGAAGATTTGGACGACCTTTGTGGCAGGCCCTACGCCAACAACTAACCCCGATAACGCCGGGCTCCTCCATCAACTTGAAAATCTTGTGGGCGTTAGTCCTCGCCGATCCTTTTGGTCATTTGATGACAAAGGGGAAGAAATCTGTGTTAGTCTTCAAGCGGGTTTATATTATGGGCATTTTTTATTAAGTTACAACTTTCATTCTTCCGAAACTTTTATTGGATCGAGTGGTAATCTTAAATCCGATGGTGCCTTGATACTTTTGGTCGTGCTTTGATACGTTTGATGCTCTGATGCTTTTGAAGCACCAAGCTCTGAATGTGATATTTGAACTCTGAAACTTTTGATGTGATATTCTGCATGCTTATTCCTAGTCAATATTATTGCACGCATGCTGAATCTCATCAGGCACCATATTTCATCATGCATTTCAAATTCTTCATATTATATATCAAATGCGTGTATGAATTACAAGATATAAGGGGAGATCTCCATGATTCAACTCTTCAAATGTGCATTGCCTCAAAAGCAAATTCCTCATTGTGCACATATTCAGGGGGAGTTCTTCTATATCTTGCAATCAAATTCCTCAATATCAGTATTTACACTTCATATGTTTATCCCCGTTGAAAACTTAACCTATGTAGTCATCAATCACCAAAAAGGGGGAGATTGTAAGTGCATCTAGTGCCCCTTAGTGATTTTGGTGTATTGAAGACTTATAGGTTAAGTAACTGATGTGTTTGTGAGTGTACACAGGTCTATAAGTCTATGAGGAGTTTGATATTTACAGAGAAAGTCGACCCCTAAAAATGAAGTTCTTCGACTGAATACTTTGACATTCTGAAGACATTCTGAAGACTTTGAAAGTGAAGAAAGTGGTGTGACCTTGAAGACTTGATAATCATTCGAGGAATATGAAGCGTGAAGACTTTTGTTTTCGTAGTTTCATTTTCTCTTTCTTGGGTCATAGGAAACACCGTACTGTTAAAGGGGGTCGAGGAAATACTAAGGAAAAATTTCCATGTGATGCTCAACTCAAAATCCTACAACTACCAATCCCTTCGAGTGAAGCCATTGGAAATCTCATACGATTCAGTCAAGTTCTTGAAGGATGAGACGCAGTTCTTCCAGTCATCGATGACTTTGCTCGACCGAGGAGTTAAGAATTCGCCAGTCTGAATTGCCTACACAAAGGAGGAACATGATAGCCCCGAGGAATTTGAGAGTCAAATTTCGACCGTTCTTGTGTCTTGGCTACGGCTGTCCCAAAATATCCTATCCACCTAACGGTCATATCATTGAAGGGCATTTATGTCTTATCATGTCGGGCTGCTCCTAGGCTATAAATAGCCGCCCCTACAACCACTAGTTGGTTGGCTGCTCCGAGAGAACTTGACACTTGTTATTTGAGAGCAACCCATCCTCCGAGGACTTTGAGTGAAAATCATCAAGTGAGGAAAATCCAAAACCAAACCCCACAAACCCAAAGTGATTGAGCATCATCAAGAAATTGATCTGCGTGGATCCGACGCTTGTTACCTTTGAAGACCGTGCTTCTTCCGATGGTTAGGCGCCAAGGTCTAGAGCATCCAAGAGAAATTGTGGATCTCCGAGTGACCAAGTCTGTGAAGCTTTGGAAGTCACCTGAAGACTTACCACGAGTGATTGGACGAGGCCTGCATTGTCTTAGTTCAAGGAGAATACGGTGAGGATGGGTGTCCTGAGTTGCGGCTCGAGATCGGGTGTCCGGATCTGTGTCCTCGAGTTTAAATACTCACCGCTCCAACCAGACGCATAACCGAGACAACAGTTGAACTGGTTTACCAAATCATTGTCTTCACCAACTGACTGGTTCTATTTCCTCAACTTATTCATTTCCTCATTTCTATGTTGAATGTTGTTCATATCTGTTCTTGAAGACTTTGACAGAAGACTTTCACAAATTCCTCAGTTCAATTTCTTCAGTCCGTTTATCTTCATCTTGTTATCCTGTGTTTACGCTTTCTGTTCTCTGTTTTTAGTCTTCATTTCATCATGCTGACTATGTGTGTATCCTGTTATGTTTACTTCTGAGTACATATTCCGCTGCAAGTAGTTCTTCGCTAAGGAATTTCCTCACCAACAAATTCCTCGATGAAGAATTCATAAATATCGCTTATTCACCCCCGCTAGTCGATATAACGACTTTCAATTGGTATCGAGCGGTACTCCTTGTTCGTGTGATTTTGGTTTAACCTTTGGAGTTTTTAGTTATGTCGACCGCAGGTATGAAGAAAGTGACATGCCCTATCTTTGACGGTCATGACTATCCCAAGTGGAAGGCCATGATGAAGAAGCGCCTCATGGCAAAGAACAGCGAGCTGTGGACCGTCACTGAAATTGGTCTTACTGATCTATGCAAGATGGCGAATGCTGATGATATTCAAAAGTACACTCGACTTGATATAATAGCGAAGGATATCATCTGCTCATGCCTATCCCGAGACCAATTTGGGCGAATTATACATCTCAGCAATTCGAAGCTCATCTGGGACCGAATCTCTGATGTCTATGAAGGTCATCGAACTCGTCATGATCCCTGGTTTGAGGACTTCAAGGAATCTCTCAATACAATGACTCTCGAGCCAGAATCATCATCTTCTGCATCTTGTCTTATGGCAAACGGTGCTGAGGTAACCGAATGCTCCTCATCCGAGTCTTGTAATGATGAATCTGATAATGATGAGTCTGACAATGATGAATCTGATGATGACATTGAATCCTGCTATACAAAACTCATTTGTGTTGCCACTAAACAACAAACAGTTTTAGAACAAACTCAAGATATGCTAGAAAGAAGTGATAATATGTTGCGCAAAGAAATGGATCAGTCAAAAGCATTGGGTGAATGTCTTCAGAGAATTCACTCCAAGTTTGACGCCCTTCAAGATCAACATAATACCCTCTTGTCAGATCATGAGAAGCTTTCTCTTGAAGCTCTTCAAAGAAAGGAAGATCTTGAAAAGCTAAGAGTGTGTTATGAAGATCTTCAGAAGGAGCGCGATTCATTACTAGCTCAACAAATCAGCTCTTCTCAGGAAGAATTTGTTCCTCCATGTTTAAAGTGCATTGACCGTGAATCTGCTAATTCTTCACCTGAATGTTCAAATGCTTCAAACATTACAAATTCTTCATCCGCCTCTGCTATCACTAATTCCTCATCTGAGGACATTGCTAGTATCACTGACAATGCAGGGCTGAAGGAATTGTACATGACAGGCATGTACAAAAGCCTCAAAGGGCATCAGACACTTTGTGATGTGCTCAAAAAGCAGATCCTCAATAGAAACCCTAGGAAAGAGGGTATTGCCTTTGAGAGGAAACTCAATGCCGATGGAACATTGTCACACCCTGCATTTTGTAACATCTCATTTTCATCAATAAAGCATGAAAATTTGGACCAACAAAAACTTTTTGCATTATTTGGCTTTTATTTGGAGTTGGTTTTCTCTCTGTGTTTCTTTTCAAGTGCTTCTTGAAGTCAACTACTCTACCCTCTTTATTCCATCTCCTTACCCCAAGCTCCTGACCAATGACCATGCCATGTGAATAGTGCTATATAGAATTTTCTTACAAAAATAATTTGGCCGTAAAGTATTTTCAAAATTAGTTTTCCAAAAACCCCTGAATTGAGGTTTGCACTGCAAGTACTTGATTAAGGGCAGTAAAAATCTTTCCAAAAATATATTTGACTCCTATTAGATATAGGATGCCCAGGAACCACAAAAATATAATTTTAAAAGTTACTGTTCTATTTTATTTAAAGGCTTTTTCTTAAGGCCAGAAATGGTCTTTAATAGGAAAAAATTACTTTACTGTTTCAAAAATATTTGGCAAAATTTAGGGAAACTCATAGGACATATATTGTCCATATATAAGAGTTTCAACACCTGGTCATGTTCAAAATATTGGTCAAATCCCTCTAAAACCCTTTCTGGATATTTCAAGCTTTTGAAATATTTACAAAGGAAATATTCTCCAAAAATTCCAGGAAAATTCTATCATGTCACATATGACATATTAGATGATATTGCCAAGTCCCATGACTTGGAGAACAAGATAACACCATCAAAACCCCTCAAAACTATTTCTGTCCATTCTAAAGTTTGATCAACTTTGCATTGCCAAGTATGTCCAAATGTGCTCAAACTTGGTGGACATGCTTCATTGGTCTAATGATGCATCTGGACCAAATGGCACAGGTTGGAGAAGAGGAAATCTTGGTCAATGTGCCTCAAAACCCTCTCTGACCAGAATCAAGTTTGAATCACTTTGCACTACCAACTTTTTCTCCAAGACCCCAACTTTGGTGAGCCTGATCATGTGATCAAATGAGGCCACCACACCAAGTGGTGCATCAAGGAGAAATGATCTACTCCACTGGATCTACACAAATCCATTTCTGCCCATTTCTAGGGTTTGCAAGAGTTGCATTGGCAACTTTGTCCTATTAAGCTCAAAATGGGTGGAAGGCCCTAAATATATGTGACATTTCACCCCTTGGAGTATCTTGGCCAGTGGGAATCATTAGCTTAACCAAAACTCCATCAAACACCTTCTGGCAAAATACTAAAAAGCCTATTTTTGCCACTTTCACTAATCTCCTTGAGTTCACCTTTTTGCCACAACCCCTCCTCACTCCCCTCTGTCACTTAGACACTTTTCTACCCGAGCAAGCAATGTGGAGGAAGGGGGGAATCACGTTTGTCCTCTCTGGACAACAGTTTCTTCCCCCTCTCACAGCCACTCTCTCTCCCTTCTGCACCCCAGAGCATCCCAGGCCCTTCCCTGGCCTTGTCCCCTGCCACTGTAGCTTCCAGACAGAAAAGGACGCGCGCGCGCCACGGAAAAACCGCGGATGCCGGCCAAAGTCGCGCTCTGGAGCGCCTGCCAGAGCGCCGACCGTTGACGCCGCGCCTCCCGACCGCCTCGTGCCTTCCCATCGCGCCAGATGATGTGCCTCGACGTCTGCTACACGCCGCCGTGCAGTCCCCGTTGTCTCCCCCTCTCTCTCCTCTGCAGTAGCGTTCGACGCCGCCCGGCTCGGCCAATGGCCGGCCTCACACGCGCGGGCGCCAGAACCCTCCCCCGCTCTCTCTCCTTCTCCCTGGCGCCCTACTCCATCCCCACAAGCGCCGTGGACAGCTCCTACTCCTCTCCCACGGCCTCCAGAGCTGATCCCGCGGGCGCCCGTAGGCCACGCCCACGGTGAACCGCAGCCAGCCTATATAAGGCGCTCCCGAGCCTCTCTCTTCCTCCCTGTCGCTCCTCCACACCCAATCCACCCCGGATCCACACACTTCTCTCCAGAGCCGCCGAGCTCGAGATCGAGCTTGAGCTCCGCCGCCTCGGGTCACCGTCGTCTGCGGTACAGGCCTCCTCCGCCCCTATTCTCTCCCGAATCGACTCCCCTCGCCTCCGATGCTTTCCCTCTCTTTCCCCCTCGTTTTGCAGCCGGAACGGCGGAGCCACCGGCGCCCGGCACCTCCGCCGCGGGACTTCGTCGCCGTGGCAGCCACCCGGCGACCGTCTCCACCACCACGAACCGCGACTTGCTCCTCGAGTCCAACGGTAGCCTCGCGCCTCTTCCGTGCCTCAGATCGCCGGCGGAAGCTTCGCGTCGCCTCTGGCGGAGGTAGACGACGGCGCCGTGGGGCCGGCGATCGACCTCACGCCACGACGGGTGGGCTCCACCGTCAAGTTTAAAACGTCTGATGGCACAGACCGATCCGCCATCGGCAAGGCGATTCAGCCTTTACGCCTTGACGTGGCGGCCGCAGGCTGGGTTTTCCCCTGGGCCTCTGCTGCTGTGGCCTCTCGCCCAAAGGGCACAGCAGCCGCTTCCTTTTTCCTTTTTTGTATTATTTCCAAATATTCCACAGGGCAGAATATTAATCCAAATGCATTGATTCCAATTTCTAAATTCCTAGAATATTGTAACCTATTTAATGGTGCAACTTTCACTCAAATCCAATCACCTTTTCTTCTCTGTAAATATTTAAATGTGGGTTTTGGCATTTAAATAAGCCTTTGAAAATCCACAAATCCTATTTTGCTGCTCCAGAACCAAAACCAAAAGTTGCCCCCTTCCTAGCTTTCCTTCTAGTATTTTACAAAAATAAGTTGACATTTTTGTGAGCACTTTGACTTTTCTGTTTTTATTATTGTCTTATTTTCCCGTTGTTTTCTTGCGGACGTTAGATCCCGTGGTTTGACGAGGTAGCCGAGGAAGAAGGAGGAGCAGGGCCTGAAGACTTTGAAGATCAAGCCAACCAAGGCAAGCAGCCCTTTGACCATGACTATGATACCCCTTTATATGCATGTCATTTTTAGTTCTTTATTGATGATGCATCGGAGTCATGACGAGATGGTGAACCACGTGGGTGGTTGCCACGATTACATTCCTCGTTGATACTTGCATTGTGCATTGGCCTACCTTCTTATGAGGGTTATGCCGGTGGGAGTAGATAGGATGCAAATGTAGATGCTACGCAAATGGGATGGGTTTGTGCATGGTGAAGAAGGCAAAGTGATTTCAAAAGTATTTTCGAAAACCCCGTCGGGTGCCACTTATGCCCGAGGGAGATGAAGAGATGGGTGACCACTTGATGACGAAGTGGTGTGCCAAGGAAGGTGTGTGTTGTTTTCAAAACGGATTGGTCGGAGTTGCGACCGTTATTCCAACCTTACATGCGCGACCACTCTACCCTTATATGGGAAAGGGCATTATTGAGTACCTAGTCGGATACTAGCTTGGAGCCCGCATTACTAGTGACGGGGGAGAGTTGGTGCTCTCTCTTGGGACGGGGTCGTGCCAGGTAGGGCGGCCATGACCATCTTTATGGGGCACCGGACACACCGTTGGTACCCGTGCCAGTGATATGTGATGGATATGGGAGCAAGGCTCCACGAAATTGTTATGTGAGATGTTGGGCACGGGGTTATCGCTAATCGAGTGGACTCCATGTTAGTGTCGTCTAGGGAAAGGTAGTGATCGGTGCTTACCCGGGTACTTGAGGTACCATGGTCGTGGATTGACACGGAAGTTCCCGGATCTAGTGGGTAAAGTGTGCAACCTCTGCAGAGTGTAAAACTATTGAATAGCCGTGTCCACGGTCATGGACAGTTGGGTAACCGCTCTTGGGCTACGCCCACTTGTTTTCAAACCGGTGTGTGTGAGGTGATGGTGTTGTCTTGGATCAAGTCAAAGGACTTGACACGATTGAGATGGGTTGGTGCCCACTGCTTATGATAAATGGGTTGGTGCCCATTCTATTTATGTTGATATCTGTGACCAGTTCTTATGGTTACTTGAATTCTTTGATGCATGCTTTATAGGATGTTGAACATGTCCTGCACTCAAAACTAGCTTTATGCAAAACTTTCCCTATGTCATGCATTTCTGTACCTTGAACCAAATCATGGGTTGCTTAAGTAGTACATTCAAAGTACTCATTGGCTTGCCACTGGTTATTTAATTGACCAGGCATGGAGGAACCGGAGTTCAAGAAGAGTTCTTTGGAGACGATCATGCGAACTAGGACGCTTCCGGTGTAATGCCTGTAGGGTTAAGGCAGATGGCATGGGTTCTACTTATCAAGCAGCGATTTCGCTGCTATGTTTCATTTGATGTTCAGCCCTTAAGGCTTTATCGATGTAAGACTTGACCATGTTGGTCACTATTTGTGTAAGACGGTATGTATGGATGTAAGACTCTTGTTATTCAGCTTCTGTGTGTTCAGTGAGCATTGATCTCGGGATCATTTGACACGTGCATTCGGTGATCACGACTTGCAGTCGGGGTCCCCACAGAGCTGGTATCGAGCCATCCTGACTGTAGGAAGCCTTAGTTAGCATGGACGTTAGTTAGAGCGAGACTATCCCCTAGATTACCCATATACCTATGTTTTATGTTAGCATCCCAAACACAGGTCACATTCCTTTATTGACCCTTCCCCTTCCACTTTTTGTAGATGGCGCTGCGTGCGAGGACTTCGACCCTTTGGGTTTCCGTGCTTCTTGAGGATAGCCTCGGGAAGTGCCAGTTCACTCGAGTCCCCACCTTCTCCTACCACGAGCACTTTGGGTCGACAAAGACCAAGAAGGAGTATCACGTGGAGGTAGTCGTGAGGGCGAATGACGCCCCGACGAGCTGGTTCTTTGAGGGACCCCAGATGGCGACGCTGCTTCTCGCCGTGGAGACTGCTGCCCTCAAGGCGCTGACCCGCCTCCGGGATCTCCTACCAGAGATGGCGAGAGAGCCAGCCACTCGTTACCTGCCTTATCGTAAGGAAGGTGATGACGAGAGCAGCGCACCAGCACCACCCTTGGACGAGGGACTTTCTCTCCGCTTCCAGACCTACTTCAGCTTGTGTGCCGACAGCCGCAGCACAGCACACGGCCTCGGAGTCACTTGAGCTTGGAAGGAACTCCATGAGACCAAGGAGCTCCTCAAGATAGTTCAGATGAAGGCGGACAGGATCAAGAAGGATGGAGCACCCTGGACAGCCCGCAGAGCTTATCGAGGCGACGACCCCACAGTCGCACCGCCGAGGGAGCACTCAAGAACGCCGTGATGACGGCAAAGGAGTACCAGTAACCTCTTCAAGACGCCACCAAAGAAAGCAGCGCCGTGTTCAGCTCCTTCACTCCTCCACTTCCTCAAGCGATGAGGAGACCAAGACAGATGAAGATGAGGAGGAAGACCCAGAGGAGCCGGAATACCCGACCGAGCATTCCACCACTTAGACTCCGTTCAGGACTAGGATAGGCTAGCTCGTAGCCTATGGTAGGATAGGTCGTGTACCCCTTTTGCGAAGTCGAGTCCTTGTAATGGTTCTTATGAAACCATGTTATGTTGTGTTTGCTTTCAACTTGCTTTGATGAAGTCGTACTTTCCCTTCGGGAACTTTAAACGACTACATTCCCCATTTGGTTTAATGCATGAGTTTGGCCCTTCTGGCTTTTGTTTTACTTAAATTGTGTCATACCACCCCCTTACTAGGCATTCCATCTCTACTGCTTTCCCTCATTGTTGTTCCCAATCATGAGACCTTGACCGCTCAACAGATGCTGTTGTAACACGTCTTGGTACCTCTACCCAGCCAAGAAGAAGCCGGAGGTTCTGCGAGGCCGAGCCAGCCAGACCAAGCCCAGGACAGACTCCACCCCACCACCTCCTCCAAGCATGGATATGGCTCAGCTTCTCCAAGCCTTTCGAGAGGCGCCAAGCCAACACCGCAGCCCTCCAGATGATTGCTCAGTGTCAACCGCCAAATGATGGGCACGGCCATGGACGTTCCACGCTGGTAGAATTCAAGAAGCATGCACCACCCACTTTCATCGAGACTGCTGAACCCCTGGATGCAGACGACTGGGTCCGCACCATCGAGGATCTGCTGGCACTAGTCGGATGCACTGAGGACCGTGATAAAGTGGCATATGCTGCCTTGTCTCGGGGGGACTGCCAGAGCTTGGTGGGATGGATTCAAGGCTATGCATGTTGAGCAAGACATCACTTGGGACACCTTCAAGACGGAATTCCGCAAGGCCCACATCCCTTCTGGGCTCATGGCCATCAAGAAGCGTGAGTTCCGAGCCCTGAAGCAAGGTAGTAGCACTGTCAAGGAGTACATGCGAAGTTCGGTGTTCTCTCAAGGTATGCCCTCGAGGATGTCAAGCGATCTTGCCAAAAGGAGCGCTTCATGGAAGGCCTTAACCAGACCCTGCAGTACTCGCTTGTTGTGTGTGACTGCCCAACCTTTCCTGATCTGGTGAACAAGGCACTCATGCTTGAGGACAAGCGACGTGCCTTGGATGACACTCGTAAACGCAAGATGATCAGCAAGGGTAGCTCCAAGAACGAAGCCTCGTCCGTGGCAGCCAGCCCGGTCAAGCCAACCTATCTCGCAACCAAGAGCTCCTCGCACCCGCACCAACTATCCACCTCAGAAGATGCCAACCCCTGTGCCAGCTTACAACAACCCCAATAACAATCTTTGGCAAGGGCGTCGTCCCCAATCAAGTCACTTGTTTGGATGTGGACAGCGGGGCATTACTCCAAGAATTGCCCCAACAAGAAGCCCGACGCCCGCGCCCCAATGTGCACAACCCAGGACAAGGCCGTGGAATGCCACCGAGGAACCAAGCTCCCGCAACCTGCCCAACAATGGCAGGGTCGTGTGAATCATGTCACCGCTGAAGAAGCCCAGAAGACCGGACGTCGTCTTTGGGTATGTTCCTTGTCAATTCAGCACCCAGAATCGTTTTGTTTGATTCTCGAGCCACGATTCTTTTGTCACCCAAAGTTTTGCATTAAAAGTGGCATGACCCTAGACCCTGAATAACCCTATGGTTGTACAAACCCCCGGGGCAGAGATGAGAGCCAAGATAGGATGTAAAGGAGTCGGGATTACCATTAACAGGGTAGACTTCCTAGCAGACCTTATCATCCTAAAATCACAAGGCTTGGATGTGATCTTGGGAATGAATTGGCTCAGCAAGCACCAAGGCTTGATTGATTGCGCCAACCGGACGGTCACCATGACCAATGACCGAGGAGTCAAAGTCAAATTTGCCTCCAACCCCTCTTCTGCTCAAGCCAACCAAGTCAACTGTCTGACCGAAGTTGGATTGGAACAAGTGCCGGTAGTATGCGAGTATCCCGATGTTTTTCCTGATGAGCTACCAGGAATGCCTCCTGACCGAGACATTGAGTTCATCATCGAGCTCATACCCGGAGCAGGACCCATCTATAAGAAGCCTTATAGGATGGGATCGGAGGAGTTAGCAGAATTGAAGAAGCAGCTGGAAGAGCAGTTGAGGAAGGGATTTATCCGCCCTAGTGCCTCCCTTGGGGATCACCTGCTTACATTTGTGGCAAAGAAGGACGGTACCATCCGCTTATGCATTGACTACCGCTCCCTTAACGAGGTTACAATCAAGAACAAGTACCCACTTCCCAAGATTGAAGATCTGTTTGATCAACTCAATGGGGCCAAGGTGTTCTCCAAGATCGACCTCAGATCTGGGTACTACCAATGAAGATCGACCCCAAGATATTCAAGACGGCATTCAGAATCAGATATGGCTCAGATGAATGCACGGTCATGTCCTTTGATTGACCAATGCCCAGCTTACTTCATGTATCTCATGAATAAGGTCTTCATGGAATATTTGGACAAGTTTGTTGTTGTCTTCATTGATGACATCCTTGTCTTCTCGAAGTCGGAAGAAGAGCACGAGCAACACTTGAGGATGGTCCTAGACAAGCTTCGAGAGCACCAACTGTATGCCAAGTTCAGCAAGTGTGAATTCTGGCTGCGTGAAGTTGGATTTCTGGGTCATGTTCTAACTGAAGAGGGATTGTCAGTCGACCCTGCTAAGATTGAAGCCGTGGTGAATGGCAATCCCGAGCAATGTGAAGGAAGTCGAAGCTTCCTCGGACTCGCGGGATATTACCGCAAGTTCGTTGAAGGGTTTCGAGCATTGCCCGACCCATGACTCAGCTCTTGAAGAAGGACAAGAAGTTTGAATGGACTTGAAATGCGAAGAGAGCTTCCAGAGCTGAAGAAGAGGCTAACCACCGCTCCATTCTCGCCACACCGGATATACACAAGGAGTTTGTGATATATTGTGATGCGCCAAGAATCGGATGGAGGTGTTCGATGCAAGAAGGCGAGTCGTAGCCTACCTTTCAAGGCAACCACGACCTCACAAGGAGAACTATGCTACTCATGACCTTGAGCTAGCAGCAGTGGTTCATGCCCTGAAGACTTGGCGACATTATCTCTTGGGGAAGCGATGTGAGATATACACGGACCACAAAAGTCTGAAGTATATTTTCACTCAAAGGAATTGAACATGAGGCGAGAAGATGGCTGGAGTTGATAAAGGATTATGACCTCGGTGTTCAATACCACCTCGAAAGGCTAATGTGGTAGCAGATCGTTGAGCGGGAAGGCTTGCTCCTTGAATGCTATGCTAAAGCACAAGCTACCCGCCTTGTATGATGAACTTGAAAGCTTGGGTTGGAACTGGTTGCACCAGATTCTTGGCCAACCTCGAAGTTAAGCCTACCTTGATGGATGATATCAAGAAAGCTCGGAAGGGGCATGAGAGTATTGAAGGCATCAAGAGGAAGATCAAGCGGCAAAGCCTCGATTCTCGGAGGATGAGGAAGGAATTGTGTGGTTTGGGAATCGATCTGCACCCAACAAGGTTGAGCTCAAGAACCTGATCTTGCAAGAAGCTCATGACAGCCCATATTCCATCCACCTGGAGGCACCAAGATGTATCAAGACACGAAGGAAAGATTTTGGTGGCACGGGATGAAAAGGAGATTGCCACCTATGTTGCCAAATGTGACGTATGCCGAGGGTCAAAGCTGAACATCAGCGACCGCTTTGGATTACTCCAACCACTCAAGGTTCCCGAGTGGAAATGGGATAAGATCGAATGGATTTCATCCTTTGGACTACCTAGGTCAAACAAGGGACATGACTCCATCCGGGTCATAGTTGACCATTTGACCAAGGTGGCCCACTTCATTCTGTCAAGACAACCTACAAGGGGAACCAGTTAGCCGCCTCTACATCAACCGGATTGTGAGCCTTCATGGTGTTCCCAAGGAGATTGTGTCGATCGAGGAACCCAGTTCACCTCAAGGTTTTGGAAGAAATTCCAGAGGCCATGGGGACCAAGTTGTCCTTGAAAGATCGCTTTCCACCCACAGACCGGAGGTCGACCGAGCGAGTGAATCAAATACTCAAGACATGCTCCGAGCCTCGTGTCTTAGCTTATGGAGCTAAGTGGGAAGATTGCCTCCCTTTCGCCGAAGTTCTCTTACAACAGCAGTTATCGAGGCCAGCCTTGGATGGCACCATTTGAAGTGTTATACTGGGCGGAAGTGTCGTACACCCTCAACTGGTCGGAGACCGGAGAAGGACTTGTCTTTGGGCCCGATATCCTTCAAGCGAAGAGCAAGTCCAGCTTGTCCGAGAGCGTCTGAAGTCTGCCAAGTCAAGGCAGAAGAGCTATGCGGACTCACGTCGTAGAGACATAAACTTCCAAGTTGGAGACCATGTCTATCTCCGGGTCACCCCTCTTAAAGGAGCCCAGCGCTTTCATGTCAAAGGAAAGCTCGCTCCGAGATACATTGGCCCCTTCAAGATCACTGAGCGACGAGGAGAAGTGGCTTACCAGTTGGAACTCCCACCTGAACTTTCTGATGTGCACAACGTGTTCCACGTGTCACAACTCCGGAAGTGTCTCCAAGTTCCAGACAAGCCCGACCTCTACAAAGACGTCAATCACCAAGCCATTGATCTTCAACCTGATTTGACTTATCGTGAGAGGCCCATCTGCATTCTGGATGAGGCTGAACGACATTCCAAGCCGCACCATCAAGTACTTCAAAGTCCAATGGAGCAATCACACCGAAGCAGAAGCAACTTGGGAGCGTGAAGACTACCTTAGATCCGAATTTCCGTATCTCTTTAAAGCCTAGTTTAGGAATCTCGGGGACGAGATTCTTGTAAGGGGGGTAGGTCTGTCACACCCTGCATTTTGTAACATCTCATTTTCATCAATAAAGCATGAAAATTTGGACCAACAAAAACTTTTTGCATTATTTGGCTTTTATTTGGAGTTGGTTTTTCTCTCTGTGTTTCTTTTCAAGTGCTTCTTGAAGTCAACTACTCTACCCTCTTTATTCCATCTCCTTACCCCAAGCTCGACCAATGACCATGCCATGTGAATAGTGCTATATAGAATTTTCTTACAAAAATAATTTGGCCGAAAGTATTTTCAAAAATTAGTTTTCAAAAACCCTGAATTGAGGTTTGCAATGCAAGTACTTGATTAAGGGCAGTAAAAATCTTTCAAAAATATATTTGACTCCTATTAGATATAGGATGCCCGGGAACCACAAAAATATAATTTTAAAAGTCTTGTTCTATTTTATTTAAAGGCTTTTTTAAGGCCGAAATGGTCTTTAATAGGAAAAATTACTTTACTGTTTCAAAAATATTTGGCAAAATTTAGGAAACTCATAGGACATATATTGTCCATATATAAGAGTTTCAACACCTGGTCATGTTCAAAATATTGGTCAAATCCTCTAAAACCCTTTACGGATATTTCAAGCTTTTGAAATATTTACAAAGGAAATATTCTCCAAAAATTCCAGGAAAATTTTATCATGTCACATATGACATATTAGATGATCTTGCCAAGTCCCATGACTTGGAGAACAAGATAACACCATCAAAACCCTCAAAACTATTTCTGTCCATTCTAAAGTTTGATCAACTTTGCATTGCCAAGTATGTCCAAATGTGCTCAAACTTGGTGGACATGCTTCATTGGTCTAATGATGCATCTGGACCAAATGGCACAGGTTGGAGAAGAGGAAATCTTGGTCAATGTGCCTCAAAACCCTCTCTGACCAGAATCAAGTTTGAATCACTTTGCACTACCAACTTTTTCTCCAAGACCCCAACTTTGGTGAGCCTGATCATGTGATCAAATGAGGCCACCACACCAAGTGGTGCATCAAGGAGAAATGATCTACTCCAATTGGATCTACACAAATCCATTTCTGCCCATTTCTAGGGTTTGCAAGAGTTGCATTGGCAACTTTGTCCTATTAAGCTCAAAATGGGTGGAAGGCCCTAAATATATGTGATATTTCACCCCTTGGAGTATCTTGGCCAGTGGGAATCATTAGCTTAACCAAAACTCCATCAAACACCTTCTGGCAAAATACTAAAAAGCCTATTTTTGCCACTTTCACTAATCTCCTTGAGTTCACCTTTTTGCCACAACCCCTCCTCACTCCCCTCTGTCACTTAGACACTTTTCTACCCGAGGAAGCAATGTGGAGGAAGGGGGGAATCACGTTTGTCCTCTCTGGACAACAGTTTCTTCCCCCTCTCACAGCCACTCTCTCTCCCTTCTGCACCCCAGAGCATCCCAGGCCCTTCCCTGGCCTTGTCCCCTGCCACTGTAGCTTCCAGACAGAAAAGGACGCGCGCGCGCCGCGGAAAAACCGCGGATGCCGGCCAAAGTCGCGCTCTGGAGCGCCTGCCAGAGCGCCGACCGTTGACGCCGCGCCTCCCGACCGCCTCGTGCCTTCCCATCGCGCCAGATGATGTGCCTCGACGTCTGCTACACGCCCTGCAGTCCCTGCTATCCCCTCTCTCTCCCCTCTGCAGCGCGTTCCCCGTCGCCCGGCTCGGCCAATGGTCGGCCTCACACGCAGCGGGCGCTGAACCCTCCCCTCTCTCCTTCTCCTGGCGCCCTACTCCATCCCCACAAGCGCCGTGGACAGCTCCTACTCCTCTCCCACGGCCTCCAGAGCTGATCCCATGGCGCCAGAGGCCACGCCCATGGTGAACCGCAGCCAGCCTATATAAGGCGCCCGAGCCTCTCTCTTCCTCCCTGTCGCTCCTCCACACACCCAATCCACCCCCGGATCCACCCACTTCTCTCCAGAGCCGCCCGAGCTCGAGATCGAGCTCGAGCTCCGCCGCCTCGGGTCACCATCGATCTGCGGGTACAGGCCTCCTCCGCCCCTATTCTCTCTCGAACTGGACTCCCCTCGCCTCACCGATGCTTTCCCCTCTCTTTCCCCCTCGTTTTGCAGCCGGAAACGGCCGGAGCCACCGGCGCCAAGCACCTCCGCCGCGGGACCTCGCCGCCGCGGGCAGCCACCCCGCGACCGTCTCCACCACCACGAACCGCGACTCGCTCCCGAGTCCAACGGTAGCCTCCGCGCCTCTTCCGTGCGTGTCGCCGCCGCCGCAAGCTCGCGTCGCCTCGGCGGAGGTAGACGACGGCCGCTTTGGGGCGGCCGGTCGACCTCACGCATCGCGGGTGGGCTCCACCGTCGAGTTTAAACGTCTTGTGGCACAAGACCGATCCGCCGTCGGCGGCGTATTCAGCCTTTACGCTTCGACGTGGCGGCCGCTGTGGCTGGGTTTTCCCCTGGCCTGCTGCTTTGTGGCCTCTCGCCCCGATGCACAAAGACCGTTCCTTTTTCCTTTTCAGATTATTTCCAAATATTCCACAGGCAGAATATTAATCCAAATGCATTGATTCCAATTTCTAAATTCCTAGAATATTGTAACCTATTTAATGGTGCAACTTTCACTCAAATCCAATCACCTTTTCTTCTCTGTAAATATTAAAATGTGGGTTTTGGCATTGAAATAAGCCTTTGAAAATCCACAACTCCTATTTTGCTGCTCCAGAACCAAAACCAAAAGTTGCCCCCTTCCTAGCTTTCCTTCTAGTATTTTACAAAAATAAGTTGACATTTTGTGAGCACTTTGACTTTTCTGTTTTTATTATTGTCTTATTTTCCGTTGTTTTCTTGCGACGTTAGATCCGTGTTTGACGAGGTAGCTGAGGAAGAAGGAGGAGCAGGCCTCAAGACTTTGAAGATCAAGCCAACCAAGGCAAGCAGCCCTTTGACCATGACTATGATACCCCTTTATATGCATGTCATTTTAGTTCTTTATTGATGATGCATCGGAGTCATGGCGAGATGGTGAACCACGGGTGGTTGCCACGATTACATTCCTCGTTGATACTTGCATTGTGCATTGGCCTACCTTCTTATGAGGGTTATGCCGGTGGGAGTAGATAGGATGCAAATGTAGATGCTACGCAAATGGGATGGGTTTGTGCATGGTGAAGAAGGCAAAGTGATTTCAAAAGTATTTTCGAAAACCCCGTCGGGTGCCACTTATGCCCGAGGGAGATGAAGAGATGGGTGACCACTTGATGACGAAGTGGTGTGCCAAGGAAGGTGTGTGTTGTTTTCAAAACGGATTGGTCGGAGTTGCGACCGTTATTCCAACCTTACATGCGCGACCACTCTACCCTTATATGGGAAAGGGCATTATTGAGTACCTAGTCGGATACTAGCTTGGAGCCCGCATTACTAGTGACGGGGGAGAGTTGGTGCTCTCTCTTGGGACGGGGTCGTGCCATGTAGGGCGGCCATGACCATCTTTATGGGGCACCGGACACACCGTTGGTACCCGTGCCAGTGATATGTAATGGATATGGGAGCAAGGCTCCACGAAATTGTTATGTGAGATGTTGGGCACGGGGTTATCTGCTAATCGAGTGGACTCCATGTTAGTGTCGTCTAGGGAAAGGTAGTGATCGGTGCTTACCCCGGTACTTGAGGTACCGCTGGTCGTGGATTGACACGGAAGTTCCCGGATCTAGTGGGTAAAGTGTGCAACCTCTGCAGAGTGTAAAACTATTGAATAGCCGTGTCCACGGTCATGGACAGTTAGGTAACCGCTCTTGGGCTACGTCCACTTGTTTTCAAACCGGTGTGTGTGAGGTGATGGTGTTGTCTTGGATCAAGTCAAAGGACTTGACACGATTGAGATGGGTTGGTGCCCACTGTTTATGATAAATGGGTTGGTGCCCATTCTATTTATGTTGATATCTCGTGACCAGTTCTTATGGTTACTTGAATTCTTTGATGCATGCTTTATAGGATGTTGAACATGTCCTGCACTCAAAACTAGCTTTATGCAAAACTTTCCCTATGTCATGCATTCTTGTACCTTGAACCAAATCATGGGTTGCTTGTAGTACATTCAAAGTACTCATTGGCTTGCCTTGGTTATTTAATTGACCGGGCATGGAGGAACCGGAGTTGAAGAAGAGTTCTTTGGAGACGATCATGCGAACTAGGGCGCTTCGGTCAAGAATGCCTGTAGGGTTAAGGCAGATGGCATGGGTTCTACTTATCAAACGGCGATTTCGCTGCTATGTTTCATTTGATGTTCAGCCCTTAAGGCTTTATCGATGTAAGACTTGACCATGTTGGTCACTATTTGTGTAAGACGGTATGTATGGATGTAAGACTCTTGTTATTCAGCTTCGTGTGTTGGTGAGCATTGATCTCGGGATCATCAGACACGTGCATTCGGTGATCACGACTTGCGTAGTCGGGGTCCCCTACAAACATATTGGAAACACGAGCAAGTATCCCAAAACCTCATGGGTTGCTGCAAAGGACCTCCGATTGATCCATCTAACTTATCCGGCTTTACATGTGAATCTCCTCATTCTTACGATGAGTCATTTGACTCAACTATAAACTGTTCAAAAATCGAATGGTGAAGTATTTGCTAGATATGTTGGCACTAAGCTGCGAGAACGGTTCCCCTATGAAGAAAATCTGGGTTCCCAAAAGCTGTGTTGAAAGTCTTGGTGAATGTCCTCATGACACCACTGTGAAGAACAGAACCCCAGATCAAATTCTTCATATGGACCAAACCCTTCATATGGATCCAAGTCCTCATATGGACCAAATTCTTCACGAGGATCAAATTCCTCAACTGGATCAAAGTCCTCATATGATTATCATCGTGCTAACAACTCTGTCTCGCAGAGTAGAGCTAAGGGCTATGAATATGTGCATTATTCTTCAAACCATTATGTTCATAAGTCCTCGAAGAATTACTCTGCTTATTCATATGCATACCCTAAGCCCTCTCATGCTAAGTGAAATGGTTTGGCATCTTTGCCACCTTTCTCACATGGTGCTCGCAGGATGATGAACTCTTTGCCACCCCTTCAGATGTGGGTGGTGAAGAAAAAGAACTAATCTCTTCTGCAGGGTCAGGTCTCCAGACGTGCTCTAACGTCTGAAGAATTTCTTTGGGACGACAAAATGCACGAAAGGACGCAGCGAATCATGATGAAATGAAGCTTCATTTCACACGTCCTCATCTTGCTATAACATTTCTTTGCTTGATGAAATTCATCGATGAACTTGGTGTCTTATTCTTCTCGATGAAGCATATGAGATTGTAAGCTACACTAATTCATCTGCAGGATGATCAACCCAAAACCACCGAATGGGTCCTCGATAGTGGATGTACAAATCACATGGTGGTGACAGAATCTATTGATGGATGCTCCTTATCACCTTCACCTCTGAAGCATATCATCTTTCTTGACAAAGGCAAAAGTCGTATTGGGTCTTGGTAAGGTTGCTATCTCTAAGGATAAGCACATGGACAAAGTCATGCTTGTTGAGTCCTTAGGATACAATCTCATGTTAGTCTCAATGCTTTGTGATCTTGATATGGTTGTTGTCTTTGGCAAATATCGCTGTGTTGTGATTATGGAAGCTGACAATTCCAAAGTCTCCGAAGGCTTTAGGAGAGGAGATCTGTATATTGTTGATTTCTCTACAGGACCACAACCAGCCGTGTGTCTACTTGCAAAAGCTTCAGAAGGCTGGCTATGGCATCGACGACTTGGTCATGCAGGCATGAGGAACTTGAACACGCTTGCGAAGAAGAAGCATGTCATTGGCATTGAGAATGTAAAATTCCTCAAGGATCACTTATGCGGAGCATGTGAAGCCGGAAAAATGACCAAGGCCAAGCATCCAGCGAAGACCATCATGACCACTACACGTCCATTCGAATTGCTTCACATGGACCTCTTCGGACCTAACCATTATTCAGCAGTCACTAATGATGCATCTTTATATGGTTTTGTCATTGTTGATGATTATTCTCGATATACATGGGTACACATTGTTACTTACAAACATGAAGTGCAGGAAGTCTTCAAACGATTTTCCTCGAGGGCTTCAACTAACTTTGGTGTGAAGATCAAGCATATCGAAGTGACAATGGGCCGAGTTCAAGAATTCTGGTCTTGATGCCTATCTTGATGAACTTGGTATTACTCATGAATTATCTGCTCCCTATACTCCTCGGCAAAATGGCGTCGTGGGCGCAAGAACGAGAACTCTTGTTGAGATGGCTCGCACTATGCTTAATGAATACAAACGCCTCGGCGTTTTTGGATTGATGCAATTGATCTTGCCGCCACGTCATCAACAGAGTATATCTTCACAAATTCTTCAAGAAGATCGCCTATGAACTCCTCAACGACAAGAAACCCAATGTGAGTTATTTCAAAGTCTTGATTGCTAAATGTTGGATTAGAGATCCTCACCACAACTCTAAATTTGCACCAAAAGCACATGAAGGTTTATGCTTGGTTACGGAAAGGACTAGACACCTACAAAGTCTTCAACATTGTTCTTCACAAGATTGTTGACCTTTGTAGATGTGCGGTTCGATGAAACTAATGGCTCGCAAAGAGAGCACCTATCTTTCGTGTTAGATGAACCAGCACCTAAGGATGCTATCAAGCTCAAGGCAACCGAGGATGTTATTCCCTCTTGAAGAATCTCTGAAGAATTCATTCCTGTTCGTGAAGAACATCGAGTGATGCACCAAGAACATGATGAGGAAAATGGTCTTTGAAGAAAATGCTTGATCAAAATCCTCGTGACAGCCCACTCATCCACGCATTGCAAAAGAAGTGCAAGTGGAGAAGATCATCGATGACATTAGCGCACGGAGTCCTCTCACACGCTCAAAAGCCTCACACTTATCTAACTTTTGTGGGCACTATGCTTTTGTTTCTATCTCAAAGCCCACTAAGGTAGATGAAGCATTTCGAGCCGGAGTGGATTCAGGCTATGCAAGAAGAATTACATCGATTCGAGTTGAACAATGTCAGGAATTGGTCAATCGCCTGATCCTCGCAAGCATAATATCATTGGCACAAAGTGGATCTACCGCAACAAGCAAGATGAAAATGGCCTTGTGGTGAGGAATAAGGCACGACTAGTAGCTCAAGGCTAAACACAGGTTGAAGGAATTGATTTCGATGAAACTTTTGCACCTGTTGCTAGACTTGAGGCTATTCGCATTTTACTTGCTTATGCTAACCATCATGATATCATCTTATATCAAATGGATGTGAAAAGTGCATTCCTCAATGGTAAGCTTGAGGAAGAAGTATATGTTGCTCAACCCCCAGGTTTTGAGGATCCCAAGAATCGACAAAGTCTTGAGACTCAATAAGGCTCTCTATGGCCTCAAGCAAGCCCCTCGGGCGTGGTATGACACATTGAAGGAATTCTTAGTGAAGAATGGCTTCACACCGGTTCACTTGACCCTACTCATTTACTAAATCATATGATGGTGAACTGTTTGTGTGCCAAATATATGTTGATGATATTATCTTTGGTTGTACTAACCAACGATACTGATGATGAATTTGCCTATATGATGAGTGAAGAATATCAAATGTCTATGATGGGAGAGTTGAAATTCTTCTTAGGTCTTCAAATTAAATCGGCAAGAATGGCATATTCATATCTCGGAGAAATACCTCAAAGTTGTCTTGAGGAAATTCGGCATGCAAGATTGCAAAGCGTCAAAATTCCTATGCCCACAAATGGCCATCTATGCCTTGATGAAAATGGTATTGATTTGATCACAAGGTATACCGCTCCATGATTGGTTCCTTATTGTACTTATGTGCATCTAGGCGGATATAATGCTTAGTGTTTGCATGTGTGCCCGATTTCAAGCTGCACCGAAGCAATCACACCATAAGGTGTGAAGCATATTCTTGATATCTAGCTCACACACCAACACTAGGATTATGGTACCCCAAGGGCTCGCTTTTGATCTCATCGGATATTACGACTCGACTATTTGGTGATCGTGTGGACCGCAAGTCAACATCGGCACTAGTCATTTCCTCGGACGATCTTTGGTGCGTTGGTCCTCGAAGAAAGCAGAACGCATATCATTGTCTCATCTCTGAAGCTGAATACATTGCTGCTGGCTCATGCTGTGCTCAACTGCTTTGGATGAAGCAAACCCTCAAGGACTATGGCGTCAACGTGAAGAATGTGCCTCTCCTCTACGACAATGAGAGTTCCATCAAGATTGCTCACAACCCAGTTCAGCACTCGAAGACTAAGCACATCCAGATTCGTCATCATTTTCTTCGTGATCATGTGTAGAAGGGCGATATCTCCATCGAGCATGTGAAGACTGAAGAACAGCTAGCTGATATCTTCACTAAGCCCTTGGATGAGAAGAGATTTAGCACGTTGCGGTGTGAGCTAAATATCTTAGAATCTTCGAATGTTCTTTGAAAAGGACACACATCCTAACCCTTATGCAGAATTGATGACTTAGATGTGCAACACATGAAGAAACTTTTTTCTTCAATCAATGAAGAATAACACTCTAAGTGTGAAGAAATTAATGAAGAATTTGATTCTCGGAACCCACGACAATTGTACGCTGTGTCTGAAATCATCATTCTTATCTGATGGCTACGCCACCACAAAAGTTGAAAATCTTCAATTTGAGTTTTTTCTCATTTTGAAATTCCTCGGTTTTCAAATTCTTCAACTTTGCAAAATCTTCAATGGCTCCGTTGTTTTTCTTCATTGGCTATATACATATGTGAGTTTATGTCCTATCTGACATTCACTTATTGCTAATTCTTCAAGTTGTGATTTACGCTAAGTGAATGTGATCGGACCCTTCCCCTCTATGCTATACTCAACCCAATCTATTCACAAATTCTTCATATGCGTTCGATTGAAACTCGTTCAAAGTCTTCTTTGTGTCCTTGACAAGCTGAAGAAATTGCGAACGAAATTTTAAACAAATCTTATCCAGATTTTTGGTTTTACCGCTCAAACCGTTCCGCTCCCCACGATACATTAGTTTAATCACCCACGATCTTACGATCTCATCTCACACGAGACGTGGGTGACACATGTCGCGTGAAGGAGAAAGGGTAGGGCATGTTAGTCCCAAAATCTTTGGGCGAACAGTTTTCTGATGGCTATAAATACCCTCTCCCTTCCTCACTTCATTTACTCCGCTCGGTCGCTGTCTCTCGCTCGAGCTCTCCTCAAACCCTAAGCGCCGCCGCTACTTCATCGCCGTCGGTGAGGAAGAGCTTCTTGCCTCGACCTCGTCGCCCGTCATTTTCGCGCCCGGCCGCGGAAATCTTCACTCCGCCGCGCCGTAGCCGTCTCCCTCTGCCAAGTTAGGGTGTGGGAGATCTAACGTGGCGAACTTCACTACAGTTCATTCCTGTTAGTCATGTTCTTGATTCCGTAATTAAAAATCACTTTTATTACTCACTTTGATTCTCAAATCTTTACGAAAATCTTCAAAGGTGTTTTTGGTCTTCAAATCTTCACATATGAACACCTCACACACTATATGCTCTTGATTTATCTCTAAGCATTCATTTCTTCAAGATTCCTCAATTGTGCGGATTTTCAATCTATACAACTCTGGAACCTAAGGCAAGCGCTTAGTGAAATTCCTCAAGGCTCAACTGGTCAAATTCCTCAAACTTGTTCCTTTTGAAAAATCTTACGAGAAGCATATGACCTCTCCAAATTCCTCGCACCTACACTCTGTTCACGGTACTCATGTCATTCTTTGAATCACTAGGTTCTCATCAACTTAACTCATTTGCAGCGTTCCTCGAAGAAAAGCTGTATACTTCTTGAGTGCTCTATAGTTCAAATTCCTCATCTAAAGAAAATGGAAGAAGGCAAGAGACCATGAGAAGGGAGGAAAGAAACCGGAGGTCATGACTGCCTTTGAGATCCACGATGAAATATACAAAGATTATCTGACACTGATGTAGCCAAGTTTGGCAAGGAGACCAAAAATCAGCGCAAAGTGCGCATACAGAGGATAGAAAGAAGATGGGCACGAGAATGGAGGGAATATCGCTATGTTACTCCCAAGTACATGAGGAAATTTGCCTTAAATCCTCCATGCCCAAGAGCTCCTTTGGCACCTGGCTAAGGAAGCAGTGAGGAAATTCAATGAGGATTCTGCTGCTGCTGCTGCCGCTGAGCCCTCGGTCAAGCCGAGGAAATCCATGCTGAAGAAGCCTCCTCGCAAGCCAAGTGCTTCACCATCAGCGCCCTCACGGCCCAGCTCCTCAGCCGCACCCTCACGGCAAATTCCTCAGACTGCTGCTGCTCATTCATAATCCTCAGCAACTCCCTCCAAGTCCTCATCTCCTGTGCATCTTGCTACCTGTCAAAGGACTCAGGGATTCTCGATTTCTTCTGGTGTCTCAGCAAGTTCCTCAGCTGCACCAATGTCCTCATCAGGCCCCACCCTGCTGAAGACAAAAGCAACAGCTGGACGCGGTCCTCGGCCAAGTCCAAAGAAGAAACAGGTTGCATTCAACGTGCCCTCTGATGATGAAGCTTCTGATGAAGAACTTGCAGAAATCATCAGAGACAGATTCACCAAGCCCGCTAGAGTCAAAAGAACAAATGTTCCTCTGCTTCTGGATCCGAAGAAGATCCTTGACTTCGTTGACCTATGGCATCAGGATCCAAACACTCCCATACCGGATCTGCCACTGACTCCTGGTCAAAGTCATATGCTGAACCATTTCATCGCTGAAGAGAAATGGAAATTTGAAAAGGCTCGTGAATTCAAGAGAACACAAGCGAGAAAGGAGAAGCTTCTGAGGAAGAACATCGTCAACTTGACTCCTGAAGAACTTCTAAAAGCTCAATCTGAAATCCAAGCACTCAGCAAGTATTTCGATGCGTACAATGCTGATTGGCAAGGAGCCAAGGTGAGATTAAATCAATTTGTCAAAGAAAATGACAAGCTGTTGCAGCTCCATCGCAACAAGAAAATCCTCGAGTTGAAGACTCGCTCAGCCTGCTGAAGAACATGCCAAGCCTGCTGATGACTTTCGACATCTTGATGAAAATCTAAGTTCAGGGCTGATGACTCCATTCCAGCCCTGAAGAAATTCCCGGGCATCCACAATGGTGCGCTGAAGAGCTGAAGAGATCGGGAAGCTGCACGAGTTGTGCACGAAGAAAGCTATACCACAGTCCTCGGCTCCTCTGCACCAACACCAACTCCAATTCTTCCTTACGCCTATGAAGTGAAGAAGACAAAGGCTGCAGAACGAGCTGCGAGAAGAAAAGGAAGGCATCAGCTGCGTCAAATTCTTCGGCTGCGAAGAAAATGAAGCTAATGACCAGCTCGATTGAAAATCCTATTGATGCCATTCCCATTTCCTCCATGTCGTCTAAGGAAATTGTTCCTTATGGAGAAGTTTACACGATCCCAAGCGGATCTGATGAAGAAAATCAATCTGTTGCTGCCTCAGAACAGCTTGATGAAGAAATTGAAGTGGAAGCATTCCCTTCACCGCCAGTTGTTTCCTCACCCGCGCCTCAGTTCACAGCTGAAGAGGCTGGTGTTGAGGAAATTGAAAAAGAAGATGAAGACGTGGATATTGGGTGCACTACACCAGTGATGAACGATGACTTTTGGGAAAGTCGACATCCCAATACTCCTCTCTTCACTCCGATTCAACAAGTTCCTCAGTCCCGGCTACAACTGTACAATTGGGCTCTGAAGAAACTCATCCCACATCTTCTGTTAATGAGGAAATTCCAGCCGCTAGCGCTGAAGAACCTGCTGTTGATCCCCAGATTGCACAAGAAGAGGAACCAGAAATTCCTCAGCCTGAAGAACCTAAGATCGCGATTCCTGAGGTTGTGCTGCAAATCACAGACATTCCTCTGCCCAAACCGAAGAATCCATTCTCGAGCAAGCAAAAATTCAAGGCTGAAGACTTCTTTTCTGAGCATGTGTTCTTCACTGCTTATAATCCATATGACTCTGCTCGCATGAGGAAAAGACGCTTCTGGACTCCAACTCAAGCCAACTTCTATTCCTCAGTGTTGTTTGACAAGGACAAGATCTTCGACCATGAGCATATTCCTCATGTGGATATGGAATCACTGCCGTGCTTGAGCGATACTCGAGTTCTTCATGATGCGAGACTCTTGAATTTCTGCTTGACATCTGTGGTGGAATGAAGAACTCATTCTTGATTCTATGCCACCTGCACATCACGGAGATCTTTGAAGATATCAATTCATGGGTGCTGGATTGGATGACAGAGAATACTCACTAGAAGGCACCAGCAACTGAATTGCTTCGTGTCCTTCCTCTTGATCCTCCCCATGAATCTGCACGTTGCATCTACAATGATCGCGAACTGTCTGATCACTTTATGCAAGTGCTCATGAAGCCGTTGAAGCCAGGACAGGCCCCTCGAACCGAATTCCTCGTCAAAGAATTACTGTATGTGCCTCGGACTGTCTATAGAATCTTGACAAAGACAATGAGTCCCATCAAAGGCCACGACTCAAATGAAGAAGATGTCGTTGGCATCATGAAGAACATGCTTTTCAATATCATTCATGGCGTTCCCGTCAACTTCCATGATTTCTTCATGAGGACTCTGGCTAATGTTGCAATGTCGCCTTTTGAGCTGAAGCCATTGCGCCTTGGATTATGAAATTCATAAGGGCACGATCTTCACTGAACTACAAGGCTGACACTCTGAACCATGGCAGCTACTTGCCGCCCATTGAAGTCCTCAAGCGACCAGTTTCGTCATCTGATGATAAGGGCAAGGCAGCGGCTGTGATTGATGAAGGCATTCGTCCATTGGATGGTCAATTCCTCTAGCTACATCTTACTCCACCAATGGCGATTCGCAACACATGACACCGCCGCAAATACCTCAGCCAAGCAAAAGCCTCAAGCAACGGCACCTGTGGTGATGGTGATCGTGAGTTACTCCTCGGTCTTCATCGGAAGGTTGAGCATAATCGAAATGGGTGAAGCGTCAATTTGCTGCAATTCTTCACAACATGACCTCAACGCATAATGCGGTGAAGAAAAATCAGTACTACCTTCATGAAACCCTCAACCGCACTTTGGGCTGTTCTTAATCATGTATATTCTCTGAAGAATTGAAGACTATGGGTCTCGAGGAAGCTTTTGGTGATGTGCACCACCTCGAAGAAATTCAAGAGAGTCAAAGTTCCTGATCTGGTGGCCAGCTCTTATTCTTCATCGCGCGAAACTGATGAACATGAAGATTTGGACGACACTGCGGCAGGCCCTACGTCAACAACTAACCCCGACAACGCTGGCGCTCCTCCATCAACTTGAAAATCTTCAGGGGCGTTAGTCCTCAGTTTCGATCCTTTTGGTCATTTGATGACAAAGGGGGAGAAATCTGAGTTAGTCTTCAAGCGGGTTTATATTATGGGCGTTTTTATTAAGTTACAACTCTCGTTCTTCCGAAACTTTTATTGGATCGAGTTGTAATCTTAAATCCGATGGTGCCTTGATACTTTTGGTCGTGCTTTGATACGTTTGATGCTCTGATGCTTTTGAAGCACTAAGCTCTGAATGTGATATTTGAACTCTGAAACTTTTGATGTGATATTCTGCATGCTTATTCCTAGTCAATATTATTGCACACATGTTGAATCTCATCAGGCACCATATTTCATCATGCATTTCAAATTCTTCATATTATATATCAAATGCGTGTATGAATTACATGATATAGGGGGAGATCTCCATGATTCAACTCTTTCAAATGTGCATTGCCTCAAAAGCAAATTCCTCATTATGCACATATTCAGGGGGAATTCTTCTATATCTTGCAATCAAATTCCTCAATATCAGTATTTACACTTCATATGTTTATCCCCGTTGAAAACTTAACCTATGTTGTCATCAATCACCAAATAGGGGGAGATTGTAAGTGCATCTAGTGCCCCTTAGTGATTTTGGTGTATTGAAGACTTATAGGTTAAGTAACTGATGTGTTTGTGAGTGTACACAGGTCTATAAGTCTATGAGTAGTTTGATATTTACAGAGAAAGTCGACCCCTAAAAATGAAGTTCTTCGACTGAAGACTTTGACATTCTGAAGACTCTCTGAAGACTTTGAAAGTGAAGAAACTGGTGTGACCTTGAAGACTTGATAATCATTCAAGGAATATGAAGCGTGGAGACTTTTGTTTTCGTAGTTTCATTTTCTCTTTCTTGGGTCATAGGAAACACCGTACTGTTAAAGGGGGTCGAGGAAATACTAAGGAAAAATTTCCATGTGATGCTCAAGTCAAAATCCTACAACTACCAATCCCTTCGAGTGAAACCATTGGAAATCTCATACAGTTCAGTCAAGTTCTTGATGTGAGACGCAGTTCTTACAGTCCTTGATGACTTCTTTCGGCCGAGGAGTTAGGAATTCGCCGGTCTTGAATTGCCTACACAAATGAGGAACATGATAGCCGTGAGAATTTGAGAGTCAAATTTCCGACCGTTCTTTGTCTTCTTGGCCGGTTGTCCCAAAATATCCTATCCACCTAACGGTCATATCATTGAAGGGCATTTATGTCTTATCATGTCGGGCTGCTCCCTAGGCTATAAATAGCCGCCCCTACAACCACTAGTTGGTTGGCTGCTCGAAGAACTTGACACTTGTTATTTGAGAGCAACCCATCCTCCAGGGACTTTGGCGAAAATCATCAAGTGAGGAAAATCAAAACCAAACCCCACAAACCCAAAGTGATTGAGCATCATGAAGAAATTGATCTGCATGGATCCGGCGCTTATTACCTTTGAAGACTGTGCTTCTTCAGACGGTTAGGCGTCAAGGTCTAGAACATCAAGAGAAATTGTGGATCGCCGAGTGACCAAGTCTGTGAAGGTTTGGAAGTCACTGAAGACTTACCATGAGTGATTGGGCCGAGGCCTCGTGGTCTTAGTTCAAGGAGAATACGGTGAGGATGGGTGTCTGAGTTGCTGCTCGAGAGGCGGGTGTCCGGGCTGTGTGTCCTCGAGTTTAAATACTCGGCCGCTCCAACCAGACGCGTACAAGCCGAGGCAATGAGTTGGAACTGGTTTACCAAATCATTGTCTTCACCAACCGGTGGTTCTATTTCCTCAACTTATTCATTTCCTCATTTACGTGTTGAATGTTGTTCATATCTGTGCTTCAAGACATTGAGTGAAGACTTTCACAAATTCCTCAGTTCAATTTCTTCAGTCCATTTGTCTTCATCTTGTTATCATGTGTTTACGCTTTCTGTACTCTGTTTTTAGTCTTCATTTCATCATGCTGACTATGTGTGTATCCTGTTATGTTTACTTCTGAGTACATATTCCGCTGCAAGTAGTTCTTCGCTAAGGAATTTCCTCACCAGCAAATTCCTCAGTGAAGAATTCATAAAAATCGCCTATTCACCCCCCCTCTAGTCGATATAACGCACTTTCACTTACGTGTCAGTGCTATTATTCATGGTGATTATTTTCCTGTTTTTAGCTGATTGAACACATCAATGATTTACATTACATTGTTGTAAGTAGGTGAGGGTCAATTTGGATAGTCATGACAAGCAAAGCTTGCTTGTCCTTTCCAAGGAAGCATTGCAGCAGTATCGATGTTACCTGAGGAAATCACACTTTGATGGAAAGTCTATAAACGAATTCCCGATGAAGTCTCCTGGAAAAACCTTCTTATGCACTAGTCTCGTTCCAAGGATGAGGTACTGTCTATGATGTCACATGACAATTTGAACTTCTACTTTTCCGCATGTGCCATACGGATCTCTTTTTCAGGAAATTTGCTCGAAGAAGAATTTGGTTTGAAAAGGACGACGGGATATCACAAATATGTTGCCCGCTGCTTTCCTCTTGTTAGTACCTGTTGCCCCGTATCATTGTACTTGCATTCATACCTGGTTCATTATGCGACATTAGTATGCATGATAGCTTGCTTATCAATTGTTCGCTCCAAATTATCTGATCTGTATTAATGGTTACATTAGTGTAGAATATATCCAATGCCAATGAAAAAGATTAGCTCTGCATTGTTCTTGTAAGTACCTGATGTCCTTTATCAGTGTAATTATATTGATAGCTAGTTGTTCATGTACCATCACTCTGCAGCTTATTTTCCTTTGCCCTCCATTTTCTATGCATCAGATCTATATTTACTCTTACGATAAGGTTGGATAACACCAATTGTACTGAAGAAGTTTAGCTCTGCATTGTTCTTGGCTGTACCTTTTGCCTATATAGCTATACTTACATTTATAGCTACTTGGTTATGTAGCATCACTCTCCATCTTGCCTTAAATATTCTCCATTTTTTCTTATATTGTCACATCTATATTTACTCTTAACAAAATGTAGAATAAAGGCAATGTTATGAAGAAGATTCTATGGTAAACCTCTTGAATCCCCCCAAACACTACGGGAAATAGATAATTTGCCGTCAGGATGCATCTTTGCCGTCTGCTTTACATCGGGCTAGACGGCAAAGACAAGGTTTGCCATCTGCTCCTGTTGGGGATGCAGGGAAGGATCCGGTCTGCAAGGCCTGGTCGTGGCCGGCACGGTGCTCGTGGACGAGGAGGACGTGGTGGTGCTCCAATTGCGCCTCCCCCAGCCGTGCTGAGTCCAATGGAAGGCCATGCCGGAGACACGGCACTGGAATTCATCATCATGCTGCGCGAGCCCCCATGCAGCCGTCTTCGTATTCCTTGCCCCTTTACTAGGGTGACGGAGGTTGAACAGCCGCACGGGTTGAAGTTGCACATGAGGGGTTGCTGCAATGGCAACATGCGGGTGGGCGTTGAGTTCCCGCACCTCATGTCATGCTTCTCCAGTGTGGCTGAAATACTTTTGCACGTGCCCATAGCCTGGCAGAAGGGCACATCCTCCGTTTTAAGTTAATGGAGGCCGATCTGCTCTCCATCAAGGACTTCGAGTGCTCGGGAGCTGGCTTAGGGAGCTGCACGGAAAGATCAACCGATTACAAAAGCTTCTCCTCGAGCGACAACGACGAAGTGGACACTAACAGCAAAGACGACAACACCAAGCCCTCGGTCATCAAGCATGAAGATGACAACTCGAACTCCGACTGAGCATTGGACACACCATCACCGTCAGTTAGGCACCGACAGCACGACCATCTGCAGTTGGACCCGGCAGAGCGATTTGCTGGGGGTTCTTAGCCCGGTCGACTCCACTTCCACCAGCCGGACCTCGGCAGGCTTCCTCGTGGACTCCGTCTTCGTCTTCCGTGCCAGTGTCCCTCTTGCCGCATTCCCCTGGACCTGGCGGGGGTGACAAGGGCATTGCCTAGCCGCTCTCCCAGTCCCCGGCCTCTTTTTCCTTGCCAGGGAGTCGCCCTCCCGATCTTGTCAGGCTGCGTCCCATGGGCCCTGACGGGGTCGGGCTGGGCTTCTGTCCGGGCACTCCTTTTGCCCTCTTTCCTTCTCGATGCAACTCCTAGATGGAGAGGGACAAGAAAAGCATTACATGGCACTTATTATTTTTCAATTTAAAAGATGTTGGCACCAGCCAAGTTTTTAGTTCAAATTATGTAACCCTCTAGCCATGTTTGTATTCTCTATAATCTGTACTTGTTTATCCACGTATTAATGGAAAAAAAATGCTTGTCGGGTACTTGTGCACGTATCATATCCATGCCGAGGAATGATCACTCAATACTTTCAAGTAAACAGAGTTCTCCGGCAAGTCATCCTGCCGGTCCTCTCCACAACTGCTACTAAACCCTGTGTGATGGGTTAGGAGCGTGGATGGAGGCCAATCCCTTGTCAGCCCCCCCAACTGCTACTACCACCAACTTTACTGAAAAGACTTTGAATCAAAAGATGGGAGCACAGATGTTGGGAGTGAGAAGGTTTCCTTACACCCTGGTTTATCATACGTGAATACATCATGGATGGCGAGGCGAACTTATCTGCCTTTGTTGTCCTTCTTATCATTCCCGATGTGAAAGAGCTGTCGGGGACCGATACGCTGGCTTGTTCTCACTCTTCCTCCCGGGAAGTTCGCCCACAACAGAGACCTATTATTATTTTCAAGAAAAAATATGCACACGGGAGAAAACATCCGCATACGATTCTTTGTAAGGGATTTGTCATCTTGCACTAGGGTTATTGTATTCACAATAAGGCCATACTTAATTGAACATGCATGCATGTCTTGTGCCAGAGCTTCGTTTCACTTGTGCCGCATATATCAAGGAGAAGGGAGTTTGGCCAGTAGCTCGATTTGGTGTCGTCCGGATTGACCACAGAACCACTGGCAACTCATTGATCCAGCGCTTGCCGCATTTCTACATTCTATCAGAAGTTCTTGTTTTCAGCATTCGCATCACTTGTGCGTTCATCCTTTTCGCATGTCCTTTGCTCCTTGGATGAGCAACCGAGGCGAAAGAGACCTTGCTTCCAAGGCTTTGGATGTATTGCATGAAGCGCGGCTTGTGAACTGGGTGTCGTTGACGGTGATTACTCTGTTGGGTACTTCAAAACGACAGACCAGTCCCTTCAAGAACTTGATAGCTGACAGCACCTTCACCTTTCTCATTGGTTCCACCTCGGACCACTTTGTAAACTTGTCAATTTCCATGTATAAGAATTCAAAGCCCCAAGTAGCACAGGGTAAGGGACACAAGATGTCGAAGCCCCAAACTGCGAAGGGCCAGGATAAAGGGATGGTCTACAGGGCTTGAGCTAGTTGATGGATATTCTTGGAATGGAATTGGAATTCTTCTCACTTGGTGATGAGCTCAGTAGCATCCCGGAGGGCCAGTAGAATCCTTCTCGGAAAGCTTTCCTGACAAGTGTTCTCGATCCTAGACGTGAGCCACATGCGCCTCCATGTATCTCCGCCAACAAAACTAGTCCATTCATTCAACTGATACATTTCAGCTTCATTCCATTGGGCCTGTTTCTGTACAGAATGTTGTCCACAAACTGATACATGGTTGATTGTTGGGCCACTTTCTTAGATTCCTCCAGATCATCAGGATGTTCTCCAGTTTGTAAGAATTGGACTATGTGTTGTGCCCATGTCAGAGCCTAAGGCTCAACGACAAGGACTAAAGGCATTTATTCAATTGTGGGAGCACTTTTTTCAACGGTAAGAATTTGAAATACTGCTTGAGAGCGTGGCTCACGAGTCAGCGCGGGGTCTAACCTGAAAACCTTCTTGCCAGCAGATCTAGGGAGATCTGCCGGAAAATGTTTGCCAGTGCTGAGTTTCTTTCTTTTTCTAGTCAAGGCTGACGGAGAAACTGTTGGCTGGGTGAGGTGGAGAACAAAAGTGCCTCGTTCCACAGGAAGCTTCTGTGCAACGCACTCGGACAGGTAATCAGTGATGCTATTTTCTGCACGGGGTACATGCTCTATTTGCAGCCCGTCGAAGTGCTGCTCCAGCTTTCTCACCTCTTCCACGTAAGCCTCCATCAGCGGGCTCTGATAATCCTTGTTCACCTACTTCATAACAACTTGGGAGTGGCCGCGTATGATTAACTTCTTGACTCCCAATTCGACAACAATTCGGAGCCCGACAAGGAGCCCTTCATATCCTACTGTGTTGTTGGTGGCATCTTCCCTGGGGAAATGCATTTGAACAATGTACTTGACGTGTTCTCCGGTGGCGCAATGAGTAATACTCCCACGCCAGCACCTTGGAGTGAGGAAGCACCGTCAAAGTACATGACCCATTCCTTAGGGGCCTCCTTGCCGGGGAGGGCAGTTTCCACAGTCTCTTCATCAGGTGTCGGCCTCCATCCTCTATGAATTCTTCCAGTGCTCTGCTTTGGATAGTTGTCATGCTCTCAAATTTTAAGGCAAAACTTGATATCTCCAAAGCCCACTCTATTATCCTACCATTGGTTTCAGGGTTCCTAAAGATTCCCTATAGTGGGAGCCGAGTCACAACAGTGATCTCGTGGGCTTCAAAATAATGGCCCAGCTTCCTCGAGGACATGAGGAGGCCGAAGATCAATTTTGGACACCACAGTACCTTGATCTCGCCCCCTGCAGGAGGGAGGGAACAAAGTAAATTGGTCGCTGCACCATTTTCTTTCTTGCCACCCCTTCCTGTTTCTCAAAGCTGATATGTACGGTAGGCTTTGTTGGGGAGAAAGATGGCTCAACACTGGGTGGTTCTGTCGCAGTAGCTTCTTCGCTGTCCACTTCCGTGTGCACTACCAATGCCGCATTGACCACTTGATTCGTTGCCGCTAGATATAGCAGTAACGACTCTTGTGGCTAGGGTGCAACCAAGGTTGGGGCAGAAGAAAGGTAAGCTTTAAAATCCTGGAGCAGAGTCCATTTTACTAGACTAGCCTTCTTCAAAATTTTGAAGAACAACAAGGCATGCTCAGCGGATTTAAAAATGAACCTGCTCAGTGCGGCTACACAGCCAGTCAGGCGTGTCACATCATTGATGGTCTTCGGGGCTTGGATCTGCTCTATTGCCTTGATCTTGTCGGGGTTGGCTTCTATCCCTCAATGAGACACAAAGAACCCAAGAAGCTTGCCGGACGAAACGCCAAACACACATTTTTCCGGATTGAGCTTCAAGTTGATCTTCCGCAAGTTTGCAATGGTTTCTTCTAGATTCTCAATGGGTGAAGATTTGTCCTTGGTTTTGACCACAATATCATCCATGTACGTTTAAATGTTTCTATGCAGTTGTGGTTCGAAACGAATCTGCACGGCCCTTGCAAATGTAGAACTAGCACTTTTTACCCTGAAGGGCATTCACAAAAGCAGTAAGTAACACAAGGGGTGATGAAGGCAGTCTTTTCTTCGTCTTCCTTGGCCACGAAGATCTGGTGATACCCAGAGTACGCATCCAGGAAGGATAGTAATTCACATCTAGAGGTGGATTCAACAAGTTGATCTATGCGCGACAAGAGGAAGGGGTCCTTTGTACAAGCTTTGTTCAAGTTAGTGAAGTCAATACAAAGTCTCCACTCCCCATTATCCTTTCGCACCACCACCGAATTTCCAAACCAAGTTGGATGCAATACCCCTCAGACCAAACATGTTGCTTCCAGCTTCTTAATATCCTCAACAATGAACTGTTGCCGCTCCAAGGCTTGCTTCCTGACTTTTTTCTTGACAGGGCAGGCATGAGGACAGACAGCAAGGTGGTGCTCGATTACCTCCCTAGGAACACCGGGGATGTCAGACGGTTGCCAGGCAAACACGTCGACATTCGCCCGCGGGAAGGCAACAAGCACAATTTCCTATTTGTTGTCAAGGGTAGCACTAATGGTGAAAGTACCATTAGTGCCATCTTGCCTCGACGGAACTTTGTTTGTTATAGTGGGAGTGGTGTTGGATCTTTTGCCAGTAGAACTCTCCGGCAAGTCGCTGTCGGGCGCAACACACTATGAAGAGATGCGCTTCCCGGGGTCCTTATCGGAGTCCCTGATAGTTTCCTTGACTTTCTTCTACCTCTCGATGGGAGCTGGGGCCCCAACGGCCTCTGCTACGACCGCATCTCTATACATCTTATCCACACAGATAACTACATCTCTATTATCCGTCGGGATGGTAATCACCACCATGGGACCAGACATCTTAAAAAAGTTGTAGGCATAGTGGGATGCCACCATGAACTTGCCAGAGTTGGCTGGGCAAGAATCCTGTTGAATGATAGGGGAAGTTCAACAACATCAAAAACAATCTTCTCGGTGCTGTAGTTTATTTCCCCGCCAAATGTTGCCAGCAAGGTAATATTTCCCTTTGGCTGGCTCCTTCCTCGGTTGATACCTTGGAAACTGCCAGCCTTCTTCAAGTCTTCATATGGAATCTGGAGTTCCTTCAACACACCAGGAGAAATTAAATTCAAGCCTGCCCCACCGTCAACCAACATCTTGGTGACCTTGAGGTTGCGGATTGTTGGTGAAACCAACAATGGCAAACATCCTACCGGAGTAGTGCAGTCTGGATGATCCTCGATGTCAAAGATGATGGGCATGCGGGATCACTTGAGTGGTTCTCAAGTGCTTGCTACTGGTTCTGCGGCATTAACCTCACACGCCCACTGCTTGAGTCGGCAGTGAGAGGAGTGCAAAGATGCACCTTTGTCAATGCACATTGCCTTGGTAGCTTCCTGGAACTCCTGTTCACTGGTTTCGTCATCTTCTTCGTTGTCATCTTCGTTTTCTTTCCTCTCATGGCCTCTGGCGGATTTCTGTTTCTGCTGATCAGACTTGTCACGGTGCCGATTACAACAACGACGGCCCTTCCCTCTAGTACCAATCTGATTTCTCTCCTTATCACGCCTTTCATACTCAGGTTTCTGCTTCTCGACCAATTTCTTGACTTGCTTGCAATCTTGGAGATCATGACCCTTGGTTTGATGGATCTTGCAGTACATCCCGTCAGACTTGCCGGTTTTCTTAGCTGCTGCTGCTGCCCGACAATCAACGCATGTAGCAGCTTCCTTGTTGGGCACCTCCATTTTTGCTTTCTTGCCGGCGCTAAGATCACTGGCACTCTCAATGGCCATCACTACCTTTTCCTTTCACTTCTTGTTGTGCTTCTTGTTCTTCTTCCTAGGGATGGCAGAGTCGTCATCTTCCTCCGAATCGACTTTGATGTCAACCTCTTCCCCTGGAAGTCTTCTCCGTTCTTCAACACGAGCACACTTACCCGCCAGCGTGTAGAGCTCGCTGACGGTCTTGGGCAACCAGACATTCATCTTGGCCCGCATCCTGAGATTGCGCACATTCGAGTGAAATGCGGCAAGCACAACTGCCGGTTGTATCTTTGGGATGTTGCGGTGTACTCGACTGAACCTTTGCAAGTATTTTTTAAAACTCTATCCTTCCTTCTGTAGAAGGGTTTGCTGGTCACTATGACGTCTTTGTTCTTGGTGCCCACCTATAAAAGTGCCTATGAACTTGTTGCACAAGTCCTCCCAAGAGGAGATGGAATCCTCTAGCAAGTGCATCAGCCAAGACCTCATGTCTGGCTTGAGAGCGAATGGGAAGTAGTTGGCAAGTACCTTCTCGTCCCTTCCCTCGGCGGCTTGAACAGAAATTGTGTAGATGCCCAAAGACTCTACAGGGTTTAGCTTCCCATCATACTTCTCTGGCATGTCAGGTTTGAAGGTGCAAGAGGATAGCCACTGGACTTGCCGCAGCTTGTGGGTGAAGACTGAGTAGCCTACCTCGTAAGGCAGGTACCTGCTAGCACTAGGAGCGGGCTCGTCGACATCGGCACAATTACGCCTATCTGATTGACGGCGTGTCTCGCGACGCCACTCAATGGTGACGCAGGCATCCTCCTTCCTCATGTGTCTCAACACTTGACGTTGATCTTGCTGGAGTCGTGACTCGGATGAGAGCATTGATGCCTCATCATGATCATCAATACCATGGGGTTGCTATGCTCGTTGTGGCTGCCCCTGCGTGGGCTGCCACGGATGGGAGTGCATCGTCGGCATGGTCCTTCCATCTTAACCACCTGTTTGCGCCGCTGGTGTTGCCTGTGGGCGTTGCGATGGATCTATGCATGGCATCTTATTGATCTTAGCGAACCCAAGGAGGCTTTGGATGGTAGCTCTCCACTCATACGTTCTGTCTGCTGGAGGGAAGTCCAACTACAGCTGAGCTCTCGCCACCACTTCGGCATCCATCTGCAGCATGGCATGCGGGGCAGAGCGCGACACCGCTCGGCTTCTGGTCGAGCCAGAAGGAGCATTGTCGGGCCCTCGCTACCTTTGGCCCGCTGCTGGAGGGACTTGACGCGGCCAGAGCTGTTTTTGGTGATCGGACTATTAGTCGATTGGGCTCTTCCCATGCGGGCGTGATCGTTGTGGGCCAACAGCACCAATCGGGGTGGGGTTGCACTCACCCGATGCAGGATGAGGTGCACATCCGCCTCCACCCCTTCAGGCGGTGCTTTTAGCGGGTCTTGGCTCGCACCAGAGCGGGTGTCAATGTCACGTTGGTTGACGACCTCAGTGGGGTGAGCAGGAGGAAGCTGTGCGTCTTCTTGACCTGCACCAGTGGAGGTATGATCGGTGACATGTCGAGGAGGGCCGACCACGCCCCTGGCCCCAGCCCCTTCCCTCACTCAAGCAATGATGGGAGTTTTAATGGAACCGCTCGCCTCGCCGGCTCCGCCCGCCGCAGCCGTAGCGCCTGCAGCTACGTGCGATGATGCCTTTGAGGTGGAAGGATGCGCCCGTGCTCCACTTCTCTTCTTGGGAGCCGTTGATTACCCACAAGTATAGGGGATCTATTGTAGTCCTTTCCATAAGTAAGATTGTCGAACCCAAGGAGGAGCAGAAGGAAATGACAAGCAGTTTTCAGTAAGATAGGTAACAGATAGTTTTATGATAAGATCATTTGTAATGGGTAACAAGCAATGAAAGTAAATAAAGTGCAGCAAGTTGGCCCAATCCCTTTTGTAGTAAAGGACAAGCCTAGACAATTTATTATAATGAGGAAAGCGCTCCCGAGGACACATGGGAATTTTCGTCAAGCTAGTTTTCATCACGCTCATATGATTCGCGTTCGGTACTTTGATAATTTTATTTGTGGGTGGACCGGTGCTTGGGTACTGCCCTTTCTTGGAGAAGCATCCCACTTATGATTAACCCCTATTGCAAGCGTCCGCAACTAAAAAAGAAGTATTAAGGTATACCTAACCATAGCATGAAACTAGTGGATCCAAATTAGCCCCTTACGAAGCAACGCATAAACTAGGGTTTAAGCTTCTGTCACTCTAGCAACCCATCATCTACTTATTACTTCCCAATGCCTTACTCTAGGCCCAAATAATGGTGAAGTGTCATGTAGTCGACATTCACTTAAAACCACTAGAGGAAAGACAACATACATCTCACCAAAATATCGAACGAATACCAAATTCACATGACTACTAATATTAAGACATCACCCATGTCCTCAGGAACAAATGTAACTACTCATAAAGCATATTCATGTTCATGATCAGAGGCGTATTAATATGCATTAAGGATCTGAACATATGATCTTCCACTAGATAAACCAATTAGCATCAACTACAAGGAGTAATCAACACTACTAGCAACCCACAGGTACCAATTTGTGGTTTTGATACAAGATTGGATACAAGAGATGAGCTAGGTTTTTGAGAGGAGATGATGCTGGTGAAGATGTTGATGGAGATTGACCCCCTCCCGATGAAACAATCGTTGGTGATGATGATGGTGATGATTTCCCCCTCCTGGAGGGAAGTTTCCCCGGCAGAACAGCTGCGTCGGAGCCCTAGATTGGTTCCGCCAAGGTTCCCCCTCGTGGTGGCGGAGTTTCGCCCCGTAAGCTTGCTTATGATTTTTTCCAGGGTAAGAGACTTCATATAGCAGAAGATGGGCACCGGAGGGCACCAGGGGCCCCACGAGGCAGGGGGCGCGGCCAGTAGGGGTGGGCACTCCCCCCACCCTCATGGCTAGGGTGTGGACCCCCTCTGGTACTTTATTTGCTCAATAATTCTTATTAATTCCAAAAATGACTTTCGTGGAGTTTTAGGACTTTTCGAGTTGTGCAGAATGGGTTTCCAATATTTGCTCCTTTTCCAGCCTGAATCCCAGCTGCCGACATTATCCCTCTTCATGATAAACCTTGTAAAATAAGAGAGAATAGCGATAAGTATTGTGACATAACGTGTAATAACAGCCCATAATGCAATAAATATCGATATAAAAGCATGATGCAAAATGGATGTATCAACTCCCCCAAGTTTAGACCTCGCTTGACCTCATGGGGAAGCCGATATCGAAAAATATGTCCACATGTTTAGAGATAGAGGTGTCGATAAAAATAAAATACGGACATGAGGGCATCATGATCATTCTTATAATAGCAACTTATATTTATTTTGTCATATGATTTCTTATTCTCAGGTAACAATCTATTCACAATGTCATGTATGGTTCAGAAACTTCATCGAGAACTAACAAACTATGATCTTAGTCATTGACGCAATTGCAATTTATCATAACATCAGAAAGAGTCAAGAGTAGAGCTTTTCAGCAAGTCCACATACTCAACTATGATATAGTCTTCTAAAATTGCTAACACTCATGCAATACTTATGGTTATGGAGTTTTAATTGGAGACAGAGAAAGATAGGGGCTTATAGTTTCGCCTCCCAATGTATTCACCTTTGGGTGATGTCAACAATAATAGTTCATGCTAAGTTACATCCAATTGGATATATATATATCAGGATCTTTCCAACACGAGGTGCTTGCCAAAGGATAAAATGAAAAAGGGAAAGGTGGGGATCACCTTGACTCTCGCATAATGTAAAAGGAAGAAAGTAAAATAGGGGCCCTTCGCGGAGGGAAGCAGAGGTTGTCATGTGCTTTTAGGGTTGGATGCACAAAATCTTAATGCAAAAGAATGTCACTTTATATTGCCACTTGTGATATGAACCTTTATTATGTAGTCCGTCGCTTTTATTACTTCCATATCACACAATCGTATAAAGCTTATTTTCTACACACTAATAAGTCATACATATTTAGAGAGCAATTTTTATTGCTTGCAACATGACAACTTACTTGAAGGATCTTACTCAATCCATAGGTAGGTATGGTGGACTCTCATGGCAAAACTAGGTTTAAGGATATTTGGAAGCACAAGTAGTATCTCTACTTGGTGCAAGGAATTTGGCTTGCATGAGGGGGGAAGGCAAGCTCAACATGTTGGACGATCCATGACAATATACTTTAACTGAGATGTGAGAAAACATAACCCATTATGTTGTGTTCCTTGTCCAACATCAACTCTTTAGCATGTCATACTTTAATGAGTGCTCACAATCATAAAAGATGTCCAATATAGTATATTTATAGGTGAGAACCTCTCTTTCTTTATTACTTCCTATTAATTGCAAAATGACCAAAACTATGTTTATCAACTCCCAACAATTTTAAGCCTCATACTCTTTATATGTGAAGTCATTACTATCCATAAGATCAATATGAACTCTTCTATTTCTTTTTATACTCTCTATTTTATCAAGATAATAGCAAGATAGCAAAGCCCTTGACTCAACACTAATATTTATTATATATAGCTCACGGACTCGATTACATAGAGGGATCACAAAGCAAAACTCAAAATAATCCATAGCAAAGCTTTATTCTACTAGATCAAGATATTACTAAAAGGATCGAACTAAGTAAAATGGTAAAGATAGGAGTGTAATGGTGATACGATACCGGGGCACCTCCCCCAAGCTTGGCGGTTGCCAAGGGGAGTGCCCATACCTATGTGATTATGTCCTCGGAGGTGGTGAAGAAGGAGTTGTTGATGATATAGGCTTGTCGTTCGTCTTCCAAGGCATAGGCTCACCATCATAGAAAGATTATCGTGTCTCCGGGATTCTCAAATTTGCAGCCAAACTCATCCTCTTGAATCTATATTCATACTCACTGATTTGATTTTGCAGGTCATAGATCTGGGCTTGGAGGTGCTCGATTTTCTCATGAAGCTTGAAGATGGTCTCCCCAATGTTCTTGGAGTCCAGCTTGTGGTTGTTGGTGAAATCCGCGATCATCATTTGTTTGGCATAAAGTCCACGCTCCAGCATCCCTTGGCACATGAAGACTTGTTGTTCCATAGCTTCGAGCTTTGTCTCCACGCTTCCGGTACGCCTTGGTCCCTCCACATCGCGGATGTGCAGCACCCCCTCACGCACCTCAATGGTTTGAGGGTGTTGCAGCACCTCCGCGAGATAGGAGTTGATGACCCTCTTGAAAAACTTGTCCTTGGGGGCGCTTGGAAACATCATGGTGATCTAGATCTATCAGAAAAGCAACTCTAATTGAAAACAGAAGATTTTTGCGTGATACGGTGGTCCAAACCTTTGGGAGATTATATAATGAATTTTTACCGACTAAAAGAAGTATCGTGCAAGAAAACGGAGTCCGGAGAGCACAAGAGGTGCCCACGAGGTAGGGGGCGCGCCCAGTAAGGGTGGGCGCGCCCTCCACCCTCGTGGAGGCCTCGTGTCCTTCCCGGACTACTTCTTATTTTCCTAAATTCTTAAATATTCCAAAATGGAGAAAAATTGATATTAGAACTGTTTTGGAGTCGGTTTACTTACCGTACCACATACCTATTCCTTTTCGGAGTTTGAAACGTTATGGAAAGTGTCCCTTATGTATTCCTCCGGGGTTACGGTTTCAATGACATTAGTTTCAACATTTATAGGGTTACTTGAGATATAATGTTTCATTCTTTGACCATTCACCACCCTCGGACTTGTGCCTTCGAAGTTGTTGATTTTTATGGCACCAGAATGATAGACGTCCTCGATAACGTAAGAACCTTCCCATTTAGAGAGAAGTTTTCCTGCAAAAAATCTTAAACGAGAGTTGAATAGCAACACATAATCCCCTACGTTAAACTCACGCTTTTGTATCCTTTTGTCATGCCATCCTTTAACTTTTTCTTTGAACAGCTTGGCATTCTTATATGCTTGGTTTCTCCATTCATGAAGTGAGCTAATGTCAAATAACCTCTTCTCACCGGCAAGTTTGAAATTAGTTGAGCTCTTTAATAGCCCAATATGCCTTATGGTCAAGTTCGAGAGGCAAGTGACATGCTTTTCCATAAACCATCTTATACGGAGACATACCCATAGGATTTTTATATGCAGTTCTATAGGCCCATAATGCATCATCAAGTTTCTTGGGCCAATTCTTTCTAGATCTATTAACAGTCTTTTGCAAAATTAATTTTATCTCTCTATTACTCAACTCTACTTGACTGCTAGACTGTGGGTGATAAGGAAATGCAATTCTATGATTAATATCATACTTAGCAAGCATTTTACGAAAAGCACCATGAATAAAATGTGAACCACCATCAGTCATGAGATATCTAGGGACTCCAAACCTCGGAAAAATAACTTCTTTAAGCATCTAAATAGAGGTGTTATGATCAGCACTACTAGTTGGAATAGCTTCTACCCACTTAGTAATGTAATCAATAGCAACTAAAATATGTGTATATCCATTAGAGGAAGGAAAAGAACCAATATAATAAAATCCCCAAACATCAAATGGTTCAATAACAAGAGAATAATTCATAGGCATTTCTTGACGTCTACTAATATTACGAATTCTTTGCCATTAATCACAAGACAAGACAAACTTACGGGCATCTTTGAAGAGAGTAGGCCAATAAAAACCGGACTGCAATACCTTATGTGCAGTCCTATCTCCAGCGTGGTGTCCTCCATATGGTTCGGAGTGACACTTGTGTAGGATCTGTTCCTGTTCATGCTCAGGTACACAACGTCTAATAACAACATCTACTCCTTCTTTATAAAGGTGTGGGTCATCCCAGAAGTAATGTCTTAAATCATAAAAGACCTTTTTCATTTGTTGGTATGTGAAACTAGGTGGTATAAATTTAGCAACAATGTAATTAGCGTAATCAGCATACCATGGAGCAGTTCGAGAAGCATTAATGACCGCTAATTGTTCATCATGAAAGCTATCATCAATAGGTAATGGGTCATGAAGAACATTCTCTAACCAAGACAAGTTGTCTACAACGGGGTTCTCAGCTCCCTTTCTATCAATAATGTGCAAATCAAATTCTTGGAGCAAGAGGACCCATCTAATAAGTCTAGTCTTAGCATCTTTCTTTTCCATAAGAAATTTAATAGCAGCATGATCAGTGTTATTAGTTACTATAGAATCAACAACATAAGGTCTAAACTTATCAGAAGCAAATACAACTGCTAAGAATTCTTTTTCAGCAGTAGCATAATTTTTTTGGGCAGTGTAAGAGTTTTACTAGCATACTGGATAACATTTAATTTATTATCAACTCTTTGCCCTAGAATAACACCTACAGCATAATCACTAGCATCACACATAATTTCAAAGGGTAAATTCCAATCAGGTAGCTGAACAATAGGTGCAGTGATCAAAGCTTTCTTAAGTATTTCAAATGATTCTACACAATCATCATCGAAGAGAAAACGAATATCTTTTTGAAATAAATTAGTCAGAGGCCTAGAGATTTTAGAAAAGTCCTTAATGAACCTCCTATAAAAACCGTCATGATCAAGGAAACTTCTTATACCTTTAATGTCCTTGGGACATGGCATCTTTTCAATAGCATCAACTTTAGCTTTATCAACTTCAATACGTCTTTCAGAAATTTTATGCCCCAAGACAATGCCTTCAATAACCATAAAGTGGCACTTTTCCCAATTCAAGATGAGACTTGTGTCTTCACATCTCTGCAAAACTCGATCAAGGTTACTCAAGCAATCATCAAAAGAGGATCCATAAAAGGAGAAATCATCCATGAATACCTCACAAATCTTTTCACAAAAGTCAGAGAATATAGCCATCATGCATCTTTGAAAGGTAGCAAGTGCATTACATAAACCAAAAGGCATATGTCTATAAGCAAAAGTACCGAAAGGGCAAGTAAAAGTAGTCTTTGCTTGATCGTTTGCTAACACAGGTATTTGAGAAAAACCAGAATAAGCATCTAGAAAGCAGAAATGTGTATGTTTGGATAGTTTTTCTAGCATTTGATCAATAAAAGGTAAATGGTAATGATCTTTCTTAGTGGCTTTATTTAATTTGCGGAAATCAATTACCATCCTCTAACCTGTAATAATTCTTTGCGGGATCAATTCATCTTTATCATTAGGAGCAACAGTAATACCTCCCATCTTAGGGACACAATGGACAGGACTTACCCACTCACTATCAGCAACGAGATAAATTATACCTGCCTCAAGGAGCTTTAGTATCTCCTTTCTTACCACTTCCTTCATCTTAGTACTTAACCGTCGTTGATGATCTCAAACTGGTTTGAAGCCTTCGTCCAATTTAATTTTGTGTTGGCATAGAGTGGGACTAATGCCCTTAAGATCATCGAGAGTAGATCCAATAGCAGAACGTTGCTTCTTCAGAGTTTTCAATAATCTCTCCTCTTCTTGCTTTGAAAGGTTAGCACTAATAATAACAGGATATATCTTGTTTTCATTAAGATAAGCATATTTAAGATTATCAGTTAATGGTTTAAGCTCAAACACGGGATCACCCTTGGGTGGAGGGGGGTCCCCTAGGATTTCAACAGGAAAGTTGTGTTTCAAAATAGGACCCTGTTTAAGGAATACTTCATTTATCTCCCTTCTTTCATTCATAAACATATCATTTTCATGGTCTAGCAAATATTGTTCTAAAGGATTTGTAGGAGGCACGGCAATAGAATCAAGACCAATAATTTCATCTTTACTAGGCAATTCTTTATCATGGGGTTGTCTACGAAATTTGGCAAAATTAAACTCATGTTTCATATCCCCCAAGCCAATTGTAACAACATCTTTTTCACAATCAATCTTAGCATTAATAGTATTCAAGAAGGGTCTACCAAATATAATGGGACAAAAGCTATCTTGTGGGGAACCAAGAACAAGAAAATCAGTAGGATATTTAACTTTCCCACACAAGACTTCAACATCTCTAACAATCCCAAATGGTGAAATAGTATCCCTATTGGCAAGCTTAATTGTAACATCAATATCTTCTAACTCAGTGGGTGCAATATCATGCATACTTTCATTATATAAGGAAATAGGTATTGCACTAGCAGTAGCACCCATATCACATAAGCCATGATAACAATGATCTCCTATTTTAACAGAAATAATAGGCATGCCTACAACAGGTCTATGTATCTTAGCATCGGGTTTAGCAATATAGCAGCTTCCTCACAGAAAAAAATTACATGCCCATCAATATTATCAGCCAAGAGATCTTTAACCATAGCAATACTAGGTTCAAATTTAATTTGCTCAGGAGGTGTATAAGTTCTAGTATTACTTTTATGAACAACAATTGAAGCTTTAGCATGATCTGTTATTCTAACAGGGAAGGGTGGTTTCTCAACATAAGTAGTAGGAAGAATAGGATCATTATAAGTGATAGTCTTTTCTTCAACCGTAATAGGTGCAACTACTTTTACTTCAACGGGAGGATTATGTTTAAACCACTTCTCCTTAGGAAGGTCAACGTGAGTAGCAAAAGATTCACAGAAAGAAGCTACTATCTCAGAGTCAAGTCCATATTTAGCGCTAAATCCACGAAAAGCTTTGGTATCCATAAAAGATTTAACACAATCAAACTTAGGTGTCAAACCTGACTCCTTACCATCGTCGGAACCCCAATCTTCAGAGCTGTGTTTAATTCTTTCCAATAAGTCCCACTTGAATTCAACACTCTTCAGTATATAAGAACCAACACAGGAAGTATCGAGCATGGTGTGATCAGTGAGAGAAAGCCAAGCATAAATTTTTTGAATAATCATTTATCTTGAGAGCTCATGATTGGGGCATGAATATAACATTGACTTAAGCCTCCCCCAAGCTTGAGCGATGCTTTCTCCTTTGCGAGGCCAAAAATTATATAAATAATTACGATCATGATGAACAAGATGCATAGGATAGAACTTCTGGTGAAATTCCAATTTCAATCGTTTATAGTTCCAAGATCTCGTATCATCACATAGCCTATACCATGTCAATGCATATCCCTTCAAAGATAAAGGGAAGACCTTGTTGTTAACAACATCATCGAGTATACCTACAAGCTTAAATAATCCAAAAACTTCATCCACATAGATAAGGTGTAAATCGGGATGCAATGTTCCATCTCCTGCAAAGGGATTAGCTAGCAGTTTCTCTATCATGCCCGAAGGAATCTCAAAGTAAACATTTTCAGTAGGTTCAGTAGGTTGAGGAGCAACTCTTTGCTCTACTGGTCGGGGCAAAGATGCCCCGAACAAGCCCCTCAAAGGATTAGTTTCCATAGTAACAAGTGACAGTAAATTTCTGCACACTATATAAATGTTTCCTTACCAAGTTCCACTCGCCAAAGGCGCTTCACACCCCGGCAATGGTGCCAAAAAAGATTCTTGATGACCCACAAGTATAGGGGATCTATCGTAGTCCTTTTGATAAGTAAGAGTGTCGAACCCAGCGAGGAGCATAAGGAAATGACAAGCGGTTTTGAGTAAGGTTTTCTGTGCAAGCACTGAAATTGTAGGTAACGGATAGTTTTGTGATATGATAAATTGTAACGAGTAACAAGAAATGAAAGTAAATAAAGTGCAGCAAGGTGGTCCAATCCTTTTTTTAGCAAAGGACAAGCCTGGAAAATTTCTTATAAGGAGAAAAGAGCTCCCGAGGACACATGGGAATTACCTTCAAGCTAGTTTTCATCACGCTCATATGATTCGCGTTCGGTACTTTGATAATTTGATATGTGGGTGGGCTGGTGCTTGGGTACTGCCCTTTCTTGGACAAGCATCCCACTTAGGATTAACTCCTATTGCAAGCATCCACAACTACAAAAGAAGTATTAAGGTAAAACTAACCATAGCATGAAACTAGTGGATCCAAATCAGCCCCTTACGAAGCAACAAATAAACTAGGGTTTAAGCTTCTGTCACTCTAGCAACCCATCATCTACTTATTACCTCCCAATGCCTTCCTCTAGGCCCAAATAATGGTGAAGTGTCATGTACTCGACATTCACATAACACCACTAGAGGAAAGACAACATACATCTCATCAAAATATCGAACGAATACCCAATTCACATGACTACTAATGGCAAGAATTCACCCATGTCCTCAGGAACAAACGTAACTACTCACAAAGGATATTCATGTCATGATTAGAGGAGTATTAATATGCATTAAGGATCTGAACATATTATCTTCCACCAGATAAACCAATTAGCAGCAACTACAAGGAGTAATCAACACTGCTAGCAACCCACAGGTACCAATTTGTGGTTTTGTTACAAGATTGGATACAAGAGATGAACTAGGATTTTGAGAGGAGATGGTGCTGGTGAAGATGTTGATGGAGATTGACCCCCTCCCGATGAGAGGATCATTGGTGATGATGATGGTGATGATTTCCCCCTCCGGAGAAGTTTCCCATGAGAACAGCTCGGTAGGAGCCCTAGATTAGTTCCACCAAGGTTCCGCCTCGTGGCGGCGGAGTTTCGTCCCGTAAGCTTGCTTATGATTTTTTCAGGGTAAGAGACTTCATATAGCAGAAGATGGGCACCGGAGGGCCACCAGGGGGCCCACGAGGCAGGGTGTGCGCCTAGTAGGGATGGGCGCGCCCCCCACCCTCGTGGCCAGGGTGTGGGCCCCCTCTGGTAATCTCGTTGCTTAATAATTCTTATTAATTCCAAAAATGACTTTCATGGAGTTTCAGGACCTTTGGAGCTGTGCAGAATAGGCTTCCAATATTTGCTCCTTTTCCAGCCATAATCCCAGCTGCCGACATTCTCCCTCTTCATGATAAACCTTGTAAAATAAGAGAGAATAACCATAAGTACGTGTAATAACAGCCCATAATGCAATAAATATCGATATAAAAGCATGATGCAAAATGGACGTATCAGCCATGGATGATGAAGATTGACGAAGATCGACGCGCTGGCTACTGTTTCAGGTTTGCACAAGCGATGCCCCCTTCCTGGCGTGCCAAAGATGTCAGTGTGGAAGCATGATCACCTAAGGGGCATGGGTGCCTGATGACCCACAAGTATAAGGGATCTATCGTAGTCCTTTCCATAAGTAAGAATGTCGAACCCAACGAGGAGCAGAAGGAAATGACAAGCGGTTTTCAGTAAGATTTTCTCTGCAAGCACTGGAATTGTAGGTAACAGATAGTTTTGTGAAAAGATAAATTGTAACGAGTAACAAGCAATGAAAGTAAATAAAGTGCAGCAAGGTTTTCCAATCATTTTTGTAGCAAAGGACAAGCCTGGAAATTTCTTATAATGAGAGAAGAGCTCCCGAGGACACATGGGAATTATCGTCAAGCTAGTTTTCGCACGCTCATATGATTCGCGTTCGGTACTTTGATAATTTGATATGAGGGTGGACCGGTGCTTGGGTACTGCCCTTACTTGGACAGGCATCCCACTTATGATTAACCCCTATTGCGAGCATCCGCAACTATAACAGAAGTAGTAAGGTAAATCTAACCACTTCATTAAACATATGGATCCAAATCAGCCCCTTATGAAGCAACGCATAAACTAGGGTCTAAGCTTCTCTCACTCTATCAACCCATCATCTACTTATTATTTCCCAATGCCTTCCTCTAGGCCCAAATAATGGTGAAGTGTCATGTAGTCGACGTTCACACAACACCACTAGAGAAAAGACAACATACATCTTATCAGAATATCAAACGAATACCAAATTCACATGACTACTCATAGCAAGACTTCACCCATGTCTTCAAGAACAAACGTAACTACTCACAAAGCATATTCATGTTCACGATCAGAGGAGTAGTAATATGCATTAAGGATCTGAATATATTATCTTCCACCAGATAAACCAATTAGCAGCAACTACAAGGAGTAATCAACACTGCTAGCAACCCACATGTACCAATTTGTGGTTTTGATACAAGATTGGATACAAGGGATGAAGTAGGGTTTTGAGAGGAGATGGTGCTGGTGAAGATGTTGATGGAGATTGACCCCCTCCCGGTAAGAGGATTGTTGGTCATGATTTCCCCCTCCGGGAGGGAAGTTTCCCCGGGAGAACAGCTCCGCCGGAGCCCTAGATTGGTTCCACCAAGGTTCTGCCTCGTGGCGGCGGAGTTTCGTCCCGTAAGCTTGCTTATGATTTTTTGGGGTAAGAGACTTCGTATAGCAGAAGATGGGCACCGGAAGGCCACCAGGGGACCCACGAGGCAGGGGGCGCGCCTAGTAGGGGTGGGCGCGCCACCCACCCTCGTGGCCAGGGTGTGGGCCCCTCCGGTACTTTCTTTGCTCAATAATTCTTATTAAATCCAAAAATGACTTTCGTGGAGTTTCAGGACCTTTGGAGCTGTGCAGAATAGGCTTCCAATATTTGCTCCTTTTCAAGCCAGAATCCCAGCTGCCGATATTCTCCCTCTTCATGATAAACCTTGTAAAATAAGAGAGAATAGCCATAAGTATTGTGACATAACGTGTAATAACAGCTCATAATGCAATAAATATCGATATAAAAGCATCATGCAAAATGGACATATCAGCCATGGATGACGAAGATTGACGAAGATCGACGCGCTGGCTACTGCTTCAGGTTCGCACAAGCGATGCCCCCTACCTGGCGTGCCAAAGATGTGAGTGTGGAAGCATGATCACCTAAGGGGCATGGGTGCCTGATGACCCACAAGTATAAGGGATCTGTCGTAGTCCTTTCCATAAGTAAGAGTGTCGAACCCAACGAGGAGCAGAAGGAAATGACAAGCTGTTTTCAGTAAGGTTTTCTCTGCAAGTACTGGAATTGTAGGTCACAGATAGTTTTGTGATAAGATAAATTGTAACGAGTAACAAGCAATGAAAGTAAATAAAGTGCAGCAAGGTTGTCCAATCCTTTTTGTAACAAAGTACAAGACTGGAAAATTTCTTATAATGAGAGAAGAGCTCCCGAGGACACATGGGAATTATCGACAAGCTAGTTTTCTCACGCTCATATGATTCGTGTTCGGTACTTTGATAATTTGATATGTGGGTGGACCAGTGCTTGGGTACTGCCCTTACTTGGACAAGCATCCCACTTATGATTAACCCCTATTACGAGCATCCGCAACTATAAAAGAAGTATTAAGTTAATCTAACCACATAATTAAACATATGGATCCAAATCAGCCCCTTACGAAGCAACGCATAAACTAGGGTCTAAGCTTCTGTCACTCTATCAACCCATCATCTACTTATTACTTCCCAATGCCTTCCTCTAGGCCCAAATAATGGTGAAGTGTCATGTAGTCGACGTTCACACAACACCACTAGAGAAAAGACAACATACATCTTATCAGAATATCAAATGAATACCAAATTCACATGACTATTCATAGCAAGACTTCACCAAAGTCCTCAGGAACAAACATAACTACTCACAAAGCATATTCATGTTCATAATTACAGGAGTATTAATATGCATTAAGGATCTGGACATATGTTATTCCACGAAGTAAACCAATTAGCATCAACTACAAGGAGTAATCAACACTACTAGCAACCCACAGGTACCAATTTGTGGTTTTGATACAAGATTGGATACAAGAGATGAACTAGGGTTTTGAGAGTAGATGGTGGATGTGAAGATGTTGATGGAGATTGACCCCCTCCCGATGAGAGGATAGTTGGTGATGACGATGGTGATGATTCCCCCTTCCGGAGGGAAGTTTCCCCAACAAAACAGCTGGCCGGAGCCTTATTTTGGTTATGCCAATGTTTCGCCTCGTGGTGGCGGAGTTTCGTCCCGTAAGCTTGCCTCTAATTTTTTCCAAGGTAAAAGCCTTCATATAGCAGAAGATGGGCACCGGAGGGCCAACAGGGGACCCAGGAGACAGGGGGCGCACCTAGTAGAGGTGGGCGCGCCCCCACCCTCCTGGCCAGGGTGTGGGTCCCCTCTAGTGTTTTCTTCGCTCAATAATTCTTATTAATTCCAAAACTGACTTCCGTGGAGTTTCAGGATTTTTGGAGCTGCGCAGAATTGGTTTCCAATATTTGCTCCCTTTCGGCCGAATTCAGTGCGGCATTCCCCTCTTCATGGTAAACCTTGTAAAATAAGAGAGAATAGCCATAAGTATTGAGATATAATGTTTAATAACAGACCATAATGCAATAATTATTGATATAAAAGCATGATGCAAAATGGACATATCAACTCCCCCAAGCTTAGACCTCGCTTGTCCTCAAGCGGAAGCCGATATCAAAAAATATGTCCACATGTTTAGAGATAGAGGTGTCGATAAAAATAAAATACGGACATGAGGGCATCATGATCATTCTTATAACAGCAACATACATAGATTTTGTCATATGATTTCTTATGCTCAAGTAACAGTCAAGTCACAATGTCAAGTATGGTTCGGAAACTTCATTGGGGACTAACAAACTATAATCTCAGTCATTGAAGCAATTGCAATTTATCATAAGATCGGAAAGAGTCAAGAATAGAGCTTTTCATCAAGTCCACATACTGAACTATCATATAGTCTTCTACAATCGCTAACACTCATGCAGTACTTGTGGTTATGGAGTTTCAGCCGGACACTGAGAAATATAGGGGCTTATTGTGTTGCCTCCAAACGTATTCACCTTTGGGTGATGTCAACAATAATAATTCATGCTAACTTACATCCAATTGGATATATATATATATCAAGATCTTTCGAACACGAGGAGCTTGCCAAAGGATAAAATGAAAAAGGGAAAGGTGAGGATCACCTTGGCTCAAGCATAAAGTAAAAACATAAAGTAAAAGATAGTCCCTTCGCAGAGGGAAACAGAGGTTGTCATGTGCTTTTAGGGTTGGATGCACAAAATCTTGATGCAAAAGAACGTCACTTTATATTGCCACTTGTCTATGGACCTTTATTATGCAGTCCATCGCTTTTATTGCTTCCATAACAAGATCGTATAAAGCTTATTTTCTCTGTACTAATAAGTCATACATATTTAGAGAGCAATTTTTATTGCTTGCAACATGACAACTTACTTGAAGGATCATACTCAATCCATAGGTAGGTATGGTGGACTCTCATGGAAAAACTGGGTTTAAGGATATTTGGAAGCACAAGTAGTATCTCTACTTGGTGCAAGGAATTTGGCTAGCATGAGGGAGAAAGGCAAGCTCAACATGTTGGGAAGATCAATGACAATATACTTTAACTGAGATATGAGAAAACATAAATCATTACGTTGTCTTCCTTGTCCAACATCAACTCTTTTAGCATGTCATACTTAATGAGTGCTCACAATCATAAAAGATGTCCAAGATAGTATATTAGTATGTGAAAACCTCTCTGTCGCGGCCGATGGGTGGCGCGGCACCTATGGGGCAGGGGCCCCTCGTGTGTGTTGATGCAGGCGGAGGCTGCGCGGAGAAGCGGTCGGCGATGCTGCGAGGATTTTACCCGGCCGGACGCGATGGTCGCGTAAAACCCTCTTGCTGCATTGTGTTGTATTAGATCTTGCTCAAGAATGCGAGCAAGCGGTGGAGTGGTGTGTGAAACCGGCGAATCCGGCGCTAGAGTTGCGAGGGTTCGAACCTTCCTGCGAGTGGCGAATGATCCCTCGCGAGTAGCGGTCGTGGAACCCCCTCGTTGTGCATGGGCCTCCTTTTATAGGGCAAGGGTCGCGGCGGTGTCAGCGTGGTAGAGGGTAAAAGCGTAAAGAGGTGGTAGTTGGAGCAGTGCGGGAGCGGTGCAGCTACGGTGCTTTCTACCTACTTTTGACAGAGAGGGGACAAGAGCATTAAATGCCGTCGCCGTCGCCCCAAAAGCTCCGCCATTCGTCTCCTTTCGCCGCGGCGGCGAAGCCACCACCGTGGAGTGCCACGCATTCCTCATGCGGCCTGACCATCCGCCCGCGTCTCTGGAGAAGGTGGAGGCGGGCGTGGGCAGATGAGCTGGAGTGCGAACACGTAGCATAGCTCTCCCGGCAAGCGCCTTGCGGGGTCTTGATCTTGCGGGCCGGAGCTTGTCGGGCTCTGTGACTTGCCGCTCCCGGGTCCTCGCCGGAAGCGCAGCAGCGCGGCGTGTCTTCGTGATATGATCTTCTAGTCCTCGGCGAGCTCCTCTCGCCGGGGATGCTGTCAAGAGTGATGTAGCCTTGAGCACAGGAATGGCCTTCCGGCAAGCTCCTCTTGCAGGGGTCTTGAGCTTCTATCTTATATACTTTGTTCTTGAATGGCTTGGTGTGGGCGGAGATGGTCTCGGCAAGCATTTGATGGATCTAGCTGCTTGGGGGCTGGGGCTGCCCGTGCACAAGTTAAGTCTTGAGGTACCCCTACCTTAGCTACACCGGCAGAGCCCCGGGCTGGGCCATACAGTGCCGGCGCTGTTGGGCCAGGCCCAAGGCGTCTGCTGGTAGCCTTGAAGCCCGGCCGTCGAATCTCTTCTGCATCTGTCGTCTCCCCTCCCATAGCAGCCGCGTCGATTCTTGGCGTCGTGGGAGATGTGGGCGGCGCATGCAGCCTTTAAGGCACCCACCCGTGATCGTGGCGCGAGGCGGGGTCGCTTCACTGTCGCTCGGCTCGCTTTTCCGCCATGCAGCCCTCATGCATGGGGGTCGTGGGCGCGAGTGGGAGACCGAGCCGTCATGAAGCGGAGAGGCGAGTCGGCCCGCTCCTCTGGCCTCCTCGCTTCTGATTGGTTGGCCAGGCGGTTGAGTCCCCACCTCGCCCCTTTAAATAGGGCGGAAGGGGTGCCTGCAGCCACACTCATCTATTTCTCCTTCGTCTTCGTCTTGTCCTTCTTGCCGCCATGGAAGGAGGAATCCGGCTCTTGACGGTGGCGGCGCGGGTTGCTTCTAGGCAGCGCACCATTCCCCATCCTACTCCCGTGGCGGGCGGGGCGCCACGAGAAGGGAGAAGGGGGCGTGGCATGATCGAGGCAGGCGTGGCCGAGGCGGTCGAGGCGGTCGGTGAGGCCTCCCGTCTCCTCCGGCGTCTCCTTCGCCCTTCCCGACAAGCTCCTCTTGCGGGTCTCCTCTCCAACAAGCTTATCTTGCGGGGCTCCTTGACCTACCTCCTGAACTCTGAGCAGAGAAAGCAGGAGAGGATCACGGGCACCTTATCTTTTCAAATTGTAAGCCCTCGGGCATTTAGCTGCATTTAAGAACTTGTAATCCTCTCCATCATGTTTTCATCCTCTATGGACTTGTACTAAATTGGATGCTTTTAATGAAAAGAGGGAATGCTTGCGGACCGAGTCTTTTACTTGATTGTGTGCCTTGTGTGTTCTTACGCTATCGGGGAGCTTGCCGGGGCGATCACGCTTAGCGACCGCGGGACAGCCCGCTGGTGGTGTCACTTCCGGCAAGCAACCTTGTCGGGTCAGTTGCGACGTCTACCTTGCTGAGTAGGCTCGGGCGGGATAGAGTGCAGCGGCACACTTGGGTTTGTTGGCGGACTCGGAAACAAACCAAATGCATAGCTGAGGTCACGACTTCGGTTCCTCCCGTCTGAGGTTTTACAAGACACGATCGTTCAAAAGCAGCGGTCCGCATCTCCGGTCCATGAGAGGATGCATGATGGGGATGAAAAACTTATCTGAACTTCGCAGCCCCAGCAACACTAGCTTGCGGAGGCGAATCTCGATGCTCGCAGCCCCAGTGAGGTGGCTCGCCGAAGAAGAACTTTGGCATCGGCCCCGGCGACCTGACTCGCCCGGGCCCGAGTATGAGTGCGATCTTTTGGTTCCTTCTTGTTGCTGCAATTTTAGTCGTGAAAATAGCTGAGGTAGATATGCAATTGCTCAGCGTACATGTAGGTGCATGTGTATATAAATCTTGACTAGGCAATCGATGCGGGTTTTGTCCTTCGTATGTTTGTACTCTCGCTCTTGGGGAGCTTGCGGGCGAACATGCTTGCAGCGGGACAGCCGGCTGGTGGTGTCGCTTCCGGCAAGCAACCTTGTCGGGCCGATTCGGCGCTTAACTTGCTGGCGTGGCTCGGAAGCAAGATAAAGTGCTGCAGCACACTTGTGTTTGTTGGCGGACTCGGAAACAAAACAAATGCATAAGCTGAGCCACGACTTGGCTCCTCTTGCGTCCAAGTCTCTCATCGGATGACATTTCCGGCATGACTCGCCACGTTATACCCTCGCCCTACATCCTTTGTGTGCTTTCACCCTCGCTTCTAGGTAACTTGCGGTGCTCAACCGCTTCTTTGAGTGCGGGCGTCGGCAGCCAGCTTGGCTGGTGTCGCCTCCGGCAAACAACCTTGCCGTGTCTGGCGCGGCGCGCTTAACTTGCTGGCAGGCTCGAAAGCAAGCAGGCCTTGAAGCTGGTGGCGGCTTACTCTTAACTTCGTTGGCGTGTTGAGCGAAGTAAGGTGCGACCATCCTGGCGAGCTCCTCCGCGCCACGAGTTTAGCGTACAAAGGGCGAATCTTGCGAGGTATAACATATAAAAGTATGAAATTAAAGAGTGCTCTGCGAAGGCTCGGCGACTTAGCTTTTCTTTTTCTTTGCGCTTTCGCTGGTGGAGCTCAATGGTGTGTCCATGGCGGCGGGCGGCACTCCGGGGCGCGCTTGCGGGGCGAACACCAAAGCTGTCCTCACCGGGCTTCTGCGCTCAGGAAATGCGCTTGCCGGATGGAGCACGAGCCGTCCTTGCGGACTTAGAGCTCGATGGCGCGTCTTTCGGCGACATCGTAGCACTCGAGGATAAGCGCTTGCGGGGCGAGGAGGCGGGGGCGGCGGTGCGAGGGCGGATATACTCGGGTCCCTAACAATGTTAGGGGAAGCGAACCTGCCTCGACCTCTTCGCTTTACTCATGCATGGACAGCAGATCCGGGCGTCCCTTGAGCCCCTGCTTGCTCTTGCCCGGTGGCGGATACCACCTTCTCGTGGTGTGGCGCGGCTGGGCTGCTATATCTTTGGAGGGGCGGATCTCTGAGCAGGCGCGATCCTCCGTCATCCACTGATCTGGTGGCACCGCGGCGCCCTCGCCGGTGTCCACCCTTCCACCGGCGTCTCCTCCGCTGCCGTTGGCTCCGGTGGGCGGGGAAAACGGAGATGGGTCGCGACCCTCGAAGCTCTCGTCTTGAGGCCATGGCGTAGTTGTCGATGAAAGCTGCTGATGAAGCTGGAGAGGTTGATGAAGAGTCTTTGGCCTTGACGCGGATCAGGTTCGCACAACCTCGGCGCCCCTACAGCGCGCCCGAGATGTCGCGACGATGGGTGGCGCGGCACCTATGGGGCGGGCCCCGCCGTGTGTTGATGCGAGGCGGAGGCGCGGAGAAGCGGTCGGCGATGCTGCGAGGATTTTACCCGGCCGGGCGCGATGGTCGCGTAAACCCTCTTGCTGCATTGTGTTGTATTAGATCTTGCTCAAGAATGCGAGCAAGCGGTGGAGTGGTGTGTGAAACGGCGAATCGGCGCTAGAGTTGCGGGTTGAACCTTCCGCGAGTGGCGAATGATCCCTCGCGAGTAGCGGTCGTGGAACCCCTCTCGTTGTGCATGGGCCTCCTTTTATAGGGCAAGGGGTCACCGACGGTGTCAGCGTGAGTAGAGGGTAAAAGCGTAAAGAGGTGGTAGTTGGAGCAGTGCGGGAGCGGTGCACTACGATGCTTTCTACCTACTTTTGCGAGAGGGACAAGAGCATTAAATGCCCGTCGCCGTCGCCCCAAAAGCTCCGCCATTCGTCTCCTTTAGCCCGCGGCGGCGAAGCCACCACCGTGGAGTGCCACCGCATTCCTCATGCGGCCTGACCATCCGCCGCGCGTCTCTGGAGAAATTTGGAGGCGGCGTGGGCAGATGAGCTGGAGTGCGAGACGCGTGGCATAGCTCTCCCGGCAAGCGCCTTGCAGGGTCTTGATCTTCCGGGCCGGGAGCTTGTCGGGCTCTGTGACTTGCCGCTCCCGGGTCCTCGCCCGAGCAGCAGCAGCGCCGGCGTGTCTTCGTGATATGATCTTCTAGTCCTCCCGGCGAGCTCCTCTCGCGGGGATCTGTAAGAGTGATGTAGCCTTGAGCACGGAATGGCCTTCGGCAAGCTCCTCTTGCAGGGGTCTTGAGCTTCTATCTTATATACTTTGTTCTTGAATGGCTTGGTGTGGAGCGGAGATGGTCTCCGGCAAGCATTTGATGGATCTAGCTGCGGGGGAGCTGGGGCTGCCCGTGCACAAGTTGGGGT